>PYHX02000158.1:25485047-25515899 GCA_004302925.2 Cochliomyia hominivorax
CAAATTCCATAGAAACTTGCAATTTTCCATAGGAAAAGGAGACAAGAATATGGAGTAAAAAAAAAGGAAGAGTAAAGAATAAAAAAGAAAAGTAAACTTTTCTTGTTGCTGATGAAGTTAATTTTCTAACAAAAGTCAATATAGACAACAACGTCAAGTAGGTACAGTTTGTGTGTATACACACACATATATCAATAACCTACATGTACATGTCTATTAGTACATTTTACTTTCAAAATCGATTTAAAGTTTTTTTTTTTTTTGTTTTCTGTCTATAACTGCGTACATGTGATATAACTTGTTTTTAGCAATAAAGTCGTCTCTGCAAGTTTTGTTTTAAATGTATTAAATAGTACCCATATTATGATGAAATTATAAGCATGTATGGATGAGAGTATAAATAACTTTTTCTTTTTCTCTTTGACAAAAATATATTTATAAACTCAGTTACTTAACTGTTTCCTTAAGTATCTTAACATCTGCGTCGATAACAGAAGTTTAAAAATGTTTCTTAACTGATTGAAGACAGATTCTCTTTGCTCTTCTTTTACCAAAAAATTATAGAACTTTATGTCTGTTGCTTTAATGGCTAAAAATAATTTTGTGTTGAAAATGTTTACAATATTTGTTATTTTGTATGTATGTCATTTAAGGTTTATTGTATGTATTATTAAAATATATTTAACTCATATACGTTCTATATCGTTTAGTTTAAGGTTTCAGCATATGTTCTTTTTTACATTTTTTAAATAACCACTTTATATGTCAACATATTGCAAAATATTTTGTATGAAATTTTTCTATAAAAACTTTTGCTATTAGGAATTTTTAAAAAGTAATTTTATATAGAAAGTTTTCTTTTTTATTCTTTTTAAAATATAATTTTATTTTGCACATGTTTTACCTTAAACTAATATTATAAACTCACCTTTTGTTGGAAAATAATCTAAAAAACAGAAAAAATATAAATTAAACAACTTTATTAGAATTTTGAAAATTTTTGGTCTTAAGCAAATGGTGTATAAAATTATGAAAAGTTAAAAAAATAAGGTAAAAATTGTCAACGTTTTTAAACAAGTTTTAAGATTACAAAGGGAACTGAGATGAACTAGAACTGAACTAAAAGAACTGAAGTAGGATTGAAACAGAACTAAACTATAACTGAAGTAGAACTGAACAGAACTGAATTAGAATTGAAATGGAAATGAACTAGAAATGGACTAGAGAACTGAAGTAGAACAAACTGGAACTGAAAAAATTGAACTACAACATAGCAAGAACTAACAGAGATAGAACTGAACTAGAATTAAACTAGTACTGAACTAGAGCTGAAATGGAAATGAACTAGAACTGAACTTGAACTTAACTAGAACTGAAATAACACTGATAGGGAATCGGTGTACCTCGCACCAATTTATTATATATTTTAAGTTATTTTTTATCTTAAATTTTTCTTCTTCCAAAATATTTTAATTTTTGTAAGTTTTTCCTTTCAACTTGTCGACTGATGACAGCTTTTTAAATTGACTTGATAGGTAAGCGAAAACTTTAATGTTAACTACTTTAATCAATTCCCAGACAATCGATATTGCTACAGGCTAACAAAAGGGACATTAAAACAAAGGTTTTTTTTAATGTTCTTTGCTCTTTTTCTCACTTTTAACTTTAAGTTCAGCCAATGGCAAACATAATAAATAAAACATCTACAACATCTACTTGCAAAGAGAGCGGAGAAGGCAAAAATTGTTAAAAAAGGATTTTATGTTTGCATAAAATTATGAAATGCATTGAACTTCCGTTTCCTTGCCAGACATTATAACAATTCATGTCTTTCACAATCATGTTCACACACAGAAAACCTTTTGACAGTTAAAGCCGCAAACATTGTTTCGATTATTTAATTGTAGTTGTCGTACTTATGATGTAAGTGTATATGTTTTGTGATATGCCACATGATATTGACCACAACAGCGTTATTACACAACTTCCTTTTTAACATGTCGTTGTTGCAATTTTACTTTAACCTTTTTCCACAAGTTTATATGTTCGTTTTATGTGCACAACTTATTTAAACTTGTAACGACGTCTTTCCGTTTAAAACAATTCCAATTTTACAAACTGTCATAACTGTTTTCAGTTTTATTGTCATTATTTTCTTGCTTTTTTTCGCCAATTATTTCATTTTCTTTTTTCTTTCACTTTCCCGTTTATAAAGTAAATGTGCTTTTTTTTTTTTGCTTCCATATTCTCTTTTATATTAACTCATCAAGTTTTCTGTTTTTCGATTTTATTTAAGTGTTGTTTGTGCAACACATAATATTTAACTTGAATGGTTTTAAAGGGGAGGGAAATGTAAAATTAACTACATGTGCTGGTATGTCAAGAACAATAAATGTAAATTAATTGTATTTGTGTATAATTGATTATATTTTTGTTAAAATTATTTCATAAATTCTTTCACATTTATATGAATTTCTGCAATTCATCCACACGTGTAGATACATTTCTGAAATATTATGAATTTTGATAACCCAGCAAATTAATGTAAATGGTTAATTAAGTACTATATTAAGTTAAATAACAATTTTACTAATCTTAGATATCAAAGAATATTTAGGGAAAAATCATAAGAATTTTGAAATAAGTATGATTTTAAAATTGTAATGAATATCAAAATAAAATATGTAACTTTATAATACCCTTCAGTGCCACAAGTGGTATTATTAATGTATATATATATATATATATATATTATATATATATATATATATATATATAATATATATATTATATATACTATATATTTATATATATATATATATATATATATATATATATATATATATATATATATATATATATATATATAATACATGAATCAAATCAAAATCTAAGCGACTTAGCTATGGTTTCTGACCCTGTTTGTTTGTCTGTCTGATGTTGGTACGCTCACACCCACATATTTGACATATCTCAATAAAATATCGCACCAAAACTCTAATCAGTATATCAAAAGATATAGACCCGATAATTGAGGAAACCAGTAAGTTCCAGCCAAGAATTTTCGTAAAACTGGTCAACTATATCAACGTATTATCAATTATATTTAAACTTGATATAAAGTTTATATACAATTTCAAAATTATTAAAAGCGGTTCAGTAAAAAAGATATGGACCAAATTTAACTAATTTATGACTGCATTAAGTGTTTCTGTGATGTTTATTTAAGAAAACTTTTATATATTGTATCGTTTGTGAGTGTATGTGTAAGTGTGTATATATGAAACATAACGTACTTACTTCACATGCATTCGTAGTGGCAGTGGCCTTTTCTAGTTTTACGAATATATTATTTACATATATGTAAATGTTTTCTTTGTGACGGCAGAACGATTACATTATGAAAGAATTTATTTTATCCTGAATTCAAAGGTAACAAAAGAAAACTCATCAAATTAATTTTTTCTACAAAATCAATTAAATATTTTATATCTTTTTTACTTGTAAATATACTTGATCCCATTTTACCATTTATATTAAAATACTTGCCTCAAAATTATGTATCGCAGCCATTATGCACAATTACAGTTTTGTTTATGTATGTGGTAAATATTATAATTTTAGTTTTCGATGCATAATTATTAAGAATAATTAATAATTGAAAATAATATTAAGAAATAATAAAAAAAGTGAGAATACTATACTTCAGCTATACCGGAATCGAAAATACCCTCCGCGACAAATGCATATGAATTAAATACGTTATGTTTCGGTCATACATACCTACACATACCATCAAATACATATACAATACATAAAATTTTTCCTATATATAAGACGGAACACTAATGAGTCATACAATTAGTAATACTTCTGACTATAACTTTTATTCTACTGAAATGAATTTTGATAAATTAGAATGGTAATGAAGTACATATAACTAAACATGATGGTAGAATTTCCTTCTAATTTGTGGATTTATAATTGACAATTTTACGAATATATCGGTATAATTGTTTTAATATATTGAACCGAGTTTACTGGTTTAAAAATTGGAAACTTCTCAGGACTGTTAAAAATACTCAGGCTAAATTTCATTGTGCTCTGTTAATTATTGTGTATGTAAACAAGCCAAATACGGACACATACAGACAGATGGACAGACATAGAAAAATGGACACAGATTTTGATTTGTTGTAAGTGAATATATATATTATGGGGTCTGAGATGATTTCTTCTAAGCATTACATACGGAATGATAAAGTAAATATACCATATTCACCACTTGTAGTAGCGGAAAGTATAATAATGATAATAATAAGTTGCTGCTGAGTATGCAAATATGAGCGAATATTCTTTCATATTAAAGTAGCAACAAATTATTTCTCATTATTCCATTACCTTAAGGGATTATTTAATATAAAACTACTATAACATAAATAATTACACACATACGTACATTTAAAATTATTTTTTGTTGTTGGCTTTTATTTTTTATTATTATGCAACAGTATAACCACTTGGTCACGTATAAATAAACCGCAATCCCTTATTTTAATAATTTAGCCGGTTTATTAAGTATTTGTGCATTCGTGTGTAGTTGAGCGTATGTTGTATAAAATTGTTATATATGTATGTAGAAATTTGTATAAGTGTATATGTGAATTTGTAAATATATATATATAGGAAGATATATAAAATTTAAATTAAAACAATTCTCTCCTTTTTCATAATTAATTTCCTTATTGGAAATCAATGATTAATATAAAATCATTAATTTCCATATAATCGATTTAAAATGCAAACAAAAACGTGGAAAATTATTTTAATTGATATTGTGACATTGTTTTTTTCTTAACAAGATAAATTTGTTATATTAACGGAAAGGTAAAAAATTATTTATTGCGGAAAAAGGAATAATAATTTAAAAACTTGATTTTTAATGGACTTTTGGTGAGAAATGTGGGACCATAATTTAATTACTTATAATAAAAAGAAATATACTGTTATAATGAATTAACATACATTTATCGCTATTATAAAGGTAGTCACATTTTATATCGATATCCGTCCGTCTGTCCTTCCGATTAATTTTACATGTAAGACTTTTCAACACTATTCGCTATTTTAGAGATGGAATGACAATCCGTTCAATAGTTTTGGTAGCTACCATATGAATGTCCAAACACAAGGTTTTGAAAATATTTTACTTAAGTTTTATAAAAATAAAATTACACGACAAATTTCAAGAGGAGTTTGTACAAAAATTGCTGTTACTTTTGTATGTGACCACTTTCAAACATGAGACAGAATTGAAAAAAGTATTTGATAAAATTTCCTATATATCAGATTTATATAAAAAATTAACAAATTTTATGACAAATGGTGCCATATAACCTCCGCTTCCTAAAATCATATCAAATGACAAAAAATTTTGATTAATGTGTAAATATTAGAAAAGACAAATACATGTCTGCATCGTGGTGTAATTTTGAATCCCAAATTGGTTATTTTGAATCTCAAATTGGTATAAATTTTTATCTATT
Organism: Cochliomyia hominivorax; assembly: GCA_004302925.2. Lineage (NCBI taxonomy): Eukaryota > Metazoa > Arthropoda > Insecta > Diptera > Calliphoridae > Cochliomyia > Cochliomyia hominivorax. Next base: position 25,490,594 of record PYHX02000158.1, read on the forward strand.
TAAATTGTGATCATAGATTCCACTTATTTGGGCCTGAAGAGCTTGTGCTTGATTTGTTCACTATGTGTCTAATTCTAAGTGAGTCATATACACTTTTGACTATATTTTATTTCAATATAGATTATTAAATTTTTAGATGAGATTTCTACTTTTTTAATTTAATTTTTATATAAATTTTTGAGTTTTAGAAAAGTCGATAACAGATTAAGCTAATTTTTGCGAAAAATGAAAATAGCAAATTGTGCATTTTATGATATTTAAAGGATTGAAACTTTATATTTCATCTGTACTTTTTATGTCTCGTTTCCCTAGATGTTTTAAAAATCAATTTTTGAATTTTGAAAAGTGATAACATATTAAGTTCATTTTAGTCAAAAACCAATATTTCTTTAGTGATCACGTAATGTAACTTTGTCATTCCATATGTATCACTAAGATGAAATCATATAGGATCCTATGAAGTATATATATTCTTTCATCAAATCAAAATCTGAGTCGATTTAGCTATGTCTGCCTGTCTGTCAGTCTATTTCCAAATTCTCACGCTTAAAATAATGGTTCAATTTCAATGAAACGTTCTGTGCTTATCATCTTTCCATTTAAAACCTACTTCATCGAGTCATTAGCAAACAGGTTTTAATCCGATATCTGAGACAACATCAAAATTCCAAAAAATAAAATTCTTAAAATTTTCAGCAAAAAGTAACAAGATAGAATTTACACAAAGTACGAAACTTAGTACGAAAAAATCATCCAAATTCGATCAAAGGAGAAAAAGTTAAAGGCTAAAATATACAAAATTTTGATACACCCCAAAATCAATGTGTCACATAAGTCGCAATTTCGAAAATAATTTTCTGAAATTTACCACATGTATTTACTTTCATATAAAAATTAAGCCTTAACTAGATTTGGCTGTGTCCATTATTTGACCTAGCTACGATATAAGGGCTATTCCCGAAATATGGTTTTAAGCTTATAAAGCACCCAAATAAAACCATTTTCGTTAAATTTTGGCACAACTATTTTTCTAACTCTCTAAAATATACATAATTAGTACTTTGAACCGATAGTTCACATTTCGCCATAACTTCCATATACGGCTCTTTCCCGGAATATGGTTTTTAGCTTGCTTAACTCTTAAATATGGATTAAAATTGTTGAAATTCGACACAATGACTTTTCTGGCTATCTGAAATATATGCTATTAGTTTGACTAAAATCGTTTCACATTTACTTACGTTACTTATTTTTTAATGGCTAAAATATGTGTTGTACTTAGCATACATAGTTACTATATAAATCCCCTGCTAAATTATAGTTTTTCAAGCTCCACAATTCTATTGAACTTTGGTATACTCCATTTTCTAACTATCTCAAATATATGTTATTTTTTTTAATAATATCGATCCATATTTTAAAATAGCTAACAAATATGGCCATTTCCCGGAAATCGCTCTTAAGCTTTGATACTATTTCCCTGATGTATTCAGGTAAATTCTGATCACGTACATTTATTTCTTTTCAAATACTCACCACTTGCTAAGGATTTAAATGTTTTATCATTCAAAGAAAATAACTTTTAACCTCATCAACTTTTAACTTTCTTTACTTTATTCCATTTAACCTCTTTAAAATAAACCCAAATAAAACTCTTAACAATTCAAAAAGAGAAAAAGATCACAAGACTTTTAACAGTTTTTAACCGAAAAGAAAAAAATGACCATCAATTTGTGAGTTTAGTGAAACTAAACTTTTTTTCTTTTGTGTGTATTTTACATTCGTCAATGACAAAAATGGTAGACAAAATACAAAGAAATATTTTCTATACATACAAACACACCTACACCACAATACACACATAAAACTGTGACACTTAAAAAAAAGAAAAAAATCAGAAAAAAGAGGGAAATAAAATTAAACCGGAATTCAACAACTGCAAAACTTTTTCTGAAGCCCATAAAAAAAAAGTCATAAAGAAAACTTTTAGTTGTCGAAAAATTATCGACATTCTTGTTTTTCCTCTTCTTTTCCTCTTTTTTTATTGTACAATATGAAATTGATGCCTAAGGATTAACTTTTTTTCGAACTCGCCTCATTTGAAAGTAACTCTCTCTGGGGAGAACAAGAAAGTACAAGTGGGTGTTTAGTCTTTGTTGACGATATTAAAACGTAACATGAAAAGTACGACATTTGTTGTAATAGGAAAAAAGTCATAATTTAACATTAAGCTGTGGTAAATTCGCTAGAGCTGCAACCGGCAAATAGGGTTCAATATGATATGTTATGCAGAATAGTTCTTTAAACTTAATATTATGAAAATATTGCGTTTTGTTTGATATTAATTTGTGACATTTTATAAAAAATTAAAAATAAAACTCTATAAATACTGCGTTTTTAACAAAAATTCTCATAATTAGTACCAATTTTAAAAAATCAAAACATATAAGTTATACAAAATTAATATTATGAATTTTCTCAAAATAAACTTAATCTGTGATCACCTTTTAAAAGTAAAAAATTAGTCTATAAAGTAAAAATGTCTGTATCTCATAGAGAAACTGTGTTTTTAAAGAAAATAAGCGTAATAGGTGAAAAACAATTCCCTGAAGTAAATTTCTTGTAGATCCGTCTGTAACAAATGGTTGACTTCTTTTGACACAACTGCATATTGCTTACCATATCTAGAACTTTTTTGAGAAATTTTGACTGATTTTAGTGCCAAGCTATTGTCAAAATTCCCTCGAGCTTCAATAACATAAAATTTCTGATCAGGAAGTTGCGAAAGATCTGCTAGAACATACGTTTCGTCATCCATTATATAGCGAAAATATTTATTTTGGAAAACTTGACTTCCATTTACGTGCTCTGTTTTTGGTCTCTAAATTTAACTTTTCGTACAAATATTCCGAGCACTGTGCTAACCGGGCTGCTTTCTTTCCAGGTGGATATGGAGCTCTTTTGAAAATAAAAAATATAATGTTTGGCCCTCATTATGTTTCTAAAGACAATTTAAGCTTTTCCTCTAGTATCTACGTTTGATGCAAAAAAGTTTAGTTATTCTTACCTAAATAACGATATATCCAATACTCTACCGCAATTTTCCTTTCCAAGCGTTAGTGAATTTTTCCTCCTTATATTCGTTTTGTTTATCCTTCCATTAAGTTCTCTAACTTCAACACAAAAACTTTCACCACTCATCACCAATTTCATGAAAAATTTGGAAATTTTCATTTTTTATTTTCCTGATTATTTTCTTTATTATCAGAACTTTAATAAGTAACAGGTCCTTGGTGCCTTTTTCTACAATTACTTGTGTTGTTATCTTTAATCTTTTTATAACTTAAAAATTTTTGTATGTGCGTGTATGTGTTTTTGTATTAGTGTTGATGTATTTCAGCGTTTAAACTTTATTCACACATACATCTAAATTTTTATGATTTTTCTCTTTATTTCAAAAATATGAAAACATTTCTTTTGTTGTTAAAAATTAAAAAAAAAACAAAGATTTTATTCGGGGATGATTTTATAAATTTAAATATTCCCTCAAGGTAAAAAACATCTTTCTTGGAATATAATTACATTAATATTTGCATACAAACATACAAAATTTAGAGTAATAGAAAAAGTTATTTTCTTTATGAAATTAATTGTAATTTTGTTGTAATTATTAATTTGAAGAAATTATGCAGAAAAACAGAATATTTGAAGAAATAAATTTACTAATAAATACATTACATACAAATACAAGGGATTAGTAAAAATATTAAAAAAAAGATATTAATTTTCTAAGTAAAAAATAAATTTCGATTTAAAAGCTTTTTAAAGACAAATAATAAATATTTTAATAAGAACTTAAGTAACATTGAAAAAGAACTGAACTAGAATGGGACCAGAACTGAACAAGAACTGAACTTGAACTGAACTGAATTAGAACTGAACTTCAACTGAACTAGAATTGAACTAGAACTGAATTGGAGCTGTACTAAAACTGAGCTAGAATTAATGAGAATTAAACTATAACTGAACTGAACTAAAGATGTACTAGAGCTGGAAATAAACAAGGACAAGTTCAAGTACTGTGAAAGTTGGGTATATTATCATGTCGCACTTTTTGTTATATTTATTCAATAATATTTTTTGAAGAACAATATTCTTGCACCAAAGGGTCTTTCCTTCTTTCGTAAATTTTCTCTAAGTGCAAATTTTGCACACTTTGTCAAACTTCAAAATCTAAAAAACGTTATAAATTCTTTAAAGCATCGTAGAAATAAAACCGTGTACTGAAAAATTACAACTGAGGAAACGGAAGTAAATAACAAAAGGAATTAATAAGCGTTTACATAACCAAATATTTTGCTTAAATTGTACATATGGAAGAGTAAAAAAACTTCTTCTTCATTCGAACGCTTCATTAGAAAAATTTATAGAATTTTTACGTCAAAGAAACAGGATGTAAATCTAATAGAACTACTTTACACTGGACAACGAAAAATTAAACTCATGCTGTAGAGATCACAATGTAGTTGAGTGCTAAATAAGTTGATTTTTTATATCCTTGAAAACTTCAATTTCTAATGTAACTTTTAAAAGAGATCCTAAAATGCTTCCCCATCTTTTGGCTCTTAATTTATTATAACTTTCAAAGTCATCTACCAATTTAGTTTAGTGTTGACTGCAGTACAATAAATAAAGAGAAAAAACGAAATAGGATTTTATTGTTTTATGACCAAAGTGTCTCAAACTCACACTTCATTATGAATCTACATACACACAAACGTACCAATAAAAACTAAACAAGATGCAAAAGAAGCCCAGAAGAAAGTAATAAAGGAAATATTTTCCTTACAATTTTTATCAAGTGTTTGTCTGTTGTGTTGAGTTTCAAGGATGTAAGATGAAGATAATAAACAACAACTACAGAAAAGAGTGTAAACATAAATATAACAGTAGAAAAATGCAAAAAAGGAAACAATTGAATTGGCCTCTTGGTGTAAAGTTGATTTAACACCTTTTTTGCAATTGTAATACGTAAAACGAAATAAAGCTCATAAATCTCTTAGTTGGTTTGAATTAAATTTTTGTTTGAAAAATCCTTAAAGGATTTGAGATTTATTTTTATATATGAAAGGTTAATGAATAAATGATTTTATTATTTTACTAGGAATAGTGCACTTATGGGAGGGATTTTATTATATTTATAAATCACGATGAGAAAAAATGTTATTTTTATTAAGGAAAACTAATTTTATTAATTTGGAAGAAAAATTATAAGTTAAGTGTGAAATATATGACATTCTAGAGGTTAAAGTCTGAATTCAAAATACCCAAATTTTACATGTACTCACATATACACGCATATAATTGTTAGTTTTAACCGCTCGAACAAATTGGAAAATACGGATTTTGAAATATTTGTCGAGAATTTTGGTAGAAATATAAGAGAAATAGATACGTTTGAAGGTAAAATTTAGGTTAGAATTTTAATTTAGTTTAGATTAAAATTATGGCTATACACAAGGATAATTTAAGGATAACTCCAGCTTTACAATTTGAGAATTTAACCAAAAATTCAAATTTGGATAAAATATGTGAGCATTTATATTACCCAATTTCATCCGGATTTACTTCAAGTTAAATTCCTCGAAGTAATAGACCAACATATAGTACATAGTTGAAGAATATTATAAGTCTTATTTATTATTATTGGCCAAGCGTTCAAAGTTCTGAGCAATTGTCCGTTGATACAAAAAGAAGGTAGAAGGAATGGTCAACGTTGTGTTTCTAAAGCCAAGAAGAGCTCCCAATATACCTGGGAGGGAAGCAGTCCGGTTAGCGTTCAGCGCTCGGACTATTTAGTACGAAAAGTTAGTTTTAATTTTTTTAAATTAGGTTTCAAAACATACAAGGCTCTAAACGAAACGATACTAAAAATTTAAAGGCCAAAAACGGCTGATTTTTCGCAACTTCCTGATCAAACAATTTATGTTGCTGATACTTTAGAGAATGTTGAAGAAAAGTTTACGAGCCAAAAGCTGTCAAAATTTTTCAAATCTCTTAGTGTGGAAGCAATAGGAAGCTACAACAGAAGTCACTTGTTGCATCAGGCTCTATAAATATCGAAATTAACATCATGGAATGTTAACAAAATAGCTGCTTGGATTCATAAGACTTTATTGTATTTATTTATATATTTATTTATTTATTTATTTATTTATTTATTTATTTATTTATTTTTGACCTGACTTGGCAAGCTGTCAATGTGGTATTTGTCCTAAAATAGGCAAATCCTCCAAACTGCCCAGAGTTAAGGGAAGTTAAAAAGAAATTGAAAAGCACCAAAATGGTGTCCAAAAGTAATTGAAGGATTTCTATAAAAGATTATAAATTTCATCAAAAGTTATTAAAACTACATAATTTTTTGTGTAAATTGTAATAATGAATTAAATCGAAAAATGATACTGAAAGTTTAGTGGTTCCTTTTTTGACATATATGTATGTTAACAATATTTCGATCACACTTCTTATGTTCTTGCATCATATCGAGATCTGATTTGATTAAGCTATCTCTGTCTGTTCAGTCGAAATGGTTATAAATCAATATCTGAGACAAAAAATGGGCTTATGAACGCAATATTGACTTTTTTGATAGGACACGGGAGTGGCAACAATTATTTATTAATTGATAGAGGTGGTAAGTATAAAGAATAAGGCATATTTTTATAATAAAAATCGAATATATAAATTAAAAAATCTGATTAAATATTAAGTATAAAGGACACATTTTTCGAAATTGTAGAGAACCAGGTAATTTAAAAATTACGCTTATCAGAACTCTATAGTCCTTAAAATTTTTTATTGACTAAATTAAAAACTATTAATTAAAAAACTCCTTTTTTGTCTTTTGAGAAAAGAAAAGTCACTACTTTTGGATTTGGGAGTGATAAAAACATTTTTCAAAATTAAAAGAGAAAACAAAAAATTATCTTACGTTCTATTATTTTTATTGTCCTAGAATTACCACCTTGAACCTCTGAAATTCCGTACATAGTTTTTCTTAGGAGACTTCCTTTCGAACACTTAGTTCTTCACTTTCCGTCTACAACAAAACAAAAATTTATAGATCTCTCTTAAAAAAATCCCACAATTTTAGTATTTTTTCAACAAAATTTTGCTTTAAGGCAACAAACATCATTTGTTAATTTAAATACATTAGACTAAATAAATACAACCTCAAAACACTCATGTAAGTTAGAAATACATTAAAACTAGTATAAAATACAAAATAAAAATTGATTTGATTTGAAAGTCAATTTATTCTCTTTTAATTTAAAATGAATCTAAAACAAATAAATGACAAAATTCAATTTTGTTAATAAACACAGGATATTAAAGGATGACAAAAAAGCTTGAAAAAACTCTCACACTCACAGAGATGACTTAAAACAAATGAAAAAAAAGAAAACTAAGCACTAAATAAAATAAAATAAAATAAAAAATAAACATGATTAATGACATTTTGTATTTTTGGTCATTACTTTTATCAAACACACAAATACACAAACAACATCACAGAGAGTTCAGCTGACCAAAAACTAACGAAAACAAATAAACTTTTGTTCTGCCAAATACTTATTTTTTTACATGTTTTTTAATTTTATTTAATTCTCTTTTTGCTTTTGTTTTTACATGAATTGACAGAAAATTTCAAACTCATTTGTAATGTGTGATTGTCTGTATAAACAACATAGTTTTTACATTAATTTCCATTTTCTATCAACAACAATAGTAACAACAACAAATTTCAAATACACATTAAACATATTTACATACATACATACATACATACATACATACATACATACATACATACATACATACATACATACATACATACATACATACATACATACATACATACATACAAACATCATTCAACTAAACTTTGTCATAACTTTTATTCAATGTTTTCCTACTCATTACACCCTACACCACCACAATAGGATGGGGTATTATGCGTTAATGGTATTATACCCACCTTTAAGTATACCGTTTGACCCAAAATCACGGACATAAGGATGTTCGTCCGTCTATCTGTCCATTTGTCCGTCCGTCTGTCCGTCCATCTACAAGTCACAATATTTGACATATCTTGGTGGAATTGGGCACATATAATAAGTTTGGCCCAAGAACAAATCGGTTATATTCGATGCAATATTCCAGGTACCTCTAATACAAATGACCTCCCTGAATGAGGTCTGAGTTCATAAAAGTCCTAAATATAGAGCTTTTGTAACAAAATTTGGTATTATATGACGATATGCCGAATTATGCGTTGGTTAATTCATTGCTTCTCATAGGTCCTATACAAGCTCCATTCAAATGTAACTTTTAAGAACATAAATCCCACACAAACATTGGTATTGTAATAACAATTGGTCAAATTTAAATATATATAAGTTTAAGTCGATGTGCGAAATTATGTGAAGGTTAGTCCATGATTTCTGCTAGCTCACCTATAACGTCACTCCAGAAGAATTTATTTTAAGACTCATGAATGTCACATAAATATAACTGTAACAATAAGTGCACACTTAAAAATAATACAGAAAAACAAGTTATACGAGGGTCGTTCATAATTTTTTCGTAACTTTCATTTATAACCCATGTTGTAGGATAATACAAAGTCGGGCTTGACCGACCATAACATTCTTACTTATTGTTGACATTAGGGATGAGGAAAAAATGCTTATTTAACAGCTTTTAGTAACCATTTTTGTTGTAATCAAAATTGTAATGACACATTTGTTGGAATGTTTGAAGTAGTAATAGATGTTTTTGTCTCACTTTATGTCTGCTTCACTTTTTTCCAGTTTTAATCATTAGCAAAAAAGTTTCCACTTTATCATTAAATAAAACAACAAAAAATAAAAAAAACACCAAAAAACGCAAAATAAAAAGAAACAAAAGAAGTAAATTAATGAATGTATCTCGTATCTAACAAAATTTTAACTGTTAACAAAGTTTTCGCATCAATTATTTAAAAGTCACATTTAGCATAATGCATTTTAACTATTGTGGTATCAAATACTAAGTATCTAAGTATAAGTATTTGTGAGTTATTTTTATCTCCATCCACCTTTTGTAATGTTTATATGGGTATAAGCAAGTAATAACAGGTACTTCTGAGGTGTTCAATAAACATAATGAATGGTTGTAAAATAAAATTTACATTTGTGAGAGTGTCCAACAGTGGGTGAGAAAAGATAAATGGACAATGGAAAAGTTATTTCTGATAAAATGAGGGATGTATGGAGATGTAAGTGAATCACAGTAGTGTGATAACTATTCACATTTTTTCTAATTTAGATATTATCAGATTCAAAGAAACCCAGAAAAATAGAATTGATTATTCTGAATATATAAAATAGAAATTTGCGAGCGCGTCTTTTGTTGACTAATATTTTTAGGAACTAAGAAAACGGATTTGCGTCGTTGAAATTTCAAGTTGCGTCCGAACGATTTGCATTGTTTCGACTCCGATTTGCATCGCTTTAATTTCAATTTGGTTAGTAATTTGGATTATTTCAGCATTGCTGTTAACACTGATCATCATTTGTACGTTAAGTTTGTTATTCCCTTTTTTTGTTATATAGAACGAAGAGGTATACAGGTGGAAAAGCACTAAGGTCAGGGCAGGTGGAGAACTTTAAATGACCCTGATTACTATTTTCTAAGAGTTAAGATAAATATATCGGAAAATGAAAGCCAATTCCTAAGTCGTCACTGCAGGGCAGACGGGTAGCAATATTGGTTTATCAGAGAAACAGCAGAAAGTCAGGCATAGGAAATAGCAGCAGGGAGTGATATAAAAGATTATATGCGTAAGAAGAGCAGCAGCAGGGAGAATAACATATCAGTATATGAGCATAAAGAGTAACAACAGAGAGTGTATACCAACAGAGTAAGTATACCAGAAGAGCGATCACATTAATAAAATAAACAGGCACAAAAAAAAATACCAGTACAATGAACATGTAAGAATTGCTATATAAAACAACCACTACGGTTCAAAACAACTGCAGGAAGCTGCAATAATAGTAGTTGAAATTAGTAAATAAAAACGATAGTAAACAGGCAATGAGTCCCTTTTATCATTTCGTTTTCAATGATCTAGTGTATTCAATTTTGTTTTGGTCAGTGGTCAAAGTGGTGAGTAGCCAGCAAGGTGCAGTACTGGCTATTCTCAAATAAAAATTTCTAAATAAATTACAATAAAAATAAAACAATAAAGAATGTTATTTGGATTAAAAATTTGAGAATGAATCTGTTGTATTTTTGTAAACTTTAAGCGAGAATCTTGGACGCGACTGAATATACCCAGCTACAAACCCGAATAATCGGGGGTTCCTTATAACATTAAGGACGTAAAAAATCTTAAAATAAAATTCAATAAAGCGTTTTAAATCGAGAGAAAATCTATGCCAAGAAATCCCTTATTGGTTAAAAAAAAATAATAAAGTAGGCCTGCCTTAATCATTTGCGGTGATGTAAAAGTTAAAAAGTACCGAATTAATGCATAAGCTTTCCTTAACTAAATTCAGCACAACTACTGAATATTTTCAATGAAATTTAATACGGTAATTTTTGAGTATTTTTTTCCAATTGATTTCTGAGAGCTTTGAATATAACAGGTTTAGGAGACGAGAAGTAAACCCGCAAAATATTATGATTTTATTTACAAAAATATAGTTAATTGAATTTTCTACTAAAAATATAAGAAAAATACATATGCGAGGTACTTCCTAAAGTTTAAAGGGACCAGAAATGTAGTCTACTTTTTATGCAAAATTCAAATGATTCTGAAATTTTTTGATTGGGTCCTTTATTACCCTCTAATTACCACAGGTGAACACAATACATGAACACTGTTTTTAATATGTTTTATCAGGGAAACATTTATTATCAAATCTATTGTAATAAACAATAAATTATTTCATATTATTTCATATTAAGTTTCTTTGTTCATGTGCGTATGAGCAATATGCGTTAATAATCAATAAGTTCTATTAAGTATACGTCCAGAGTATCAACTTGGAAAGCGAAGGATAATTTTTAAAAATTCGTTTACATAGTGCAATAAGTACATGCTTATGCTGATCATTTTTTATTGATATTTTGTCCATTAGACATCTAAACATAAAGAAGATATGTAAATCATTTAACTGCTAAAAGAAATATGACTTTGAAATTTAAAAATTTGCACCGAAAATAGATATCTGCGACTAAGCATTAATGAAATTAATATTGAAAAAATGTTGAATATAAACATCTTCTTGGTTCTGATTTCCTTCAATATCAAATATAGACATAAACTATATTTACTGCCAAAAGGACGGATGGACATCATTGAATTGAATAAGAAAGTGATTCCGAATGCAAGGACATATTAAAATCTATAAAATTACATAATATTCGAACCCCGTTTTTATCGTGTACGATAAAATAACTTTTGACACTTACAGGATATTAGGGGAAAATATGCTTTAAAAAAGAGCTGTAAAGAAAACATATTTATACCCTGCACCACAAGTGGTGGTAAAGGTTATATAAAGTTTTTCATTCCATGATAACACCAAGAATAAGTCTTTTAACATGCCATAAATTATATATATTCATGCATCTTGCTGTTTGTTTTTGGCTCGCTCACATCTACAGTAATTGACAGAAGTTAATGAAATTTCATTTTCAAGTATTTGTCATTGTCCTAAGAAATTTTTATCAGAACCGGCAGTAAAAATTATTAGAAATTTTATATACATATATCTGAGACTTCTTAAGAGACTCCTTAAATTGAAAAAATTGAACAAAGATAATGACTAATTTAATCTAAAATTTTCATGATATTTATTTAAGTGGAATAATTAACGCACTTCATTTTCGGATAGGCCATGAAAAAGTATTACTCCCCTTATAATGAAATATTTAATCGGTAATTTTTCTATAACCAATTCGAGAAGTCTTACGAAATTTATAATATGAGTAATGCTTTGACAACACACTGTTTTAGACTCAGATAGGGCTCTGGGGAGTGGTATCCCCCTTACAAACGAACTTATTAATATAGCGTAACTCTGAAAATTTTATATAAAAGATCACGTAATTTTGGGATAGAAAAGGGTGTTGTAATATCCCACTACAAGTGGAATTTTTGATATGTTCCTAAAATTATTAAAATTCGAATATCCTTTTAATATAAGTATAGGAAGTTTGAACCAGTTATAATTGTTTTATTGGAAATTTGTTATTCACCTATAACAACATTTAAGAGTATAATTGTCCGTTATGAAGGAGTATATAATACCATGATTTTATGAATTGTGCTTGTGTAAAAATAAATACTTATTTCACATATTTTTATCATATTAATTTATGAAAGGTTTTTGACATTTGAGGCAATTCTCGGTAGGAGTATTAAGTGTAAACTATAAAAATTTATTGAACAATCCTTGAAAGTTTGAAATTGTATTTTCTGGTTGTAAAGATTTTTTTAAACTCCCACTCCGGGAAAATACTTATATTGGAGATACCCGAAAAACTGAACCGAAGCTGACCAATTTCGATAGCTTTCGAATTTGTTTGAAACTTATAGTACAAATCAAAATTCATCAAGATATCTTAAAAACCTGTAGAGAACTTACTGAAGAATAAAAAGGTTTACAGAAAAACTACGGACGGAAATACTTAAAACTTCTGAGGAAGTGATTTTCAAAATACATAGAAGTGGTTGTAACCCGGATTTTTTTATATATTATCAGCTGAAACACATAACGCATAATCTACGATAGTGTAGAATATAACCACCCAATATTATTGACAAAACCATATACAAATCAACTGTATATTAATGATTATCGTACTTAATGTTTTTGGTCGATAAAAATCAAATAATTTTAATATTTTTATCTTATATGTTTAAAATGTTTATTACTTAAAATTGCTTCTAATAATTTTAAAATTTTATTCTTTGAAATCTCTTTTGAAAGCATTAACACTTGCAAATTAATTTAAGTGATCAAAATTACGCTTATTCCAATAATCACATCTTCAAAATTTTTAAATACACTCTGTGATTTTCCCAAGAGCATTTTCTAAAATTTTAATATATACTTATACATTTTTAATATCCTTTTCCACTGTATTTAAAAACACACACACACACATAAAAAAACTTTCAATTTAGAAAACTCTTATACTCAATCTGGTATTTTTGAATAACAATACAGTTATTTATAAACTCCAACAACAACAGACAATATAGTAAAAAAATTGCTTATAATTCAAAGTTTAAACAGGTTGTAATACGTGTCCACATTTTTAGGTTATTTATACACACCATAAAACATGTTTCTCTTCAAAAAAAAAAAAAAATGAATGGAAAAATGAATGGAAAAAACTGAAAAGTGCAAAAATATAGATATACCTCAATTTAATGTGTTTTACTGCTTTATCACTCTGATGAGTTCAACATAAAAGTACATGAATTTAGTAGAGCAAGTTTTAAGTCACCTTCTCACCCTAAGTGACCTAATATTTACAAATACTTCTCATTATATGAAAATGTATTATATAGGAGCTATATGTATGTGTGTAAGTGTATGTGTGTGTTAGAGTGTTGTTTTTGAAAAGTTTTTATATGATTTGAGTTATAATGTGTAATTTAAACTACCGCTAAACACAGATGGATCATTTGTTTTTCCTGTTTTTTTCTTTTTCTTCTTTTTCGCAAAATGGTTGTTTTATTTTTGTTCTGCGAAAAAAAAATTACGATAAAAATATCAATTTTTTGTTATTTTTACACTGTGAATGCAAAGGAAATTTAATATGGGAAGTATTTTTGTTTAAACCAAAAATTTGTTGAATAATTTAAAGCAAACAAGTAAGAATGCTGTATTCTTCAGTGCCGAATCTTAAGTACCCTTCACCACTAACATAATGCAATAATTAGCATGAGGTGAATTTATTGTGCCAGAAAGCTTATTATTTGTCTGTCACCTTAAACGTCTATTGTGGAAAAAGTCCTTGAAAAAACTATAGTGAAATATGGTTACATGTTCTTGAAATTAGCTATATAAATTGCTATCGAACCACACATATTAATAACCGATTTAATAAAAAATCTAATGTTAAAAAAAGGGATTTTTATGTTAAATGCAATAAGCATAAAAATAATTTTTCAAAATTAGTTCTGAAAATGTTCAGCTGAATGTATGAGTTTTGGTCGAATTGTCCCATATTTATGAAACCTCAAAAATTTTTTCCGAAAAGCAAGATTATAAAATAATTATAATTATAATTTTAAGGAAAGTTTTAAAAAAACTTTAATTTAAACTCATTTTCTGGAAAAGAGCCTTAAATGGAAAATATGACCCAATTCATATTTTCATTCAAATTAGCAATAATTGTGCCGAATTTCAATAGAACTATTTCTACTTTCAAAGTCTTATAATTTTAAAGTTTCTTTCTGGGAACGAGACTTAAATGGAAGCCAAAGCAAAAAATGGACCGATATTCGCCAAGAAAGTAATATATATTCATGACAATTAAAAAATCAATCGTGATGATTTTAAGTTTAATAGGTACATATTCATATAAAAGTTTTAGAAAAGAGGCATTATATAGGAGCTGTATTGAAACTCGTTTTCCGGGAAAGTCGTTATATGGGAGCTGAAGCAAAATATGGACCAAGTTGATCAAATAAATAATATATTTCAAAGATTTAAAATTCAAATATAATTTATTTTAGAGTTTTATAAGCTCAAAACCGTTTTCCGGGAAGGGGCGTTATATAGGATCTACGTCAAAAAATGTCTTCAGCACAATCTAGCATATTTGGACTTACTATTATGTCAATATAAATATATTTGGCTCATTTAAAATAAAAGTATTTAAAATTGTGTCCTATTTGACACACAGATATTGGGGTGTATCAAAATTTTGCATATTTTAAACTATATATATATTGATTCGATGTTGATGACTTTTTGTGCAATGAGGAAGCATGTATAACTGTATGCTATGGTTAAATTCTTAGTTAATTTCAGTTACATTTTGTTAAAAAAAATTAGAAAAGTTCTTTTTCGTAATTTTGAGCATGTCTCAGATATCGCTCTATAACTTTTTTGGTAATGAAAATGGCAAATAGTGTGGCCAAATTTCATTGAATTTCGACAATTTTTCTAGGATTGCGAATATTTCCAACAGTCGGACAGACGGATATAGTTTAATCAACTAAGGTTTTGATATGATATATGAATTTATAAAAATACTTTATTGGATCTAAGATGATTCCTTCTTCTCGTTACATACAGAATGACAAAGTTAATTTACCCTCATCACCACTTGTGGGTATAAAAATGTGATTTTAAGAATGTAAGAATCTTGTTAAATTTTTCATATGAAAAATTTTCCTCCCCCTATTTTCTTTAAGTGAAAAATATTTCTAAAAAAAGTTGAAAAACGTAACAAATTGGAGAACTTTTTATTTTTATGTTTTAACAAAATTTGGAATTTTTTTCTATTAAAACAAAAATTCGATTAGACAATAATATTTGTCTTGTTTTATAAATTTCAACTGAAGTTTTTACTTTTAAATTTGGACATTTTATTGATTAGACATTTTGAAATTTAAAACACTTATTTATGTGTGGCAGTTTGTGTGTATGTTACCATGTGTGTGACAAATAAGTGCAATTAATTGAGTTGACATTTTACGAGCAAATTTCTTTTTAAAATTTAATACCAATATTAATTGGCCAGTTGACTTCAATATTGTTGACACCTTAAAAGGTCACAATTACTTTACACAGAGGGAGTAATATTAAATTAGACAATTGTACTTGAAGCGAATTAAGGTCAGAATATCGAATTAAACAAAATAGTTATTTAACTTTGATTTGTTAGGAAAAGTGACAAAGTATAATTTACGTTGAAATGGTCATATCAAATATAATCATAGATTAAGCTTTTCTTTTCGATTGAAAGCTTGTTTAAAAACAGGAGTAATAGAGAGAATATTACGTTTCTTATTCAGTTTATAAAGTCGAGAAAAATCATTTAAGACCAATTTGTTTTAAAAATAAGTTTTTGAAGAAATTTTTTTTATTAAATATGTAGTCTTGAGTGAAACTTAAACTTTTATTGAAAGTTTAATTTTGTAAAAAGAATTGTTTTATTTGTTTATTTATTTATTTATTTATTTATTTATTTATTTATTTATTTATTTATTTATTTATTTATTTTTTAGAATTATTATTTTTTACTAACATTTTCGTGGATTTAGATTTATTATTAAAAATTTCAGTTTTTAATAGAAACTTGAAACTTTAAGTGAAAAATAAAAACCTGAAAAATAAGGAAAAAATATTAATTTTTATTGAACATTTTTAATTTTTTATTTATTTTTTGAAATTAATTTTTTTTAAAAAGATTTATGATTTTTAATAAAATTATTGTTTCATTCGAGATTCTTCTTTTATAAAAATGATTCATTTTTATCGTAATTGTGAATTTATATAAAAATATGTATTTAAAATTTTTTTCCTCAAAATTTTAAATTTTTATCAAAATTAGGAATTTATATTAAAATTGTGAATTTCTATTAATTTTTTATTTTTATTAATTATTTTATTTTTAATTGAAATTATATTTTTAGGAAAAATGTGAACTTTTGTTAAAATTTTGAAATTTTATTAATTTATGTAATATTTAAAAATTATGTTTTTTTATTTTTAATTTTTCTAGAGTTTTTATAAAAAATGATTTTTTTTACAATTTTTTTTTTTTTTTTTTGAAAATTATAAATTTTTATAAAAGTTATTAGAATTTATAATTAAAAAAAATATAAATTTTATGCCCAAATTGTAAAATTGTATTAATAATACTTTTTTATTGAAATCATGCATTTTCTTCAAAATTTTTATTTTTGTATCAAAATTATAATTTTTATTATCAAAATTGTGAAATTTTTATTAAAATTATGAACTTATATCAAACTTTTATTTATTTTTATTAAAACTGAGATTTTTTACCGAATTATCATTTACATGAAAATTATGAGTTTCTGTAAAATTATTGATTTAAAAAATAAGTATTTTTTTATATACAAAAATCAGGAATTTGTAGGAAAATATGAATTTCATTACAAAATTTTAAATTAAAAAAAATATAAAAATAAATTTTGTTAATAAAATTTTACAACTCTAAAATTTATGAATTTTTGAATTAAATTATGAATTTATGATAAAACTATGAATTTTTGAGATATTTATAATATGATTTTTTTTACAAAATTAAAATTTTTTGAGATATTTATAATATTTTTTTTTTTTACAAAATTACCTAGTTTTTAAAGTATTATGATTTTTTTTAAATTATAGATTTGTATCAACATAATGAATTTTATGATTTTTTTATAAAATTATAATTTTTTTTTGTTTTTTGTATCAAATTAGTTTCTCATAAGCGCTTTTGCTTCAAAAAATTTAGATTATTACAAATTCTATAATGACAACCTAATAATTTACAATTTAATTATTATTTAATTAAGTTAATAAAATATATTCCAATTTACAATTTAAATTTTTTTACTGTAAAGCGTTATCTGTCTTAGATTACAACTAAACATAAAAGTTCCCATTTATAGCACATTTTACGACTCTTAAATAAGTTGTAGAAAATTTATATTTTTTAAAACCAACAAAAGCTTATTTTCAGGAACATTACATGCGTCAACAATTTGGGAATTATTTAACATGAGATATATATTTCTCATATAATTTTAGCCCTTTAACTTCTTATATTTTTTCCTACTGCAGTATCATTTTAAATTCGAGGAAGTAATTTGTTATAGACAAAATTTCAGCATAAAAACAAAACAAAAACCCAACAAAATATATATGAAAACAAGTTAAAATACTTTACTCGGCTGTGCTGAATCTTAAATACCCTCCACCATTAACATTATGAAAAAATTAACTCAACTAAACCAAAAAAAAAATATTCGTTCATAAGCTAAAACGCTGATTACAGAAAAAATCCTTACAAAATTATAATGAAATATGGAAACATATTTTTTAAATTTCCTACAAAATAAGTAACCAGCTTTCGATTTTAATGGCCCATATTGTTTAAAAAGATAATATTAATAAAAAGAAATATAAACCGAAAAGCAAAATATAAACCGATGATGGTCAGATTAATTGAAGACACCTAGAATAATAATTTAGCAAAACTTTAATAGAATTTGTCATTATTTACTAGTTCTGTAAGTCTAAAACTATTTTCTTGGAAGATATGGACTGAGATCGACCAAACTAATAATAAATATAAAAGATAGTCAGATTAATAATTGTGCCGAATTTTAATGGAATCTGTCTTTATTTAATAAATACGTACCGATATTAATAAAATTAATAACATAAATTCAAAACTAGAAATTAGTTGTACCAAATTTTGGTAGAGTCGGTTGATATTAAATAGATTTAAAAGCTATAAGTCATATTCCGGGAAGAGTATTATATGGAAACTACATCAAATAAAAAAATAATATGTATGACAATAAAAATTTTGTATTGTTCAGTATACAACTATTTTCTATAGACCCGATTATATATGATTTTATATATGATGAAAAATATATAACTTTTGTTGAAAAATCTTAAAAGTTCTTTTTATTAATTTTAAAGTTGTCTCAGATATCGGTCTACATCTTTTAAGAATGAACGGATATAGCTGGTTTTAAACTGAATACTTCTAAGGACAGTAAGAAACAGTGTAGCTAAATTTAATTGACTTTGAATAAATATGCTTGGCGTGAGAATATTTCCACCAGACAGATGGATACAGCTAAATCGACTCAGACTTCTTGGCGTTACACACGGAATGACAAAGTTTATATATCTTCATCATCCACCTTGTGGTGGTGGAGAGTATAAAAATCAAAACTATACCACAATAATTATATCATGTGCATTTATCACAATTTCTTAGGAAGCAAACAGAATAACAAAAATCTGGAAAATATTTTAAAATTTATAAATTTAAACAAACTTGCTAAAATACAACAATAACAATAGTAATAAGAGGAAAGAATAAAATCAACACAAACAAAGAGCATTCCCATAATTTTTTAAATCTCCTTTTTAAGGAAAAGTAGAGGCAAAAGGCTTCCTTGAAATACAACTGTTGAAGAGTGCTGAAAGCACAATTCACTCAAGCAATTTGCTTAAGTAACAAATTTAAATATTTGCAATTTATCTTGTTTTTTTCTAACGAACAAAATATCCTTCCTTTATACAGACTTATATATATGTACTTATATATATATAAACCTATATATGTATATTTATATATAAACATATAAATTTAAGAAAGAATTTCCAACAACTCATGTGGTATTACCAACTAAAGTTAGTAATATATTTGTGCAGCAGTAGCACCATCATCACTAACGTCAGCCCCAACAAACAATGGCAAACAAATTGCCAATTGAGTTAAAGGAAAAAAAATAAATAATGGAATAACACATACATTCACACACATTAATGTAAATTTAAATGTATGTGTTATGTACAATTATGGCTTAAAGAGTAATAAAGGCTTCTTGTCTGAAGCTTTTGGAGAACAACTAAGTTAAGGAAATGTAGCTGATGGCTTGTGGAAGTTGAAAGTGTTTGCAATAGTGAAATATTAAGGATGTATTTGTTATATTTAGTATTAATATTATTTTAGTTTTGAAAATGTTAAAAGATGTGTTTACGACCACAAGTTTGGTCAAATAAGTTTAGAGAAGAATTTTCTAAGAATCTCTTCCGTAGAGTGAATATATAAATATGAGAGAACAATGTATACAAAATTCATGGCGTTTTACTCCGTTTACCTAAAAAGAACTTTATTATATTTGATAAAAAGCATTATATGGCTTTTTATTCCAGAAATACTTTTTATATATTGATACCTAAATTTATTAAAATATTCCTTCATTTTTAGTCTTTATAAACGTGGGAATATTACACTTTGATCCACCAGAATATTTTCATTACCACTAAGCACATTATCAAAGTATTTGCATTAACAATTAAATTGATAGCATAGCTCATATATAGACAACAAGTTCATTATCTCATATCTTACAGAAGGTCATCTAGATTTTCGTATTTTTTCCATTATGTCATGTTATTCAACCTCGCAGTGTTTTCTATAAAGTTCTGGAACATATTCAGCCGTTACAAACCGAAGAATTTAAATTTAAACCTTATACCCTATTTTGAGCAGAATCTACATGTTTTTTACTCTTTAAAGGTCCAGAAAAATAATTGGTTCATATGCGACAAATTTCGGAAAACGTTGCGCGTATCATTATTCTGTATGTTTTTGGCAAGATGATGCTTTCTTAGTGTCAAACACGGAATGGAAAACTTACTATATCCACGTGATGTATAGAGCAAATCTCACATTATGTTGTGCAAGATATATTACTTTGATAAGTATTTTAACAACGCGAAGACCCGAAGTCAAAGTTATCAGCTAATTGGGTCAAAGTGTTCAATTGCTATCGCCGTCCTCGGATACTGTTTAGCATTTTAAAACTAAGAGTAACACGACGCTTCAAAAATGAACAGAGGGGAAGCAGCATAAGTGAGAGGTTATTTAAATATAAAAACTTCGGTTGACTGATTCGTTTACTAACCTGAATATTGGAAATTAGTATTTCGAATTTTAGTCTTGAGTTATAACTTCTTCACCAGCCAGTACTGGAAAGCGATCTCTCAATTGTTCACTAACCAATATTAGAAACAGATTCCTCAACCACTTACCAATCAATCCCATTCATTAACCAACATTGGAAGCCGAAAATTGAATCAATACAACCATGTTATTCTTTATTTATTAAAACAATAAATCAAATCAATTTAAAAAACTGCATTTATCGTATTCATACGACCGCGGAAAGCTCTATGCTCGACTTAACTACCTCAAATGACAGAACCAAGTTTCAGATAACAAAATTTTTGTAAATGGCATTACCGTTGAGATATTTCGAAAAGTTGCACATAAAGGGGAAAATGGAAAATGTACACAAAAGACGCTATTGAAAAACTTCCAATTTGCGTTACAAATCGCACCAACGGTAACACTGTTGGTAAAGGATATACAAATTCTTAAGTCCCAGAGTTTAGAGGATATACTTTTTAATCCAATATTTTGTGATAAAATCTTTGTTGTATCCAATAAATATCAAATTCATTAAAATTTTTACATCACAAATTTCAGCATTCAAAATTATTAAAGATATTACAGATTACAGATAAGACATTCCAAATACGAGTATTATAAAAATTTTCCATTACAAAACTCTTTTCAGAAACAACAAAAACAAATCGTATTTGTTTAAAGGATTTGAAAACAACTGTATACTTTTTATATTTAACAAATGAAATGAATTCACAAGTACAACAACTATTAAGATTATTTCCTATGACCAGATTTCTTCCTTTCTTTCTCTCTCTTAACCATATAAGTTGTATGTTGGTTGCCATTTTCTCTTTGTAAAGATTTTAAAGGAGATGAAAAAAAAATGGAAACAAGAACCAATTTGAAATGTAAGCAATCTCGTGTAAAGAAAAGAATTTTAGTTTGAACAGTGAAATAAGCTTGTCGGTTTTATATGTAACTGCATATGATAAATAAAACGGGGGTGAATTGAAAAGTTTTTAAATTAAAAAAAAACTCCCATATACTTTTAAAACGAAGTTGGAATTGAAGAACATTTTTGGAACGTTTTTGATTATAAAACGTATTTTGCAGTTTTCTATGCTAACAAACCATTAAGAAACAAATTGAGGTTCATATAAACATTAGAGTTGTGTATGTGTGCAGGAATATGTGCTAGATTTTTACTACCACAAATACATTTAAGAGTTTATGCATACTAATATATAACTACACATTTTACCCACACTTAGATAAATGGCTGGTTAAATTGTCGATATATATACATACAAAGACATATATGTTTTGATTTTTATATGTGTGTTTGTAAAATTTAACACAAAGAAATTCCTACATAAAGTCGGTTATACTATGAAAAGTAACAAAATAATAAGAAAAAAATTCATACACAAATGCCTACACACGTATGTAACTATACATACACACAAATTGTACTTAAGAGAATTGCATTGCACTTCTTTATTCAAACCATTCAAGTGTTTATGAGAGATTTTTTTTTAATTTTTTCCATTGAAGAACAAAACGTAACTGTAAATGGGTAAAAAAAAAAAATCGGAAAAACACATTGATAGTGAATGAGAAGGTTGATGGCGGCAAAGCTATTTCTTCCGAAACAAATAGAAACATTTTTCTTCATTCATTTCTTTTATTTTAGTAGAATTTTCTGTTTTTGTTTTTTCTTTCACTTCCAATACATGCAAAAAAAGAAGCGTTTTATGTTTTCATGCATAGAATCCATTATTTGATAGACTTTGTTACTTTAGATGAGTTTTTATTACGCTTTTTTTTTCCTGATGGAAAATTTTTTATTTAAGCGTTTATTTCTCTAGAAAAAAAAAATAAATTTAAGAAAAAATGAGAAATAGACAGTTTTATGACCCTTTTGTGCTGGTGTCAACAGTGGGGCAATAGCAATAGAGTTGAAAAATATTAAAATTACAATACAGTCTTCCAAAGAAGAACAAAAATGATCCCACTATATGTTTCTATATATTTAACCAATTTTATTGGTTTTATATATGAAACTTTATATGACTGTAACAAACTACGTGATCAAATTTTAATTTATCAGCAGACCAGTTTAGATATGATCAATTAGGATGGACAAACAAATAGACATACTTGAAATGACTGAGATTTTTATTTCATTTTCAGCACCAAATCAAAATTGATTAAGCTATGTCCGTTTGTACGTCTACATTTAGATGTATCTCTAAGTCCATAAAATTAATTTTTAGCTTCTAACAATTTTTATTTAATTTAATTTCCCTGCTGCCCATTGTGCATATTTATAAGTTTTATAATTTTATTCATCATGCGATTTTATGTTCTCCTCATAAAACATATTTTTTTTTGTATTTTAAGCTTCTCTTTCAAACGTTTATTAGTCAATTCGCAACGTGATTATGTGCAACAGGAACTCTACATAAATTGTAAAAAGTGCGAAGCATACAAAAGCAGAAGTAGGAAAAATTAGAATCGTTTTAAATTAAAATACACAAAAAAGGAAATTCAAATACACTTAATTTCTAATAGCCAGAATTTAAAATTATATTAATAAAGTTGTTAGAAAAAAGTGGATATTTTTTAATTATCAGTTGAATTTTTTATGCGAAAAGTTTTAGTGATATTTCTTTCAAATTGATCCAAATTTGTATTTGTCCTAAATTATTCAAATGGTCGGATCTGTTTTCCTTTAAGGGTTAGCATAATCTTGGTTTTGAAAATAAGAACATTCAACTGCTAAGGACAAATCGAGTCTGAAAGATTTCACTTTGACATGTCCAATTGTTGAAAGAATTTACTAATATTGGCTGAAAATAGTTAAAATTTGTGCAGCTTCAAAAGTGTTCATTTATGGGTAATTCAAGTCTACTAGCAGGCCTTCCTAATATGTACTCATTCGTGATTATTGAGAGAAGCCTAGATGCATCGCTGTGACTGTTTGACCAATCGAAATAAAACTGACTCCGCGTTGGACATATATAGAAGCGGTCCCTATGCGCAGTTATCCAAATATAAATGATCGAGTTAGTCTTGCAAAATATTCTTTACATCGTTCGACCAATACATGGCCTTCAGTGACAGAAGTGTCGCTTGACCGTCAACAATTATCCCGACACTTCCAAAAATAAAAATAGCAAATTTTTCAGCTTGAAATATACTCCGTTTATCAAGAAATCGATATGAAGTATCTATTTTAAGATCTTTCGAAACGACACCAGCCCGTACATTGTGTAACCGTCAGTGTAAATTTTGAAAAAAATGTGGGAGTACTTACTTATATGGTGTAATATAAATCCACTGTTCCTATAAAATATATCATCGAAAATATTATAAGTGATAAATACTTATTTAATTAATTATGTACAATCGCTTCCTAATATGAGGACGTATACTTAATACACAAATATTTCTGAAGCTTCATACGTTTGGGAGGATAACACATACTCCTTTATTCTATTGACTCCGTTAATAACATTCAAACTTTATGTTCATTAACGTAGAAATTCTATAACGTGATGTGACATAACAAATGTTAAAAAACGATAAAATATTTTTAACATTTTAGTGAAAACATAACATAAATGTTTATTGTACTTGATGTACATATAATAATCACGCCTTCAAAATACTCTTATTTACACAGGACCACTAATATGTCGATCTAATGTATGTTTCACTAGCATCATGTCTGTCAGTCCATATGGTTTGAACATTCTTCATTATAAAAGTATTCACATTTTATCAACTTTTCTCTGAATTCGTTATATTTTTGAAAATTTATTCAACATAATTAACAAAACTATCATTTTGATCAAATTAATATTCGCCTTTATCATTTTAAAGTTTTCTATTTATCATAAAATAATAAAAATATTGCTATTATTGAAATTCAAATGAATCACCTGCCTCAGCTTATACTTTTGTTGCATATTTAAGTGACTCAGGTGTAATTTAATACAGATTGCAAATTTTTCCATTACACCATTTTATGCTTCAATAAAAAGCACTTTATAATGAAACTACTTAAGTATTTCTAAGAAACAGATAACAACAGCATGTATAGATAAAATAAAATGTATAGAAAAATAAAATGAAGTGCAAAAAAAATGTGATTTAAATCCCTTAACTTTTCAATGGAATAATTTATTTAAGTTTTTATTTTCAGAATAGTTTGGTTTTTTGGAAAATCATAAAAAGGGTCAGTTCATTATTTTTTGCGTAGCTCCAATATAACTCTCCAGAAAAAATTAATTTAAAACTCATAAATTTGACATATATATTACTGTCACAATATTGTACTACGCACTTAAGTATAAATCAAATCAGAAATTAAATTACACGAACGTAGTTCGTAAAATTTTCGCAACTGCTATTTTTAATACATAATGTTGTGTGGGTATTATATAGTCGAACTTGATCAATCATACATGGTTACTTGTTTTAAGTATGAACGTCAGAAAAGAAGACAGACGGATGAATGGATTGACGGAGTACATTTTATATTCAT
>PYHX02000158.1:25515999-25543476 GCA_004302925.2 Cochliomyia hominivorax
TTAATTAATTAAAAAAAAAATTAAATAAACTGCAAATAAACTTATTTAAACACTCATATGCTGTTATTGCCATTATTTATTATTTTATTATTTTTATGATACATTTGTGTCTATAAAAACATTTATTTTTTTCACATTTCACATTTTTACCAAATTTTTATTAACAAAATAATCATCATTAAAACAAAAAGAAAAAAAATTGCATCAATTTTAACAGACAATTAAACAGAAAGTAATTATGTTATAAAAAAAATTATTAAATTTTAAATATAACGGCATAATAAAAATAATTAAAAATGAGTAAGTATAAAAATAAGAAAAAAATCATGAATACTTTTATAGCTTGATTATAGGAATAAAAGGAAAAAAATTGGTGATAAATTTCAAAAATATGTGTTTTGATTTTTTTCATATAAATTCGTAGGAGTTGAAGCAATAGCTCGACTAGAAACTTGACTATAAAATCAATATCAAACTTTTTTAGAAATACACTCTCATCTATCCACTTCTTCTTTAAGCCTGACTTAATAAGAAGTTTTACTTAACTCTAAACTCGATTATAAATTCGACTAAAAATTCTAATCCAAGTTTTAGTAAAAGCTATTTTAATTCGATTGAGTAATTTGCTGTAAATTTAATTATGCTTTTTAATACATACTTGACTCAAAAGCTCGAACCTAAATTCAAATATAACCATGACTATAAACTTAATTATAATCAAGTAAAAGCTCAGTTAAAGACTTAAAAAAATCCGACTTTATACTTGACTATAAACTCCTTCTCTGACTCGATTAAAGACTTTATAAATCTTGAGCTCTAAATTTGACAATAACATTTAATTTAAACTCGTATCTGCATTTGAATATAAATTTAGCAATAAAATCCATTATAAATTAATTTTAAAATAACAGATCTTAACTTGTTTTTAAACTCGACTAAACACTTCACTTGCAAAATTGAACGTAAAAGCTTAATCTATAATTAAACTTCTACTAAGACTATGGACTTCAGAAACTCCTATAAATTTTACTATTTTCTCGACTTATTAATACTTTAATAGATCTGGATTCATCAAAATCTTTTAAAATCTGGTATACTAATCTTTCTATTTACTTGCCCACGCAAAGACTACAAATGCGAATATAAATTCCACTATTAACAAGATGTTGAAGTGAACTACAAACTCTACTATAAACTAAAGTATTAGCTAAGTAATGAACTTGTCTAAAAAATCAATTTGTAGCACCACAATAGACTATTACTATGACTATGAACTTGTCTAAAAACCTTGAACTATTAACTGGACTATAAACTTTTCTGTATAATAATCGTTAAACTTGACTATAAATCTTTCTTTAAAACTTTAAGAACTAGGTTATATAATCGACTATAAATTTGACATTTAAGAATAACACGGCCGCACACTTGACTTTATAAATTGTTCCATAGAATATAGACTGGTCTAAAACCTCAACAATTTACTGGACTAATAAAAATTTCTATAAGATAAACTTAAAACAAAACTAAAACTCTGAAAAGGAAAAAATAAACCTAAATATAAACTATAAATGTGAATTTAAATTCAAAGAAATACTGACCTAAAACTTTAGCTATAAACTCAAATATGTCCATTCAAACTCGACTATAAATATGGCTTTTTGCTCTACTAAATACTAATCTGCAAACAGGACTACTTGAATTTAATTTTAATTAAAAACTTGGTCATAAACCTAACTAGAAACTATAAATTCGATTAATTAATTCGATCTGAACACTCCTATAAACGACCACACACTCGACATTTAAAAGGTTAAGTTTTTATGGATGATTAGAGAGGTTCGATTTTTCAGCTCTCTTCTTCTTATCAAAACATTGAGATTTTGAAATTGTAATAATATCTTTTTCTCTTATTCCTCTTGAGTTTTCAAAAATTATAAAGCGATTTTATTTTTATCTTTAATAATTTTGTTTGCTAAACCTTTATTGCAAGCTTCTTGTTAAGTTAAAGCCTCAAGGACTTTTAAATTATCCACATAAAATTTAACAAAAATATGATATGAGAATAAAAGAGTTAATTTAAAAAAATAGATTATTAATGCAAACTTTTGACCATAAATCCAAAATTTTAATCATAAACTGAAATAATAATACTAAGCAAACACCTACACAAATATCACTCATAAACATAAATACAAGATTTTATATTAAAAGAAAAAAAGAAAAGAAAGAAAAAAAATAAAACAATAAATAGAACTTGGAAATGAAAAAGAAAACAAGGTTATGTTATTCATCTAACCGAAAATGCACCCTTTTCCAAAAAAGCACTTACAATGAACAATAAGATATATAAGAGTGTATGTGAATTTTACATATATATCTATATATAAAAGAGGAAGACTGCAAACCTTTTTGAACTTAAGGTCACATTTATCTATGTTACTATATAAATCTATATTTGTGTATGTGTAAGTACTTGTAAAATTACAAACATTTTTTCCTACTTATACAAGTATTTGTTTATTAATACCAACTACCCTACACATGGGAATTACAAAAATGGTTTTCTATGAGTGTGTGTTAGAAAAGAGAGAAAAAAACACATGAAAACAATAGTTTGAAGTTAACCTAAGAAATACATGATTAAGTCAGGTATTTAAATCCCATTTAGTCGGCTTTATAATACCAACAATAGGTTGTTGCTTTCACTTACATAAGCAAACACCAACACAGACTTGCGTATGGTTAAATAAATCCTATTTCCCTGTGTACCTTTTTGCTTCGGCTTAAAATTGGTTGTGGTTGTTAAACGCAAATAAAAGTGGAGGAAAATGGAAAAATGAAAATAAAAGAATTCGAAAAATACAGATTTAAAAGAAGAACGTTATTATTTGAACTTAAGAGTTATTGAGGCAATGAAAAAGATTTTTTTTTGGTAAATAATGTTTAGGTTAAGTTATATACAAATTGGTTTTTAAATTGACGAAAAAAATACAGTTAGAAAGATTTAAAGTTTATAGCTTAACTAGACTACAAAATTTGACAATAAGTATACCTATAAACTAAATTTTAATCATCAGTTCTTCTTTAAACTTGACCTAAAGTTATGCTATAAATTCTGCATAAATTTTGATTTTTCATATGGAACTAAAAGTCCGACTATATATTCGACTATAAAAGTAAAAGTCTACTAAGCTGAGTACAGACTCGAACTCTAATATAAACCCTGATTATGAAATCGACTACAAGCTCGACTATGAAAATAAAAAACTCTATTATAAAGTTGGCTACGAATATAACCATGAACTCAACTATAAACTTGTATAAAAATAATATTTAATTATGAACTTCATTATGAGCATGAGTATGAAGGCCAAACTCGATTACAACTTAGTAGAACATCACTATAAAAAGGACTTTAAACCCGACTATTAAAATGACTATTAAATCGATTGTAAAACTGATCCTAAAATTGATTATTAAAGCTCGATCAATAAAATCTACTATGAACTTAAATTACGATTATAAATATGACTTTAAAGACGACTAAAGCAGGGCCATAATTATAAACTACAAACTTAACTACATAAATTCCAAACAAGATTAAAAACTTGATGATGAATTTAACTATTGACCTTGGAGCATTAGTTTCGACTATAAAGTCAGTTACCAAATAAATTACTAAACTTTTACAAAAACTTCAAACTGAAGTATAAATTATTTCCTAAATTTAGTTAAGCTCGACTATAAACTTGTCTTTAAAAAATACTACTTAACTCAAAACTAACTCTACTATAAATTTTTTCATCAAATCTGCCTTAAACTTTTCTATAAACTTTAGTATAAAATGAACCACACTACAAACTTGACTTTAGGCTGGACAGTAAATTCGACAAATAGCATTTAGAGAAATTTTGGTAAAAAATCATGTTTTTAATTTCTGCTTTAAGTTTCACTTAACTAAATTTTAAATTTTATTTATTTTCCAAAAACGTATCTTAAAATCATCATATTTTTATTTTAAATTAAGTTTTTCTTTATTTTTTTTTCTTTCTCAAAAATTTCTTCTTTCCCAAAATATATTAAATAGAGCATTATAAAAATTCATAAAAATCTCATAAAATATAAAAATTTTCTTCTTAAGCAAATAAATTTCATAATATTTTACTTTGATAGGCCACCCTGGGGAGGCATCATAATGTTTTATATGCCCTTCACTTAATATGTTTTTCATAATTTGTGTGTGTGTGCGTGTGCTTATAAGTTTGTATAGCAAATTGTTGATAATTTCATTCTTTTTCTGTTGCTGGTCTTTATCATAATTTTTTTGTTCATTTATCTTATTTGATTTGAAACTAAGAGTTTTTAATTTTTGCCAAGACTTTTTTTAAATGTTTAACATGGGAATATTTGTTTTTGCAACACACAGAAAAAGAACTTCAATCTTGCTTTTCACATATTTTTGGCAAAAAAATGTGAGTTAGAGAAATTGAAGATAGAGAAAAAAATTTAATAAATTTAAGAATTAAGAGGAGAGAAGAGAGACAAAAATAAATTTACATAAATGTAGGATGAAAAAACTGACTGAGTTTTTTGTTTTAAGACATAATTAAATTTAAGTAGTTGGTACTTGAAAGAAGGAAATGTTCAAAAGTGATAAATTAGTTATAAAGAAGATATAAATAATAATAAAACATATAAATTAGCTATAACAACTTTAAAACGATTTAAGAAATAGATTTAGAAATGAAATATTTGTTATTACTAAAAGAGACGTATACTTAATATTTTATATATAACATTTCAAGTATATTTATCATACGATCCCAAATATGATATTATATTGCATTAAAATTTGAGAGTCTAATTTTAGGTTAACAAGAGTTATAAAATAATAATAAAAATCATTATGTGGCATATACTTATTATGTATATATAAATATAATAAAATTACTCATACCATATCTTAGCCGCTATTATATGATTTTTAAATTTTAAAGCATAATTTTAGGATGAAAAATTTACTCTTTAACAAATGCTATAATGTGGCGTATACTTAGCATTAATAATCACTAAAATATGTTAATCATACGAACCTGAATCAGTTATATTTTAAGTTCGGTTCTAAATTCAATTTTCAGTTCAGTTCTAGTCCAGCTCTTGGTTAGTTTCTTGTTCAGCTCTGTTTTCAGTTTCTAGTTCAGATGTTAGTTCAGGTAAAATTGTAGACAATAATTAAGGTAAAGTTCAGGTTCTTGTTCATGGTCTTTATTTATTTCAATTCCCAGCACAGTTCTTAGTTAGGTTCTCAATTTGACTTTTCATAATGTTCTCAGTTCAACTTAAAGTTCAGTTCTTCGTTGAATTTTCATTAAAACAAAAGAACTAGTTCAATTAACAACTAAAACTAAAATAGTTCAGTTGGTAGTTAAATGAATAGTTCACAGTTAAATTACCAGTACGGCTCTCATTAGATCAGTTTACAGTTCTTGTACAGCTCTTGTACATTTCTTGTACACTTCTTGTACACTTCTTGTACAGTTCTTGTACATAGAATGAAGTAGAAAAATTCTTGACATACATATATGTTAACACAAACGAAACCACTTATTGACAGTTTTCGTTTTTTATTCGATTTAAATTTTTATTATAATTTTGAAAGAAAATTATTTTTCCAATTTTAATCCATAGAAATAGATTTTTGAACCTTTTTCAGAAACCATTCCATTAATCTTTTTATAATGCTCTCTGTAACCCTGATCCATCTCCGTTTAAAATCTACCACACTTTTGGACACCTAATTCTCTTTTAACAAGAGCCAATATATCTTCACTGGCCTTAGCTCCAGGTAGTTAGCAGGATTTGACTCTCTTAGTACAAATATCACATTATAATTTAAATATAAATATCAGAGCACAATTTCAGGATGAAAAAATCAGTTTATAACAGTAATTATATGACGTATACTTAATATGCTTTTGCATTATATGTTACAATATTCTTCATACGCAGTTGATATTAATTTTAAAATTTAATAATTTATTTCAGAATTTATTTTAATTATAAATTTAATTATATTTTTACTTTAGTTTTATTTATCAAAATCATATTTTCAACAATAAGTTTGTGAAATAGTTAGATTTAGATTTTAGATTTTTTTTAAAATAAATTTATTATGTTTCAATTTAATTTATCATCCTTTTTATTTTTATACCACTTTTTAATTTCCCTTCATTGATAGTTAGTTGAGTGATATTACCACAAAATTTAGGTGTCTTAAATTGCTTTTGTGGTTTCTTTTGCCATTGAGAGATAAATAAAAAAATATATTAGTACTTTCCAGCCTATTCTCTAGCCTTTTTGGCTTAAAAGTAAAAAAAGAAAACTAAAAAGAGTGAGGAAAATGGAAAAAAGTTAAGAAAAAATTGAAATATACTTCACAATCATAATTCAAACATTTATACCTTGTAGAACATACAGATAAACTCTTATACACTCTTACACTTCCACAATTTAAACTTATTTCGTTTAATGTATTTATTATCATTTTTATACTCTCCACCACCACAAGTGGTGAAGGGGGTATATTAACTTTGTCATTTCGTTTGTAACGTTAAGAAGAATTCATCTCGAATACCAAAATGTGTATATATTATTCGATTTAATTATGTTCTTCTATCTGTCTGTCTGTCTGTCTGTCTGTCTGTCTGTCTGTCTGTATGTCTGTCTGTATGTCCGTACGTGCGTCAGTGTTTTTGTCCGTTGTTCACATCCACAAAAAGTGACAGAGCTAAATAAAATTTGCTCCAAGTATTTATTATAGTCTTAAGAAGTTTTTTATTTAAAAGGAGCAAAATTGGTTTAGTATATTAAAAGATATAGACCGATATCTGATTTAACCTCTAAGTACCTTGTAAAATGTTCAATTATAAATCAATAAATTATAATGAAATTTAACTATAAAGCAATTAATTATAAAGCAATTCATTATCATGCAAAAATTCTTCAAAATCGGTTCCGTAGAAAAAAAGGTTATAGCCGTGCTCCGTGTTTTATTTAAGAAAAAGATTTATATATTGTACACGTTAGTGAGTGTAATGTTAGTACGTATATGAAATAAACATAATGTATTTCCTTTACACGCATTTGTGAAGCAGAGTACTAAAGATTCGGCGTAGCCGAATATGACATTTTTATTTGTTTTCTTCCAAATTGTGGTTTTATAGAGAAGATATTTTCTTCATTTCAGAAAAAAATATAAAACATTTGTCAAAAATTAAAAAGAGGGAGAGAGAGAGTGAGACAGAGGTCTTGGACATATTGTTATTTTGCTATCAATTTATTGAGAAAACCAAATTTCATTTTCATTTTTAATTCGTAAAATGTTTATTGCGGTTGTTGCTGTTATCCTTTTGTTGTTGATGAGCTTAAACTCCTTCTATTTTAGCATCATTTTTCCTTTCTTTCTTCAAACTATAAACTTGTTCTTTTTTTTGTTTGATGGTGGTCTAAAGCCGTTTTAATTCTGTTCGGTTTATTTTCATTTGCCAAAGAGATTTTTTATTGTAGTTATTGTTGTTATTGAAAGTTAAATGTTGTTGTTCAAATTGTTACAAAATGCTTTTAGTAATTTTCAATCATCAATCTTTAGTATTGTGGTTTTTTATTGTCGGCCAGAAAAAAATAAGAAAAAAACTATATTTTATTTTCTATATAAAATGTCAGTCCGTTTGTCAGATTTTTATGGTCAATAGAATTGAGTTAGAAAACCTTTATAAAAAAAGGAAAATTCTTATAAAAAATAAAGAAATTAAGCCTTAACCGGCTAGACATCTGGCTAAAGGCAATAATTTCTCTTCTTTCCTTTTTTTCAAATAAATAAGTGTTTTTCCCTGATAAATTGCTATAAATGTTTAAAAAATAACTGTTAAATAATTGTAAATAATTTTGTGTAAGAAATATAGATCTGATTAAAGGAACCAAGTAATTGCTGTGACCTTGAGGGTGAATTTTATTTTGTAAAAGGTAAAGTTTGAAATTTGTAAGTTTTCTAAAGAAATCGATTGAGAGATTTATGATATTTGCTTGAAGGAAAATATATAGTAATAAAGTTTTTTATGAGAAAGAAGCCCAAAAGCTTTTTGAATTTAAATGAGTTAAGAAAAACTTAGTGTTTGAAGAGTTAAAATAATCATAAGAAAAACTTTTATATGACATATTCATCAGATAAATGCGAAAAATATAAAAGAAAACTTTAATGTTTACAATAAACTTTTGATGGAAATTGGGGTTTGAAAAAAGCTTTCGAAAAACTATGAATTAGGTTTTGTTATTTGACAATAATTTGGCATAGAAAACTTTGTAATAAAAACCAAATGAATACTTAATTTCTAAAGTATTATATATGTATAAGGAAATGAGCTTTTGTTTGAAAACCTATATAATGACTATAATTAAATTCAAATAGTTAAGAAAAGGCTTTTGAAGTCTGTGAAAAATTTAGTAAAGCCTATTCTTAATACCATATTTTACAATCCTTTTAAATATGAAAAATCTGTTTGTTTCTTTAAAGCCTTCAACAACTGATGATTTTGAAACGAAAATTTTGAACCTAGTTTTCAAAAGTTTTCATATGAGAATAGCATCTGATATAGTCTTAATCTCATATTACTTAGTTTTATGTAATTATAAACGTGTTTTCGTTATGAAAGCCCTCCTCAATGGTTTCAAAGATCTGTAATTATGTGTGTTTTTATGTCAATTATAAACAAGAAATAAGAAAGCTTTTGGAAATTACTTCTACAAAAGATGTATTTTTATGAGCTTTTATATGATAATAATATAAAAAAATAAAGCATCAAAATTAGCTATCAAAAAATTTTGTTCAAAGAGAAAAGCTTTAAATTATTTTTTAGAAAAATTGAAAATCAAGGTTGAAAATATGAAAAAAGATTTTAAGAAAGTACAGTATTAAAAAAGTTGTGAGCTTTTGTAGAAATAAAGTTGCTGGAAAAATATGACACTTTATAGAGAGTAGAAAAACTTTAGAGAGTAGAAAAGCACTGACTCTTAACAAAATGAGATTTTTATATGTAAAATTTTTGAAAAAATAAGAATGTTTATGTAAAAAGATTCTGAATGTGTAAGTAAAGCTTTCTTAGAAATTTTACTTTTTAATTTTTTTTTTTAAATTAATAAAAGCTTTTGGAAGTTTTATATTGATATCTTTATTGAAAGGATTTCAAACGAATGGAATAATTTTTTGAAGCAGAAATTTATTAACATCAATTAAATAATATTTTTCAGATATAAAATATGATCTCTAAGAGAAAATAAAATGTTATCCATTAAAAAGCTTTTAAATATATGTGATAAAATATGTGTGCTTTAAAAACATTATCATAATTTTTTACAATTTTCTCAGTTTTAATGACAAATAGATTTTTTTCTAAAAGCTTTTTTATTGGTTCATCATATCTACATAAATATTGTTGCATTAAGCGAAATTATGTTATAAGAAAAGCTTAATAAAAATAGATAAATGGAAGAAAATTATAAGAAGCATAAATTAATGAGCAATTTTTTTAATTTAATTTGATTTACTGATTTTATGGTTTTTTATATCACATCACAGTACATTATTGCGACACTAATATTTGTGTGTAATTTATGCATTTTAAAATGATTTTTTTCTAAGCCGACCTTCGCATAATTTGGCGCATCGTTTAAGAATATTACAAGACTTACTTTTGTTAAATTTTGATAACATTGCTTTATATTAAGGACCTTTATGAGCTTAAAACCTCACTTCGGATAGAAATTTGTGTGAGAGCTACTGAAAAATTAGACTGAACATAGCCAATTTCATAAAATTTCATCTAAAATAATAATAAATAATGCAGCAAATTTCATCAAGATGTCTAAAAAAGTATGAACTGTACAGTGTTCACAACCAACCAACCAGTCGGAGAGAAGGACAGACAGGCGGACGAAAGGACATCGTTAAATCGTATCGTAATTCTGAGTCAAGCAGTTACTTAAAGTGGGTGTAATGCCATTTTTCTGTATGTTATATGCATTAGCACTAACGCATAATACTCCAATCATCTACGTTGGTGTAGGGCATGAAAAAAAACGTGCAAAATTTATGCATTCAAAACTTTTTGTTAAAATTACAAAGGAAAAATACTGATATTATAATTAGAAGTTGTCAAAGAGCTTTTCTAAGAGCTTTTTTAATGAAAATTTAAAATTTTAATAAAAAATATATTTTGTTAATAATTTTCTATTAAATGATATTTCGCTGTTTTTAATCTTAAATACTAAAACATTTATTTTGTGTAAATTTTTAAAAAATTTTCTCCAAATTTTAATTTACTTATATTATTTTTTATCAAGTCTTTACTATATTATATATTACCCATAATTCTTTATTTACTCTCCTTGAAATTATCTTATTTTACATTTGAGTAATTTACCTGACCATAATAACAAATTAATTATACTTTCTAAAACCGCATTCATGTATTTATTACATGAATTGTAATCTATTTTGTAAATAAGACATATTTTATGATGCTACAACAAATCTTTGTCTTTAAGTAGTTTTTAATAATTAATAAAAATGAAGCAACTAAGACCAACACTTTAGAAAGCTCTTAAAATTTTGAAGAAGCTTTCATTTTGGAACAATTTATTATGTTTTTCTTGTGAGGGAAGTAAAATGTTCTATTAAAATTTAATTAAAATCTTGACTCAAGTGTAATGAAAAGTCAAAAATTTTACAATAAACATAAAATAGTAGAAATGTCTTAGGAATAACCTTTTTAATGTAGTTGTAACACAAATACATACATGTGAAGATATAAATAAGCAAATAAGTGAGGAAAGAGATAGAAAAAATGTTAATAAATGGTTTTTCTTTACGTTTCTTTTGATGACTTTGTGATTGAGTTTTAGGTGTAACTTAGGGAATCTTTAATTTATCATCAAGTGAAAGGTATTTTTTTATTGTTTGTGTAAAATATATATTCTGTTATTTCCAAATTTCTTTTTCAAAAAAATCATAAATTAATTAGTTTTTTTGATATTTAATATCGATAGGTGCCTTTTTTAGTTGTCCACCATTCGTCCTTAGTTTCCTCTAAAAAGTAGTGGAGCGCATATTTAATTGAAAAACACCTATAAAATGTGCAGCTGTTACCAAATTGCAGTATTATATCTAAAAAAGCAGCCAACTGTGAGGCACGAAGACCATTTTAATGGAGTTATAAGTTTTTTTATTTGAATAGGGATTTTGGGTATTTTGGTATGAAAGGTTGAGAAGTTTTTTAATTCCATAATTTAAAAAGAAGCTTAGGGGGTTTAATGGGAGATTCAAGCAATTTTAAACCGAACCTCGTATACTGCAAATCAATTTATGTTTAATTTAATATAATTTGACCATTTATTATTACTATTTCTAACGTATAAGTGATATTTATGCCCGTCAAAGTTATATTTGGAAAGTGGCTTATAGAGGACCGATTTAGAATACCATACAACTTATTTGTGCAAAGTTTCGTTACAATCGCTTTATATTTAGAACTTTTATGAGGTTGAAATCTCATTCCAGGAAGACATTTGTGTAGGATGTTCATGAAAAACTGGACTGAACAAGGCCAATTTCAAGAAGCTTCGTCCTTGGGCCAAAACATTAACACGTACCAAATCTTAGCAAGATATTTTAATAATCGCTACTTGTAAAGTGTTCACAACGTCTGCCTGGCTATGGCAGCTGGACGACTAGAGAGAGAGGACGAGCATCGTTAATTCTACTCAAAAAAATGATTTTAAATCAAATGGTATAAATAAAGTGGAGTACAACATCATTCTTTCTGTATGTAACAGATATGAGTACATACGCCTAAAACCCCAACCACCAAAGCTGGTGCAGGGTATAAAAATCCGAAATTTTTGGATTAAGTTTTACAAATTCAATTCATTTTTTTATAATTTATTTCGGTCTCATTCCTTATTTATGTACTCTCTTATAGTTATAAGCAATAAATAAGAAATAACATAAGAACATAAGTATTATATTTACTTAAAACATAAAATTAAGTTTATTTATTTATTTATGTACAAATTTATTTACTTGATAATATTTTTGAAGACTTTTCTTGTAACCAAATTAGCAAATTTCTTTAAAAACAACAACAATAAATTTTCATATTTATAACATCCACCACCACAAGAGGGGAAAAGGGTAAATTTACTTTGTCACTCCGTATGTAACGTTTAGATAATCATTACAGAGTCCATAATGTAAATATACTCTTGCATCAAATCAAAATCTGCTTGTGTGTCTGTCTGCTGTTGGCACGCTCACATACACAATAATTGACAGAGTTCAATGAAATTTGACCTCAGTTTTTGCTATAGTGCTGAGAAGTTAGCTGTTTTAAAGGAAGAAGATTGGTTAAGCATATTAAAAGATATAGACCGATATCTGAGGCAATTTTTTTGTTCAAGCGAAACTGTCAATATTAAATCGACAAATTGAAATAAAATTTTTCAATAATATAAAGTTATGTAGACTTCATCACCATTCCAAAAATTATCGAAATCGGATCAGTAGAAAAATATATATAATTAATTTTATGTCTCATTAAGTGCTCTTGTGTTAAATTTTTACACTGTAAACGTTTGTGAGTGTATGTGTGAGTATGTATGTAGGAAACATACACAAGCATTTATGGTGAAGGATATTGAAGATTCGGCATGACCGAATATAAAATTCTCAATTGTTTTTTTGGTCAAATTAAGTAGATCAATGTTTTGTTAACAAAAATACATTCAAAATAAATTGAACATAACAAATTCTTATTTATAAAAAAAAAGAATTATTTAAATATATTAAATTTATTATAAATTCCTTAAGGAATTGATTTCAACAATAAATAGAAATTTTAATTTTTTAAATAAATAAGTAAATATTTCAAGTTGTTTTATTGATAGAATGATTTATGTTTAAAAAGTATTAGTTCACAAGAGTATTTTAATTTACATAATGTTTTATTTAATTATTTAACAGAAATTTAATAATATTTTATTTTTATTTGCTTTTAATATAATTTTTGTTATTTTGAGTTCAGATTGTTCATTTTATTATGAATTTTGTATTTTTTTTTGAAGATTTATTTTATTTATAATAATTCTTTATGCACATTGAGTTTTAAATTGTTAAATGAAAAGTAAAGAATAGAATAGAATATTTAATTTAAAGAAGTCAATTGTAAAAATTATAATTTAAAAATTAAATTTAAGTTTCGGAAAGAATAATAAAAAAGCTGAAACTGAAGAATGGGAACTTAAAGTTTACAATTGTATCTTTTTCACTAAACTTAAAGAAGGATCCACACGTTTAATGATTATGCTAACTTCAAAAGGCATCATAGAATTTTTTGTTCTAGTTCAGTTCTAGTTCAGTCCTAGTTTAGCTCTAGTTCAATTCTAGTTCAGTCCTAGTTTAGCTCTAGTTCAGTTCTAGTTCAGATCTATTTCAGTTCAAGTTCAGTTTGAGTTCAGTTCAAGTTAAGTTCTAATTCAGTTCTGGTTCAGTTCTAGTTCAGTCCGCCGCGTGTGCTGAAAAAAGCTATTGAGGTTATGACAATTGAAAATCGATTTCATGTTTGATAAATTTTTTCAAAGCGCTATTTACGTTTGGCAGCAATAATCATGTTCTGTTTTATTTATATTTTCATCAAAAATTTCATCAAAAACTCATCATTTTAAAATCTAACAAATTGTTTCGGGTACATTTTATATGTCAACACATGACGTTTCATCAGTTGTGGAAAGACAACAATGAATTTAAATATAGATTTTATTCTAACATTTGTCTTTTTCTTAACAATACAATTAATTTTACCCCTGTCATTAGTATACTTTACATATAGTTACATACATGTAAATTTATATGTAAACAATTTTAACAAACAATGACAATAATAATGACAGCAACGGCAATAAAAACAAAAAGGAAAAATAAATATATTGTACATGTTAAACACATGACATATTACTTATTCGAGGGTGATAATTTACATATCTTTTTCCCGGTTTTTTAGCAAAAATGTTACATGTATTTTTTTTCAAAAAGCTCATTATATTTATTGGCAGAAAGACAGCAAAAGCACTAACAGTTTATGTTTTAATAATAAATAACTAAATTGACTGATTTAGGCTAAATATATCTACACCCATACATATTTACAAAATGTTAATGTCTTTGTACTACATTTCCTTCTACGTTAGTGGGTGCGTTTGTTATAGAATTAAAGCAACAAGTCATCCTGCTCTACTTTTTTGCTTTTGGAAGATAAAATACAGAGTCATTAAATGTAACGATGACAAAGGAAGATTTGGGAACAATCAACAATAAATGTCAATTTAACAAATAAGAAACAAAATAATGAATTGCTCGCTTACACTAATACATACACAAAAACAAATATATATAATACTAATGTGAATCTGTTTACTTTTTTCAACTAAAATAAATAAAATAAAAATCCTTCAAATAAAATTAAAAATCTGTTTTTTTTTCACAATTTTTGGGAGTGAAATTTGGGAAAGACAATTGGAGTTTATTTAAAATGACAAACTTATCAAAATAATTGGGAAAAGTAGATGAAGATAAGGGTAAGGTAAAGGAAGAAGTAGCAAAGAAGTTATTTCATATAAATCGAAATATATAAAAATCAAGTCATGTCTTTAATTTATAAATCACTTTAAATTAAATTAATTTTTATTTGCGAATGAAATGAGTCATGTAGAAGAAAAAATAAATTTAAAAATCTGAATGTTTGAACCTTTTAAGAACGATTTGCTGGAATAATTGGACTTACAGAACTGAACTGGAACTGAACTAGAATTGAATCAGAACTGAATCAAAACTGAACCAGAACTAAAGTAGAACTGAACTAGATCTGAACTAGAACTAGGGCTGAACTGGAACTAGAACTGAACCAGAACTGAACTATAACTGAACTAGAATTGAATTAATTCTTGTATTAAATTTAATTTTTCAAATATTCCCATATTTTTTTATTTACTCAAATGTCTGCCTGACCGACTCCGAATCATATAGCAAACAAATATTTAGTAAGTGGATTTTGTGACTTTTCATAAGTCGCTTTAGAACCGATAAGTAACACACTTAAACCATAAATTCTCTCAAAATAGAAAAAGGCACAAATGATTCCATTATTATTCAAATATTTATTTTTACATATCCTTCATGTAATTTTTCTTAGAAAATTTTAGATATAAATTACAAGTAAAAAATCTTACAAACGTAAGATTTTGAATTTTCTTTTGTGGTAAAAATATATAAAGTTTCTTTATATTAAAAGAAAAAAAGAAAAAATGTTAAAAATAGAAAAGATAAACATAAACAAATATTACGATATTCGTACTTTAGTAATTGTAATTGTGGGTGGTATTTTGAGAGGCGTTTATTTTGGGAGGATGATATTTACTTATACATATGTATATTATTTTGTATAGATACTAGTTTATATTTTCCCCTTTTTTACACAAACACTAACAGCCATTAATCTTAATTTGCTAGCAAAAGCGTGAATAATTTGAATTTTCATATAAATCATGAATTGTGAAAAAGAAAAAAAATTTATAAAGTTAAGGGAAAAGTGAAATATATTACAAATATGTAAGTTACATGTAATTTCTTGTAATAATTCCCATACATGTAAAGTAAAATTAAGGGTAAAGGAAATATATGGACAAATTTTAAGAATTATTAATTTTTTATTTTATTTATTTTTTTTTTTGCAGATGATATAGAAATATCTGTATTTGACAACAAATTAAGTAGAATGAAATTGGGAAATACGGATTCTTGCTCTGTCATTTTATATGTGTATTAAATGTCCTTCCGTATGACCAGAAGTGAGATGAGATATTTACAATAAACTTTACTCCTTATATCTCAAAAACCAATTGATGAAAAATGTAAAAAGGAATGAAAGTTAGATTTTTGTGTTCTCAGATTATTGGGAAATTTTTATCAGCTAAATTCGCTGAATGTACTCTGGACTATAAGAAGGAGGTCATCAAGTAAACTTTTATAATTTTTTTTAACGAAAATTGATATATTTTGTAAGGTGAACTCTACTAAATATTAGTAAAATTTCTGAGTTTTATTAAATTTTTTTAATTTTAGAAAAAAATGCAATTTTTTAATTAAAAAATTATATATTTAATGAAAATGTTAATGTTTTAGTAAAAAAAAAAAAATACTTTTTTAAAAAGACGCTTAATTTAAGGCAATTTCGCTTTAAAAATATGAATTTTTGTGAAAATTTTATTTCTAGTGAAATTATGAAGGATTAATTAGACTTTTGGAATTTCTCGTGAAAATTTGAATTGTCTGTGAGAATTCCAAAAATTAGAGAATATTTGAATTTTCAGTGAAAATAAGAGTTCTTAATGAAAATGTTAATATATTTAACATTTTGGAATGAAATTTTGGAAGTTTAACTGAATTTTTGGAATAAAAACTTGAGTTAAAATTTTAATGTTTTGTGAAAAATCGTGGAAATTTAGTGAAAATTTTGAAATTTTAGTGAAAATTTGAAATTTTAGTAAAAATTTGAAATTTAGTGAAAATTTAAAATTTTAGTGAAAATTTGAAATTTTAGTGAAAATTTTGAAATTTTAGTGAAAATTTTGAATTTTTAGTAAAAATTTGAATTTTTAGTGAAAATTTGAAATTTTAGTGAAAATTTGAAATTTTAGTGAAAATTTGAAATTTTAGTGAAAATTTGAAATTTTAGTGAAATTTTGAAATTTTAGTGAAAATTTGAAATTTTAGTGAAATTTTGAAATTTTAGTGAAAATTTGAAATTTTAGTGAAAATTTGAAATTTTAGTGAAAATTTGAAATTTAGTGAAATTTGAAATTTTAGTGAAAATTTGAAATTTTAGTGAAAATTTGAAATTTTAGTGAAAATTTGAAATTTTAGTGAAAATTTGAAATTTTAGTGAAAATTTGAAATTTTAGTGAAAATTTGAAATTTTAGTGAAAATTTGAAATTTTAGTGAAAATTTGAAATTTTAGTGAAAATTTGAAATTTTAGTGAAAATTTGAAATTTTAGTGAAAATTTGAAATTTTAGTGAAAATTTGAAATTTTAGTGAAAATTTGAAATTTTAGTGAAAATTTGAAATTTTAGTGAAAATTTGAAATTTTAGTGAAAATTTGAAATTTTAGTGAAAATTTGAAATTTTAGTGAAAATTTGAAATTTTAGTGAAAATTTGAAATTTTAGTGAAAATTTGAAATTTTAGTGAAAATTTTAAATTTTAGTGAAAATTTGAAATTTTAGTGAAAATTTTAAATTTTAGTGAAAATTTTAAATTTTAGTAAAAATTTGAAATTTTAGTGAAAATTTTAAATTTTAGTAAAAATTTGAAATTTTAGTGAGTAGTGAGCTAAGCGTCTGTTAAATTAAATTTTTGTAAGGATCGTGAACCAAAAAATCAGCTTCAAGATTCCAGAGCAAAACTTGTGGCCGCAATAGTAGAATATTTGTGTGACTTCAAACATTTCTGCAAACCTTTTTATTCTTTTTATATATCCAATTTAGACAAATTTATATACATGAAAACTTATGGATATTTGATTTTTAAATTCAAGGTAATACAGTTTGTTATTCCCTCTCTTACGTCACATAAAAACTAAAGAAAAAGTAACTCTTTAAGACAGTAATTTTTATACAAGATCACAATTTATTACAATTTGTTAAAGATTCACATTGCAGGGCTGAAATATTAACATCTGCTCGATCGCACACATTTCCAATGACGTAATTATGTTAATTAAAATATTAATAAAGTTATGTTAATTAACAGATAACTTGTTTAAATATACTATTTACCATAATTGTAAAGAAAATTGTACTTGTATTTGTAAATCAAATGATACTTACAAACACATATTCCACTGTAAATTATTATGTATGTATTTACCCTTACAAACAGAAACGCATTTATAATAAAATTTACTCACGTTATTGAGTTGTGTGAGTGCGTGATTTTGTTTCCCTTTCTTGTATTTTTTTTGGTTCTTCATTCTGTTCAAGTAGTTGCTAACAAAATTTTCATAATGAGAGCATAAATTAATTGCTTGTGGTTTCTGTGTTTGCTTACTTGTTCATATGTGTGTGCGAGTACATAAATATTCACTTCCAAATAATCCTGTATATAGAACACATATTCACACTCACACTCATACACATAATTATGTATATGTCTTTTAGTCTACATTTTCCAATTGAAGTTTTCCGTTTTCCGTTTTCTGTAGTCTATGTGTTGTTGTTATTATTACTTTTATGAGGAATTTTTTGCTGTTTTTGCACGTTATACTATTAACACAAATGTTTGATTCTAAATTGCCTAATGGGCAAAATAAACCGGAAATTATGGCGTCTAAATGAAAACACGCTTACGTTTTATAAGTAGACAACACCAAATAATAATAATGAGCATGTAGCATGCCGCCTTTGGTTGGTGTTTTGTTTTAGGTAAATGTATATGTGTGCGTGCATGATTTCTATATGCATATGTAAGCTTTTTACAATTACTCTACAAGCATTTCATGTACAGGATAATTAACTTTAAAATAAATCTTTGTTTTATGTGTTTCTTTTGTTTTTAAGGGAGATACTGGGAGCACAAGGTGAAATGTTAGTTAGAAGTGAAGAATTAAAAGAGAAAATTAACATAATGATGACTTTGCTATATTTGTTAGCATTTTAAGTACATAAATATGTATAAGAAAAAGTATTTTAAGCTTAAAATCTTTACTATAGATAAACATAGTCTTATATAAATATCTTTGTTGATTTCAGATCTAGATAATTTGGTGGACTGATATTCCCCACAATAAATTATTATGTCAGTGTTATTACAAATCACATTAATTAATACCAAATCAGATCGAAAATAAAAAAACTTCTAAAAAGTGTGAGAAATTTGATTCAAAAATATTTAGTATTATCAATGCAACAGAAGTATGAAACATATTCTTTGAGAAAGAACTTTATCACTCAAAGAAGTAGCTGAGATATTTTTCAGAGTTTTTTAGATTTGGACCAATCGACCAATGAAATGATTATGAATTTGGACTACAAATTTCTTGGTAAAATTTTGTATTAAGAGATTCCAAAATTAAATAATTATTTACAAGAACAAAAAACTTTCAGAGTTTATTGAACAGATAATAATAACAATATAATAATAATAATAATAATAGTAATAATAATAATAGTAATAATAATAATGGTTAAGGTACTCTTTTCGAATGCTTAGATCATTAACGATTTAAAATTTGTCTCATAAATAGTGAAGAGGAAAAACAGATATTACGATGTTTTCAATTCTTCTTACTAAGCGTATGACAAATTTTATTTTATAATATTAAATATACGCTCATTCAATCTACTTTAATACTTTATTGCAAAAATAACGGATTTAAAAAAACTTGGATATAACACCATTTAATAACAATTTTTCTTTAGTGGTAATTTAATGGTTTGAAAAAAATAATAATTGTGGAAAATCAGCAAAATGCTTCTA
This sequence comes from Cochliomyia hominivorax, assembly GCA_004302925.2. Classification (NCBI taxonomy): domain Eukaryota; kingdom Metazoa; phylum Arthropoda; class Insecta; order Diptera; family Calliphoridae; genus Cochliomyia; species Cochliomyia hominivorax. The sequence continues at coordinate 25,535,638 of PYHX02000158.1, forward strand.
AAGTAAATCCGAGGGCATTGGGAGAAATAAGGGACTTTTTGAATGAAAAGGTCGAAATTAAAATGAACTACAAGATTTAAAATTGTGCAAAAACACACAGTTTTGTGTCTTAAGTAATGATAGCAAAGTCGGTTCAATATATGAAAAAATGTATAAATCAACAGATTAGCACAAAATAAGAACTTTTTTATCGGAATTTTCAAAATCGGTTCAGTGGAAGAAGTATTTATATATTTGAGTATTTTTTTATGTTATATTTAAGAAACTTGTATATATCAGTGTTATGTGTGTATGTATAAAATATGATGTATTTACTTTGTACGCATTTGTGGTGGAAGGTATTGAAGTCTCGGCAGAGTCAAATATAGTTTGTCAACAACATACAGACTGACAGACAGAAAACTTAGACAGATCGACTTAGAATATGATTTGATGCTACATTAAGTACATATACTTTCCAAACTTTCAGATGATACTTTCTTACATAATACTTTGTACACCCATTTTAATACCCTTCACCACCACAAGTGGTGAAGAGGGTATATTAGATTTGTTACTCTGTATGTAATACTAAGAAAAAGACATCAAAATTTAAGTCGATTTAACTTTGTCCATCCGGCTGTTTATTTGATACCAGCAAAATCTACTAAATATGTTAAAAGATATAGACCGATATCTTGGGCAACCTATAAATTCAAGCGAAAATTTGTTTTATAATTTTCAATTATAAATGGTCAGATTAGATTAAATGCAATTTAATAAAACTATATGGACTTCAAATTTTATGACTCATTAAGGTTTAACAGCGCATATGTGAGTGTGTGTATGTAAACTTAATATGTACGAATATAGCCGTATATAGCATTCGTACTTGTTTTATTTAAATTTCTTTAAAGATTTAAAAATTGATTTTCTCCAAACACAAAATTTAACTTAACCAAATTTACGTGATTTGTGATAAAATTCTTTAAGATAACTTGAACTTATTTGAAATATGAGATATTTCAATATTTCTTTCCAAAAAAACAAGAGAACACAAATAAATTTTAAGCCTCCGGCTTAAGATTAATTTAATGCTTTCATAGCTTTTTGCTTTATTATACGTTTAAACGAAAAATTGTACGCGACAAAATTTAAATATAAATTAAAACTCATAAATAATCACGTAGAAATCTTGGTGCAAAAGTTTTGTGAAAAACATAGAAAAAAAAACACAAAAATTTACATATTTATATACATGTTATGTAACACTTGTATATATACTTTTCTATAACTATGTATGAAACTGTATGTGTATTTAAGTTTAACACTTATGAATACAAAAGGAAGACAACTTATGTTATAACAGATATTAAATAAAAAAACAAATAAGATTGCTATATTCGGCTGTGACGAATTTTAAATACCCTCCACTACAAATGCGTGTGACTATGTACGTTATACTTCGTACATACACACTCACACATACATTCACAAACATAAATATTAAATAAACGATTTTCTTAAAAATCACAGGAGCACTTAATGATTCGTAAATTAGTTATATTTCCATTTATATAATTTTTTTTACTGAACCGATTTTGAATTGCATGAAAATTTGTATTATGATATAATTCTATTTTAATTTTTTCGATTTTTAATTGACAGTTTTACGAAAATACTTCGCTGGAACTTAGAGGTTGCCCAGACATCGGTCTATATCTTTTGATATACTAAACATATTTTGCTGACTTTAATAAGAAAACTTTTCAGGACTATAGAAAACAATTGATCAAAATTCATTGGGCTCTGTCAATTGTTGTAGATGTGAGTGTGCCAACAACCAACTGACTGACAGACAGACAAGGACAGACGGACATATATAGTTAAATCGACTCAGATTTTGATGCGACGCAGGAATATATACACATTATGAGGTCCGATTTAATTTCTTCTTAGCGTAGCACATGAAATAAAAAATTAAATATACCTCACTTGTGGTGGTAGAGGGTATAAAAAAAGCTAAACGGGAAACGGAAGTGTGGTATATAGCAAAATTATTACATGTAACATGTCTTGAATTTATAACTATAATAAATTTTAAGAAAAAGTGTTATATCACTACTTCACTCTAATAACATATTGTACCAGCATCATTTTAGCTTTTTATACTAGAGCAACGTATTTGTTTTCCCTTGATATGTTTAATTAAATCACATTTAATGAGACACACACATACATGCACACAGAAAGTGTAACAGCATAGTAATATGTGTTGAAGAAAATTTCGGTGGTGTTGGCGAAGGCGTGTGTTGTGAGAGCAAAAGCAAGTGGAAACAAACAAAAAAAATTACGACAGTTGTAAGCTTCCGCTTTTATCGCTCTTAAGTGATAAGTCAAAAAGGATATCCGTAGAGTTTAGAGATAATATTTCTTCTTTCCTTTTCTTGAAAAGAATAAAACACATACTCATACATACAGATTTTCTAAATTAATTTATTATTTTTAATTTCTTAGGTTGAGCATGATAATTAAAAGTTTTATTGTTAATAATGAGCAGCTCTTTAAAATTTAATTAAAAGAAAATATATATTTGTTTAGGAAAATTTAGATTTTTTTCTTTGAGAGGGAAAACAAAGCAAAAGAAAGGAAGAGGATATTTTTATAATAAAGAAATAAAAATTTTGAAAAATGTTATTTACTGAGAAATTATTGTTATCAATCTTTCATATTTTTGAAAATATGTGAGTTTAGTTGTATGTTTAAATTTTTTTTGAATATATAAATTAATAACAAATCATAAATTTTATTTAAAGGATTAAACTTAAATTAATTGATTTATTGTTTTATTTAGTTGAGAAATATTATTTTAATTTTTATTTGTTTTAAGTTGTTGTAAAATTTAAGATTTTTAAATACATTTTTAATTACAGTATTATGAAACAGTTATTTACTAGAAAAACTTCTTAAATACACTGAGGAGTGAGAACGAAACAATTTTCACGAACATGAGAAATGTCTCTAGAATTTGTTGCGAGCGGTGTTTGATTTCATTTTAAAGTCGTTATTCTCAAAAATATTGTATTTAATAAAAAAAAGTGATAAGAATGATACAGGATCATAAATTTTAAAACATTTTAAGAATCTAAATTGAGATGTAAAAAAATTGCAAAGGAAATAACTTTTTTGTCATAAAAAAATTCCAATATTGTTATGCATATCGAAAAGAGTTTCGTAATATCTGAAACGTATAGTTCAGAAAAATTGGTCCTCTTGTTGGATTAAGTAATTAAAGTGGTTTAAAATGGCTCAATATATGACCTTAATCGTGATATATGATACAAACAATTAAGACTCTTGTGCCGAATTTTAATAAAAGTGGTTTATAAATAAAAGTATGGGTACTATAATGAAATATATTTATATTTTTTATTTCTTTTTCTATTTTTTATGCTCTCCAAAACTACAAATGGAGAAGAGTGTATATTAACTTTATCATTCCGCGTGTAACGCTGAAAAAATAATCATCTAAGATCCCATAATGTATATATATATCTGTCTGTCTGTTGTTGGCACTCTCACAGTAGAAAAAAATATAATTAATTTTATGACTCAATAAGAATTTTTTGTTATATTTAAGACAAACTTTAATATATTGTATGCGTTTGTGAGTGTGTATGTTCGAAACCATATTTACTTCATTCGCCATAGTCGAATTTAGGATTCTTACTCGTCATAGCTTTGTTATTCTCAACCAAAGTAAAGTTCTTTAATGTAAACAAGATTTTTTTCTTAGGCTTGTTGTCTGACTAATTTATTCGAATTACTTTATGTGGAATATTTCTAAAAAAGCATACATGAAAATTGCTTTTAAAATGTATAATCAAAAATGAAATATTATAAATTTCAGTTTAAAAAAGCAGATCATTTTTGTATTATTAGGAACCTTTAAAGAAAAATACAAAATTAAAAAATAGATAAACTAAATGATCAACAAGTTGAATTCTGCCGAAATTGATAACAAACTAAATCTTCCTGTGGCTTCCAAACACGTATTTCACAGTCAAAGTGTAAGCCAATACTTAAGAAAACAGCATAAAGAAAATCGTATAAAATTAGCACGATAATACATGAAATGGACAGAAAGAGAAAAAAGGTAATTAAAATGGCCCTGAATCATACTCTTGTTATTGCTCAAAAAAATTTGGGATGTCAAAACGTAATTTCACGGTGGTATGGTATGAATGGAGATTACAGCAACAAAATGCTGCGATATATCTTTTAAAGCAGTGTAAGTCATGGTTTAATGAATACAGCATTCCTCAGTTGGACTGGTCGTCTTGTGGGGGTACATAACTCGTAAAGTTTATCCAAATACTGTCCACAACGAAATGGTTTTAAAAGAGCTAAAACACAGTTTAAATTAACTCCGATCTTAAAAGTTAATGAAACCACTGACTGATCTTTTTTAAGGTTTATAATCTCAAGTGTGTTTAGAGTAAAATTTCTATGTTTATAGTAAAATGGCGTTTCATCTTTCAAATTAAGTTGAAAAGTAAAATGAAATACACATAAAGTCTTTAGGTAATAATATTCTAAATGAAGATTAAGTTGCATTAATAAAAATATTATTTGACCAATAATTGCTGTCCTGCTTAATTTTTGCTAATTCCTTAAAAATTAATGTTCGTTTATAGAAATATGCACCAGTTTATAGTTTAAAAACTCGAAATTTAAACTCAAGTTTAATTTTATTTTGAAATTATTGTTATTTGTGTTAAAATTCTTTTGTTCTCACTCTTTATTATAATTAATAGCAAAAATCCATTCAATAACATTTAAGTGAATTTTAAAATGAAACTAAATGTTTTGAAAATAATTTATTATATTTTTAATTAATACAAAACATTTAGATTTCTATTTAATTTACTAAATATAATTAAATTAAAGAATAGAAATTTAAATATTGTATAAATTATAATAAATTATTTAGGAGATTAATTTTGTAAATAATAAACAATTAAAAAATATTTTCTTTTGAAGTTATTAAATATAAATTATTTATAAGAATTTAATATTTAAAATCGATTATTAGATTATTTTTCATAAGATGAAGTGTAAATATAAAAGAAAATAAAGAAAATTATTAATCTTTATTAATAATGATTTTTGTGATATATCCGTCTGTCCATCAATTGGTTGTATTTTGGTTTAAGTAATAAAATAGAAAGTTAATTAACTTCTTTTTCATTATCGTTTGTAAACCCTGAAAAAGTTAAATATTAGATTATAATTTTAAAAACAGTCATAAATTCACATCTGGAATAACATAACCAGGAACTATCACAATCAATAGAAAATACTAAAATAGTTCTTTTTTGTGATAAATAGAGGGAGAGTGATTATCCTTATTCAATTAGAATATTTATTTTTAAAACTGTTTTAGTAAGATTCTCTGAAATTTGTATAATATTTTTTCAAAGAATCTTTATAACTGAGGAAGCTATCTTTGGGGAATCCACGTAAACCCCTCTATCAAATTGGAAGCCTTTACATCGAATACTTAGTTATCTAAAAGGGTTCAGAATAAATACCCAAAAAGAAAAGAATTTTTGAATCACTGTGAACACACACTTTTAACTTATTATGTTTGTATTTTGAATGCGCATTTAATAGTTTAATATTACTTATACGTATTCGCTTTTATGGCGTTTTTTTAATCTAAACTTTTTAAAAAGTTTAATAATTAAGCGAAATGAATATACAATATTGTGAACAATTCACGTTTCTGATAATATTTGTATCATACTGTACAAGTATTTACACACACTCCTTTAAACTTATCGAATCAGAATCACTTTTTAAAATGATTTGACATTTTTTGGTTCGCAAATCTTTCTGAAAATACTCTATGCAGAAGGATTTTTAAGTGAAAAACCATCTTTTTTGGATTTTTTTTAAATTTTTATAACCCAGACATTGTTTCCTAGACCCACTGTTTCGAATTAGTTGAAAAACACCTGGAAAATGTCTGTGTAGAATTTATTAAAAAAATTGTAAGTCCATAGTTCTGATGAAGATTCGAAAGAAATTTATTAAAAGAATAATTTGTATCTTATTGTTGTAAGACAAACACAGAAACATAGGAGCGTATAAGTTATATTAGTAAATTCTATCAAGTATACGACTGTACTACGAATTCAGACACAATAAGTAAGAAAACTGCAATATCTAAAAATTTTAATATATTTGGCCCTAAAGGAAGGGTTCCACGATATCGGAAAATATATAGCACATGATTGCAGCTTTATAATTGCCATTTTGTTTAAATTTTAGAACTTTTGCACAAAATGTTGGAAAATATTCAACTTTTCAATTGATTAGGCCTTTGAAAACGAATGAGAGCTATTTGCTGTCAGTTATTGCTAAAGTAGTTTGAAGCCAATTCAATATTCCACTATAAACTTTTCCTTTTTGTAAAAAGTCCAGAAATATATCTGGCTATTAAGCAAAATCTACTAGAAGTAAAATGGTAAACATTGTTTCCGTTAAGCATCCATTTAAAGAAATAGAATATTAGAGCTTTAATATTAACATCCATACAACTTCGACCGTACATCTTCAAAACTGTTGTCACTGTGTTTAATGCAAATCCATCCATTCGATCAAAAGTTATAGGTTTATTTTTAAAATATTTAAATTTATATGCAGTTTATTTTACAATTGGTCCAGTGTGCATTATTTTCCTTGTTTTAAATATTTAAACATTTTTCAATACATATTTATGTATATAAAGGTAAGAATATTACCATATATTTCTTATAATTTGAAAACACTTTCCAGCAAGAATTTTTCTTAAAATTAAAAAAAAAAAAATCTAAAACAAATGATTTCAGAGAATTTAAATAAAATGTTTTCAATTATATTTTTTGTAAAATTTCATAAAAGAAAATTATTTTAAATTGTTAAAATTTAAAAACAACACTTATATTATATGAGCAACATAATAATGGCAATTCGAAAATTGGCTTTAATTGTGTAAAAATCAACAAAATATAAAAAATTTTACAAATAATTGAAATTTACATGAAACGAGAGAATTCTAATAAAATAGAAATATTATATTTTTCATAATTTGTTTAAATAAATAAAATATAGTAGAAAACAAGTAAGAAGGGTTTTATTCGGTCATAACGAATCTTCAATGCCTTTCACCATAAATACTGGTTAAAAAAATACGCTTTGTTTCGTACATACACACTCACACAAACACTGACAGAGGCATACAATATATAAATGTTTTTATTAAATATAATATGGAACACTTAATGATTTTAATGATTTTTGGAATGATAATGAAGTACAAATATTTTGATACTGGAGGTTACCTCAGATATATGTCTACATCTTTAATATACTTCATTCAGGTTTCAATAACTATAACAAATACTTATGATTCCTTCTTAGTATTTCACACGGAATGACAATGTTGGTATACCTTTCTCATCACTTGTGGTGGTGGAGGGTTTAAAAATGTTATAATGAAATTTATAAATTAATTTTTATTTTCTCTCTGTTTAATATTCATATTCATTCACTCGTATTTAGTTATTTATTTATTTACAAATATTTATATTTATTTGGAAATTTATAAATTTGTTTTCTTTTTATAAATTTATTTGATATTTTTTCCCAAAAACTATTTGTATTGTAATATTATTTGCTTACACTTAAATTCCTTTTGTTTATAAAAATTTATTTAATTATTTCCGCTTCCTCCCAATCTCACCTGCTGCTACTTATACTACACTTAATTTATAACTATATTTATGCCCATGTGTGTGTGTAGTGTAAATTTAT
>PYHX02000158.1:25543576-25579826 GCA_004302925.2 Cochliomyia hominivorax
ATTTTCATTTCATTTATATACCCTCTACCAGCCACAATTGGTGAGAAGAACTTTGTCATTTCAGTTTGTAGCCGTCTAGATGAAATCATCTCAGATCCAATAATGTAAAATATATTTGCACTAAATCAAAATCAATGAAATTTATCCCAAATATCTTTTATAATCCTGAGAAATTTCCTATTAAAAACCAGCAAAATCGGTTCAGTATATTAAAGATATATACCGATACGGTATTGAAGATTCATCATAGCCGAATATAAGCATTCTTACTTGTTTCGTTTTAACATTCACAATCTGTATTTTATTGATTTACAGGAAAACACATTAATTTATTAAAGTTTTCAAAGACAAAAATTGCTTTTATTTATTTTTTCATTTCCTTTGAAGTGGCACAAATGAGAAACGTGCTTTAATGGATGAATTTGTGTATTTATGTTTCTCATCTGCGTGGGTAAAAAGATTTATGTTTTGTATTACAATTTTATTGACAAATGACCTTGTAGATTTCTAAAAAAAAATAATAAATTTTAATTTATCTTGTTCTTTTGTAAAAGAAACCATTGAAATTAATAGAAAGAAGTAAGAACGCTAAATTCGGCTATACCGAATCTTCAATTCCCTCCACCATAAATGCATTTTAATTAAATCTGTTATGTTTCTTGTATGTACAATCACAGACGTATATTGTATTAAAATAAAAAACATTTTACGAACATTTCTTGCTTGAACTTAGAGGATGTCTCAGACTAAGCCGATTCTTCTGGTTTTTAATAAGAAATTTATCAGAACTATAACAAATACTCAGGCCAAATTTCATCGAGCTCTATAAAATATTTGTGACATGAGTGTGCCATCAACAGACAGATAGATGAACAAACAAACAGACAGATAAAGGGACATAGATCAATCTACTCATATTTAGACTTGATGCAAAAATATATTATTTTATGGGATCTTTAAATGGCTCCTTCTTTGCGTTACACACGGAGTGACAAAGTTAATATACCCACAATTTGTGGTGATGGGGGGGTATAAAAGTATCAATAATTATATTTATGCAAGAATGACATCTTAAATGACTCCTTCTTGCGTTACACACGAGTGACAAAGTTAATATACACAATTTGTCGGTGAGGGGGTATAAAAAGTATAAATAATAATATTTATGACCCCATATTAGACAGGTTAGGTGGTTTAGGTTAGTAGGTAACTAACGTATAATAAAAATAATTTAGTGGTTAGATTTTCTCAGAGATTTAAATGTCGCCAAAGAAACCATTTTTGCGAGTGGAAATATACAATAATTTTATTTTGTGTATTTATATAATTATGGAGACATCTTCAAATTAATCTCACAGGAATTTAATGAATAATTGGAAGATATAAAATTATATTAAAGTAAATCATTTTTTAAAAGGCGTAGGAAGATTTATTCAACTTTAATTAAAAAGGATTTATTTTTGTAAGATAAAAGAAGCAGAATTTAAAAAGGGATACATTTCTGAGAAAAGTTTTTAGACAAAGTTTATGTTTTGTAAAATCTTTATGTGATTTCTTATTGGTATTTTTGGAAACATTTCGTCTATGATCTTCATGATAAAAATTTGACAAATAAATAGTCTTTGTAAATTGTCTACAAAAATATTACTATTCTTTAAGATATATTTGAACTGAGGTTGAACTTTAATAAATTTTCGGAGTAGATTTCTCTTAATTTTGAGCTTACAATTGAGTCAATAAATTTTTTTTTATACCTTTGATGGATTGCCGACGGTTGCAAGGTGTAGTGGTGCTTATGTATAAGCCGAGATTACTGGGTTATAATCCTGGAAGACAAATAACAGTTGAGTCAATGTTTTTTTTTCTTAATAACGACATCATTTTAAACCTGTCATAGTGCACCAATTACCTGCTTATTGGGACACCAACTGATTACTTAAAACTAAAAACAAAGCAAAGAAACAAATCGCGAAGACTCAAAAACAACTGCAGCAAAACATACATTTTGGAAGTGCTCTATATAAGCCATATGCTCTCAAGATTGTTAATGGAAAAACATAACTTTACTCTGGACCATATATTATATCTTATATTACAAATGTATAGGGATAAATTACGTAAATTATTAATTTTTTCTTTCTAAGATTATGGTCATTTTCTAATGAATCTTGGCATATAATTCATTTCGAAACTGGCAATATTGGTGCAGTAAAGTAATAAATGAGTCAATATTTGAGAATATATCGGTCTCAAGTATCAGTTTGAGAACTCAAATTTACAATAAAAGTAAGAAGGTATTATTGAACATAATACTTAGCGATCCGCCCTTTATCATAGACCCAAAAATCATTAAAATTGAATCAGAGGAAAAAAGTTGTATGCTGAAAATGCTCAATTTTGAAACATTCCAAAACCAGTGCATAATATGCATCGCAATTTGATATATAATTTTTAAATTTGTTACATACATGTACAGAGCAATAGATTATACTCAAATATAATTTGACCATTTTAGTGACATATTGGCCTGAAATTTGATTTTAAGTTTATAAAACTCATAAATTATTAACTATTCTACTGAAATTCGGAATTTTTGTTTTCCTCACTATCCTGAATATATTTAAGTAATTTGGTGAATATTACTTTATATTCTGGTTATACTTCCATTGTAAGGGTTTTTTTCCCAGACAATCGTGTGCATTCAGCACAATTATTATTTTTATCCTTAATATACGTAACTAATGTAATAAATATCCGTTCATATTTGGTTAAAGCTTCCGTTGAAGTCATTGCCGGTATATGACTTTATGATTATAAAACTCTCAAACTATTGTTTTAACTGTTCTGAATAACTGTTACCAATTATATAAGCTCGGATCCCTTCCCAAAGACGCCTAAGTGTTATTGAAGTTAAGAAAATTTAACTTTCCACATTATACCTATGGAGTTAATATTAGTTCATAATTGGTTGTAGCACCCATATTAGACCATTTGCGAAGCAGGTTTTTATGCTTTTTTAATATATACACAAACGTGTATGTGGTGGAGGGTATTGAAAATTCATCATAAACCAAGATAGAACAATTTTTTGTTTATACTGTATTTAATATTAATTATTGGGCCATATTTTGTTAATGGCATAATATTAAGTAAACACATACATATGCACTTACACAAACAATTACAAATACAGTATACTTAATGAGTCATAAAATTAGTTAAATTTTTTATATAATTTTATGCGATAAAATATATATAACTTAATGTCATGGCAAAATTTCATTCTATTCATCTGTTTATAATTGAGAATTTTACGAAAAATCTTCGCTTAAACTTATGGGTTTTCTCAGATATCGAACTATATATTTGAATATACTGAAACGATATGGCTGGTTTCAAATATGAAACTTTCCAGGACTATAACAAATACTCAAGACAAATTTTATTTAGTTTTGTCAATTGTTGTGAACAGACAGATTTTCGGGCACAGCTTAATCTACGCAGATTTTCATTTGATGCAAGAATATAGTAAATAAATTTACTCTTTAAATTTATTTATCTTCTTCTTGCTATTTTCTAATTAACACAACAACAAATCTAATATAAAAATTATAATTAAAAATTAAATTCAAATTCTTATTACACGTTTTTACAACTTTTCTCGTTTTCTACAAACGAAGTAATAAATTTACTAATGAAAATTGTGTAGAAAATACAATAAAAATAAAATATAACAATAATCAAAAACATAGACAGGACTTTTAAAATAAAAAAAAATTATATATTTTTTATTATTTTTATTTCCTTATTTTTATATACTTGTTTGTTGTTATTAGATATTTTTATGTTTTTACACCCTCTACCATCACAAGTGGTGAAGATACCCTCTTCAACTTTGTCATTCTATGTGTAACGCTAAGAAGGAATCATCTCGGATATTGCAATGTAAATGTACATGGATCAAATAAAATCTATTAAACTATGTCCGTATGTATGTTGTTAATGAATTTTTTTCCTGACTATTTGCTATAGAAATCAGAAGTTTCCTGTTTAAAACCAGCAAATCGGTATAGTATATTAAAGGATGTAAATGAATATATAAACCGATATTTGAAGCAACCTCCAAATTTAATCAACAAACTCTGAAAAAATTGTCACTTTTAAAAGCAAAATCGGTTCTGTAGCAAGAAAGTTATAGCAAAAAAATATAACTTATATTATGACTCATTAAGTGTTTCTGTCTTATATTTAAGAAAAACTTTTATACATTGTATATATCTGTGAGTGTATGTGTGTATATGTTTATCTATGGAACCTATCGTATTATCATCACACGAAATTTTAGTGAAGGGTATTAAAGATTCGGCATATTTACCTATAGCATTCTTACTTATTTTAATTTTAAGTCAAGAGAAATAATTAAAGTTGTTCATTAAGACTACTTTCAACAGAATAGAAGAGAAAAAACGTAATAAAAAAACAACAAAAAGTTGTTATTTTGTTAAGTTTTGAAAAAAAAAATTATTTGACCTTTTTTTTACTTTTATGAACAATATCGTCATGTATAGGAAATTACAGAAGTAAAGTTTGTATTTTTTATTCCATAAAAGAAATAAAAAACTCTAAAGAAAATACAAAATGAGTTAGATGGCAAAACAAGTAGAGGAAAAATAAACCCTTAAGCCTTTATACTTCATTACCGTTTACTTTTAATTTGTTACAGACTGTTAGTAAAACTCTTGTACACTCTTTAAAGCAAAATAACATAAATAAGAACAAAATATAATAAAGGAATAAAAATGAAGTATAAAGAGAATGATGGCAAGAGATACAACAATATATAAATTAGTAGAATAAAAAATATATATTTTTTTAAATAATTAAGTGAACTAGAATTTAGGAAACGACGAATAAAGAACACCCTCAAGCGCATTTTGTGTTTATAGTGCAAAGCTCAAAGTGTACTCTGAATCGCACAGTGCTAGTAGCCACTGCTGCATATATTTATCAAGGTACAATAATATCGTCCTTTTTAGTTTTGTCTTCTAAAACCTGATTTTTTATAGAACTAAATAATTAACTACAATTCTGAAAGCTTTTAAATTCTTGTTAAAAATTGTTTGTTTCAAAAGTTTTCTTACGGAAATACACAAAATCAATGAATCTTCCAATAAATTCGTATTTTCAAATTAAAATGTTTTAAATTGTTTTTTTTATTTTAAACCCCAAACAACTTCGAAAAATTATTTAAAACTTAATTTTTTTCATAAATTTTTCTAAAAGCTCTTACAACACTTAGCTTAAAAGCTTAGCAATTGATAGACTTAACTAAAATCTTTTTTCCTTTAAAGAAAAGAAAAACAAACGAGAGCATAAATTCGCGCTTTAATAAAAAAAACTTTCAAAACAAGGCATAAAATAAAAGTTGGAAAAAAAGCTTTCTAGTAAGAAGCGAGATAAAAATTTCCTATCGTTCAATTATGTTTGTATAAATAAAATTACTAAACTTATGTCTTATTTTCTTGTATGGGTCCGATAAAACAGACCCTTGAGAAAGCGATTACAGCCAAATTTGAGAACTCTCACTGTTACAGTTCTTTAAATATTCGATATTCAATATTTGCTTTCTATGTGGAGAACCCCTTTCCCGTGTACTATCGGCATTTTTTATAGCCTATGTTTTTTAAAAGTATATTGGGATCATTCTGTGGAAATTTTCGAAAAGTCTATATTTAATATTTGAAGCTCATTTATACAGTTGAAGGGTCGAATTTATAATAATTTATAATATTTTTCCTACAAAAGGTTTTATAAAATACAAAAATGCATATTAAAGCTTAAAGCCATTTTAACAAATAAGTATAATAATGAAATAGAAGCTTTTTCTTGAAACACTTTAATTATGTTTTCAAAAGAAAAACAAAATAAAAATATTTAGGGAAAATATTATATCAATTTTGAATGATGCGTTTATAAAAAGTTATATTTTAAAGAATGGTGCTTTTAAGCTTTAACAGCTAAATTATTGTTCACTAAAAGTTTATCTAAAACATATTTTTCAAATTTTTAATTTCAAAAAAACTTTAGAAAAACTAAAAATATTTTAACTGTTTTCATAATTTCTATTTTAAAAGCGGACAAATATTGAATATTTTTTCTTGAAATACTTTAATCCTGTTTCTAAAAGAAAAAATGTACCAAAAAAAGATTGAAAAAAAATTTATATTAAGTAATTAGAATATTTTATTGGAAAAGTAGAAAAGCTTTAGCTTGAAAATGTTTTTTAACAATAATCTTTGAAAACTGTTATTGGAAGTGTTTCATATAAAAGCTTTTGAGGAACTAATAGCCTGTTTCTCTATGTCGAACGAAAGCTTCCGTTCGCTTTGATTTGGGATTCTGTAAATTCATATAGCTGTCATCTATGTGAACAGTGACTCGAACGATATGTCGAACGAAAACGAAAATTCGAACCGAAATGTCAAAATCAATCACTTACTTGCTGAAAAACTATAAAAATACATACCATATTTTCAAGTTCTGCTAATCCACCCTTATAAAATTCTCTCTTATCAAAATAATAAACGATTTTGTGACATTTTTAAAAAAATTTATAAAATAATTTTTTTCCAAATTGTTTTTGTTTTCACATGTCGTTTTTTTATATTTTATTTTTTAAATAATGTTGTATTTATTTCCAAACGGATTAGAAGCATTTTTATTTCATTTCATAAAAAATATAGAAATTTAATTTCACACGAATTCGGGAGCTTTCGTTCAACATTGTTGTATTTTTTTTTTCAAACGGATTAGAAGCATTTTTATTTCATTTCATAAAAAATATAGAAATTTAATTTCACACGAATTCGAGAGCTTTCGTTCATTCATTTCGAAAAAAAACAAAATTTTAATTTTTATTGATAACTTAACACTTTTTTAAATATCAATTTTGAAAAAAGTTATTAAAAAGCTTTTATTGCTTAAAAGCTTAAAAATAATTGACAATCAAGAACTGTTTAGTTAAGTTTCGATTTAAATTCTATCAAAAAGTTTAACATTTTATGATAAACAAACTTACGTTGGAATATCACAAAGTAATTGATAAAAATTTTTATTAATGCTTATATGTTCTAATATAACTCTTTTTGAAAATTTAAAAATTTTTAAAATTCAAATTTTTTTTTATTCAAAGAACCTTAATAAAACCTTCTTCATCTAAAAAAATGTCAAAAGAAATAAAGAATAACAGGGGTTAAATTTTTGATAAAATTTTGGCAACCGAATTTAATAGTACCGCAATTATTCTTAATTATTCAAAAGTTTTAAATTTGTCCTTTAATTTTAGTCATTCATTCGTCCTAAAGATATATAAATTAAAGCCCTTTATACATCAAATCTAACCTTTAACAAAAATTACCGCTACAAAGTTACTCAAAACTTAAAATAAGAGCGATAAAATAAAAATGAAACAACAAGTGTCAGTAGCAAATTAAAAAACTTGTTATAAAAGGAATCGAAACAAAAAATGAAATAAATTCTCTTTTACATTTTATATCTACCTGCCCATCTACGAGTTATTATCAAAAGGACTCCTTAAGTCGTTTGATGGTATGTGTAAATTATAAAAAGGAAAAAACATATAATTTTTTTTTCTTACTTAAGTACGCACTCTGGAAAAGGAGTTTATAAGAAAATGTAAATGGGGAGTCTTTATGGAGTTTTCTTATTATTCTCTTTTGCTCCTTTTTTACTTCTTTAATCAAAACATAATGAACTTCATTTGCTGCTTGTAAAGAAGCAAAATTAAATTGTCGCTTTAAAATTAATTTGAATAATTAATCTAATGCAAATGTTAGTCCTTTTGCCTTTTTTATTTATTTTACAATTTCTTACTCTTAAACATCGCCTTTGTAGCTGGAATAAGAAAGCAATCCGCAAATTTTATATATTATCAGGCGGTAGTTGGAACAGTCAGACAGAAAGGGAAACTTTATTTGAGGGGATAAGAAAAGTGAGTGATGTTTAACTGGAAAGGGAAACAAAATTAAAATTTTCCATTTCATTTGGGTGTTTATATTACATGTATTGCACAAATAAATATAAAATATCTGAAGGAACTGAATGTCGCGTTTTCTGTGATGAGTTCGAAATGGAAGTTTTGTGTCAATTACCTGCAGACTGTAGTATTTTTCCAGCGGAAGTTTATGCCATTTTTTTGTGGCAGCAAAACAGATTTCAAGGTAACAAATATACAATAATGATATTAGTTTCATTATTTATAGTCAACTCTAGATACTAAACAAGCTTTGCGATTGGAAACCTTTAAAAATAATTTTTCAATTGACCGAGTTTGGGCATAATTTGGGGGCTCCAATTAAATTTATAAATATTTCTGTTAAAGTGTTTTTAATTAAACAAATTAATGTTCAGAACAAATTATTTATCAGTTAATATATGTTAATATCTTTTTTAAAAAATCCCCAATATTCGATGCTTTTCTGAAAGATTCAACTTTAAACTAATATAAATTTTTGAATGTTTTTTATGTTTATGCGGTAATTCTGTAATATTTTTTGTTATTTAAGAGGAATCTGCCACTGTTGTAGAAGAAAATTTAGAACCTAATTTAAGACATAAAAACAAGGAGTTTCTGTATACAAAATATTTCTTATACTCTAAACATTTTATTCTGATACTTCAACAGTATCAAAATATAATTTGTAATTTAAAATTTAGAGAATTATTTCTAAAAAATGGATTTGGACTCAATGTGAGATTATTTTTCAGAACTTATACTGAAACATTTTTTATCCAAAGAGTTTGTACAGTATTATGTTAATACATTCGCCCTGTTAAAAGTAAAAATTTAAAGAAAATGCTCCACTGTGGAATCATAAATAAATTTACAACCTAAAAATTGTCTTAATTAAAAAAAGGGCATAAACCTATAAATGTTATAGAAAAAATAGGCAATGAATTTTGCAGGTCTTATAAGTGACATTGTGTGGAAATAAGTATATAATATAAATACGACCAATACATACATATTGTGTACAAAATCAGGCAAAAGAAAACAACAATTGTTCTAGTAGCAAAAAAAGTAACCGGAAAATAAAAAAAAAAATCATAAAACAACAAGTAACAGGAAATTAAAAAATACAATACAACAACTGTAATCACGCAAATTATATACAAAATAAACATCAACACATACACCTATAAACATAAACTCACTCCTTCCCTTACTCGCTCTCTGTTTTAGTTACTTCTACAATCACTTCAAATTGTTTCAATTAAATTACACTCAAATACAAGTGTTAGTTTTAACAGTTGTTTGTTTGTTTCATATTACTATGTAATAGTATGACTGTGTAACTGTAAGTGTGTGTGTGTGTTTCTTTTAATCTTTCACTTTATGAACCCTTAACTAGAGGTGTTTTATTTTTCTGCTAGATAGAGTTTGTAAATGTAATTAACAGGATTTTTTTTTAATTTTTTATTTGTATGTATAAGTAAGTATAACAGAACAGAAAAGAAGCAATTAATTTGCTTGTTTTAAATGTTGTTACAATTTTATGATGCTGTAAACTCAAAATGCATAAAATCGCTAAAAGGGATTTTAATTTTTCTGTGTGTATTGTGTGTCAGTTATAGTCTAGTGGACATAATTTAGAGTAATGTATATTTTTTAACATTTTTTGTTATCTCTCTCTCTTTTTGAGTTGCTATAAATTTGAAGTTGTTGTAATAAAATTATAACACGAATTAAGGATTTGTTAAACTAATAAAATAAAGATTTTATATATATTTTTTTATAAATTTAGGTAAAATGCAGCCCAATAAGCTATAAAATAGTTTATATTCTGTTTCCTTATTTACTATATATACATAAAACTTAAATCATATAGAATAACAAAACTTTTAAAATAAAAGATTTATGATTTTAAATATTTATACCCTCCACCACTACAAGTGAAAATGAGGGTATATTAACTTTGTCATTTCGTGTGTAATACCAAGAAGTAATTATTTAAGACCCCATATAGTATATAATCTTTTATCAAATCAAAATCTGGGTCTACCCGTTTGTCTATCTGCCTGTCTGTGTTGGAAACATTCTCACGTCTAGAATAATTGTTCGAATTCATGTCTTGAGCATTTGCTATTTTCTTAAGCAGTTTCCTATTTAAAACCAGCTTTATCGGTTCATCAACAAAAAATTTATAGACTGATATCTGAGACGACCACATAACTTCGAAAAAGAACTTTTCTATTTTTTACAAAAATCAACTGCATTAAAACAAGAATTTAACCGTAACTTACTGTTATATGTATTTCAGTATGTACAAAAATTCATAAAAATCTAAATAAGACTAAAATATACAATATTTTGATATATGACAATATTTTTAATTCGCTACATACATTAACTTTAAAAATAATAATTAACTCGAATTAACAAATTGTGATGCAATCATTATTTGACCTAGCTCTCATATAAGGCTTTTCCCCGGCTTTTTCTAAAATATGAAACAATTCTATTAAAATTCGACTCAATTAATTTCCTAACGTCTTTAATATGTGTTATTAATTTAATCAATATCGGTTCATATACGATCAAAATAAAAGCACCACTTACATGTTACACCTTCGTTAATGATTTAAATTATTATTGGATTATGAAATAAAATGATTAGAAATACCAAAATCTACAAATTATATATTAGGAGTTGTGGACGAAAAACTGTGGAGGCACTTTTAATGGTTCACCGTATTTATCTGAGTAGAAACTCAACTGCTACTTATGGCTCAAATAGATTAAAGTTTACCAAAACTCAATACGTTTGGTATTTTGACAAAGGGAGCGATGTGTCTAAATTTTTTATTTGTAAAGAGGCCCCTTAGTAAGGAATTAAACAAAACATTTACAACAAAAGCTTTTAAACACGACGGTTTTAATATTATATTATAGATTTGCTTTTCGTATTTCGGCGTTGGACTCACTTACCGTAATGACGAAGCAACGCATAAATGCCACTGATTTAGGATCCGAAACATATCAGCAAAATAGCTAAAAAGTGGTTTCAGAATAATGGAGTCACTGCAATGAAATGGTCGCTCCAGCCTTCCAATGTACATCCAATTTACAATTTGTCTACATAAGTATAAAAGAAGGGGTCAGTAATTAAATTGACAAATTTATCCTCTATTATCCTGGACAGGTGGCAAAATGTAATGCATTGTGTAATTCAATGGGAAGGTGATGTTGGCCTGTTTTACCAACAAAGAAAATACTAGAAAATGCTATAAATAAATAGTAAATTCAATTCGATAAAATAAAAGTTAGAAATTAAAAATCAAGTTTTTATTTTTGGCTTTTTGTTATAGTTCAAATAGGGTGGTGCTTTTTCTTTGACTCGAAGTTTTTACATAGTTCTGGAAAAAAATAATAAAAGAAATAAAATCATAAAATAAGAATAAATTTTTATTCGAATAGCTTGTATGATTCATTAAAGAAGACGATAAAAGCACGTTTGACCGCAGCTGTATATAAAAAAATTTTCACTCACTAAAAATTTAATTTTTCACTGAAAAATCAATTTTTCAACAAAAATTCAACTTTTCACTGAAAAATCAATTTTTCAACAAAAATTCAACTTTTCACTAAGAATAAATTTTTCACTAAAAATTCAATTTTTCATTAAAAATTCAATTTTTCACTAAAAATTTAATTTTTCACTAAAAATTTATTTTTTCACTTAAAATTCAAAATTTTCACTAAAAATTTAATTTTTCACAAAAAAATCAAAATTTTCACTAAATATTTATTTTTCACTAAAAGATAATTTTTTCACTTAAAAAAATTCATTTTCCATTAAAATTCAATTTTTCACGTAAAATTCAATTTTCTACTAAAAATTTAATTTTTCACTAAAAATTCGAATTTTCACTAAAAATTTGATTTTTCATTCTCCTCAAGTCCGATTTTTTTGTTGAAAACCAGAAATGAATTTTTAATACAATATTTCCTTAAATTTGTTACCTATAAATAAATTTAGAGTAACATTTGCCCTTAGAAATCAGAAATCATAATAATTTATTATTGTTATCGTCATTTTCTTATTCAATTATAATTAATGCCTTGAGCTGTAAATAATTTTACATTAATGGTTGATTAGTTTTTCTTCAAAAAATTGCTGACTAAACACTTTTCAACTGAAAAAGCACGTTTCACTTAATTTAGGTCAAAAATGAATTTCCTGCCATCAAAAAACAAAATCACTCAATCAGGTTTTTTTCTATTATTGACATTTGAAATTTTCAACACTTAAAATTATTTACTTTTTACACAATGAAAGTAAAATAAATAACTAGAAAATAACAACAACAAGAAGAAATAAAATAAGTAAAAATGCTATATTCGGCTATGTCGAATCTTCAATATCCTTCATCATTTAAATTATTAAAAAATTGGCATGAATTTTCGGTATCGGAAGAAGGTCTATATGAGTACCCGAAAAAATTGGTCCGGAGTTATACATTATAATACCTGTTGTAATAAAAAAAATGGAATTTTATAAAATATGCACAAAATTAATTACATATATATGTCAAGTTATCGATAGAATTGGTAGTTATTTTAGAAACCTTTTAGTCTAAAACACTCTTTAGTGAAGTTATTATTATATAGTAGTAATAACTGAATATGGTCCTTAATTGACGAACATATATTTAAGAGAGTTTTAAAAAAATAATCGCACCAAATTTATTTCAAAATCGAAATAAAGTCAGTTAGAAAAATTTTCAAATAAAATTGGTAAATATTTATATAAGTGTCTTATAATTTTTTATATGGGAGCTACAGCAAAATATAAACTTTAATTGGGTGGACAGACGGACATAAATTAACTCAGATTTGGATTTGTTACAAGAATATATATACCTTATAGGGTCTTATATAATTCCTTCTTGGCGTTACACATGGAACGACAAAGTTAATATACCCTCATCACCATTTGTTGTGATGGAGGTTATAAATATCAAATCGAAACGAAAGATATGAATGTCGTATGTCAATTAACTTTATTCATTTTTCGAGTGTAAATAATAAACATAGAAAAATGAAAAAAAGAGAGAATCCACAATATCAACAACAACATTTTAGTTTTGTTTATTTTCATAAATATTATTTTCCACTTTTTCTGATTTCATCTTCCCCTCATTTATTTATTTATGCAATTTCAATTCATTTTACACAAGTGTGAAAAACAGCAACAAAAAAGTTTGATATTTTTACACCCTTCACCACCACAAATGGCGAAGAGAGTATATTAACTTTGTCATTCCATGTGTAACTCTAAGAAGGAATCATTTCAGATCTTAAAAAGTGTATATACTTTTGCATCAAAATCTGAGTCGATTTAGCTATGTCCGTCTGTCTGTCTGTGTTGATAAATTCACATCCACAATAATTGACAGGGCTCAACTAAATTAAGCCCGAGTATTTGTTAGTCCTTGGTCCTTGGAAGTTTCTATTTAAAAATAGCAAAATCGCTTTAGTATATCAAAAGATATTGGACGATATCTGTCTGTTATTGGCACGATTACCATATTTGACAGAGCCTTATCAAATTTGGCCAGAATATTTGCTCTAGTTCTGAAAAGTTTCCTATTTAAAACCAGCAAAATTAGTTCAGTATTTAAAAGAAATAAACCGATATCTGAATCAACCTCTAAATTAAATAATTAGCTACTTGTACTTCGTTAGCATTCCAAAAATTATCAAAATCGAGTATATGTGTGAGTATGCATGTAAGAAAAATAATGTAATTATTCACAATTATTCAATTTTGGTGGAAGGTATTGAAATTTTGGTATAACCGAATATAGCTTTCTTATTCTTATTACTGTTATTATTATTATTTTGGTTCTTGAAGCTTTTTTTAATAAATTTTGGACATTTTTTTATTTAATTTATTATCAAAAATTAAGTTTGATTAATAATAAAAAATACAAATTTAGGAATTTATTTAATTCTTTCAAAGAAATTATATTTGATTTAATTTAATAGGAATTATTTACTTATTTAGGTAAAATAGAATTGACTAAAAAGGAAATCTTAAATGTTGTTAAGTAATTTATTATGCTAAGAAATTTGTCATTGATATATTAGTTTTTTTTTTTTTCAATTTGTATTCAATTAATGTTATTGATATTGATTTTTTTTGTCAAAAAAGGAAACACTTTTGGAGAATTATATATATTTTCAACATGTGGAATTAAATAATTTATTAAATAAAAATTAGCAATACAAGTTGTAATTAATAAAACATTTATTTTTCTTACAAAATTTTTTAATGACAACAAAATTCTTTTACAGGTCAAAAAAGGTTCGGAAAAAATTTAACTCTTAAATTCACTACTTTCATATGTCTATCTATTTCATATATTGATTAAATCGGATATGACCAATAATATTTTTGACTCACACAATCCTCCACAATGCACGTTTTAACAAATATTTATGATTCGATTTTTTTGTATTTAATCTAAAACATGTTTGATATTTTAGAAATTTATTTGAAATAATAAAAATCCAAATTTTACCTGCTTGACTTTGTGAGGTCTCAGATGTAGTTGCCTTTGTCCTCTTTACTTGATATACATTTTCAGAAATGGATTGAGAAAATTAAGAAAAAAGTTACATCGATGAATATCTTAGCATGATAATGGCCCGCGGCATTCATCAAAGTTGGTCAAAGATTAGTTATCAGTACTTGGAATTCAAGTCTTGGACTTGTCACCTCAATACCCGCATTTGAATGCCATCAGGAACCCCTTTGTCGTTATATAAGGCAGAGTACGCTTCAAAAGTAATCTGGAGATAAAAAAATTGCTTAAAAGCAGAATCTGTAATGACGTTTACATCTATTCTAATGAATTTCCAAAAATTGTGCTAAGTTCAAAAGAAAAGGAAGATATCCCAAGAAAAGTTAATGTTGCTTAAGTTTCGAGCAGATTCTTTTTAAGTTCGTACTATTTCTATTTTATTATAATTTAAAAAGAAAATTTTATTTAATGTTGGATATCATTTTTGGTTTAAATAGTTATTAAAAAATAATTTATGATCGGTCCATATTATATTTTTTAAGTCCATTTTATACCCCTTCAACTACACCCATATTTATTTTAGATAAAAATAAATTCAGGAAATAAAAATATTTTCTCTCTGTTAGAAATTCATTGTATATCATAAAAAGACTATAGAAAGGAAAATAGTTTACCCATGCGGACAAGACCATTACTAAAGTTGGTAGTGGGGATATCAGTAAAGTGAATACCGGAAAAAAGCGCATATTCGATCTTCTATATAAAAATATATATAGATTAAATTTGTTTATGATATAAAGAAACTTTATTTGTGTTGAAAATATTTGTTCTTTTCGTTTTGTCTCAAAATCGATTTCATTTAGATTACTGACACATGTCCAATATCTACGTTGTAGAAATTATACTTCTTCATTTTATGGTCAGACGTTATTATGAAAAAATCCTTACTTCTAACCTCTAAAAGCACTTATTAAGTTTAAATGTGTCATGTCCATCACAAAATAATATTTAAAATTTTTAGGCTTAATTATGAAAAAGGTCATGATTTTCTTTAATGTATATATGTAGTCATTAAAACCTTTTTTACCTTTATATGTATAATAATCTTCCCTTTATTTTCAATATAATTTCAAGAAAATATTTTCCTTTTTCAAATGTTTAACATTTTAAATATTTCTAATGAAGAATAAAAATTTTCAAAAGTGTTTTTCATTAATTATTTTACCTTTAGAAGGTACTTTAGAAGGCTGGGGTATAATGCGTTTGTGTTTAAGTTTGTAAATCACAGAAAAAATATTGATAGTACCACATTAGCGTATATCGCTTGACTTAGAATAGCTTTCTGAGTCGATTTAACGTTATCCGACCTTCCGTCTGGCTGGCTAGCTGTCAACATAAACTTTGTGAACAAAATGCAGGTCGTAGTTTTAGATATATCTTCATATAATTCAATACATTTCATTATTTTTGTCCGAGGACGATGTCTATTGAAATTGGTGATAATATGTGCATATTAATAATTAGCCCCCATACTGATGTTCCTCCCGGCATAATAGTCTAAAATATAAAGTGATTTTAACGAAATTTGACACAAGTAAGATTCAATGCATTCGTCCTTCAAAATATCACTTTGAAGGGCACAAGTCCTACATATATAATTTGGTATTATATTGGTCAATTTAAGGCAAATATAAGCTCTCGTATAACGCCCCCAAAAAAACCTTTAAAACGCACATGTTTAAATACTGCTATCAGGCTTAACCGACTATTACTTCTTACTTGTTTTTTTTTTTATAGAAAATCATACCCAAATAATCTGAAACCTTAACAAAAATTAGACACGTTTTATTACTTAAGTTTTATTTAACACAAAAAATATGAAGAAAAAAGAAAAGTGGTTACAAAACTATTATGACCGGCAGTTTTGGATCAATAAGTGTTTCTTCCTTTTTGCCTTAATATATGAAACGAACATGGAATATTTAAAGTTTAATGACCCATTTTTAGACAAAATATATAAAGAAAATATTTTCTGTAACTTTAAATTACAAGAAAACCACAAATAAAGAAAATTGTAATATGAAATTTTCTTCAAATAAAAACAAATGAAATGAAAATGACATGAAGAATGATGCATGAAGAAAATGTTATATTTTTCTTAAAAAAAATAACAACTAAATCACTGAAGACTGACGAATGAAAAAGATAAAAAAGAATTTTACAAATTAAATGAAAAATTTTGTTAGGAAAAAAGAAAGAAAAACAAGAAAGAATGCTTTATTCGGCTATATCGAATCTTTAATACTCTCCACCACTAATATGTGTGGAATAAATACGTTATGTACACGTACACGATATAATGTTTATCGTTTAGGAAAAAATTTCTTAAATATAATACGGGAATACTTAAAGAGTTATAAAATTAGTTATGTTATTGGCTATAATTTTTTTCTTCTGAATCGATTTTGAGGACTTTTTAATGGTAATAAATAATATATAGCATATATAGTAATTATAAATTCATTCTAATTTGCTAATTTATAAATAACAGTTTTATAAAAGATCTTCGCTTGAACATAGAGGCTGCCACAGATATTGGCATGAATCCGATTTCGCTGATTCTAGATAGAAAACTTTTCAGGACTGTTGCAAATACTCAGGCGAAATGTCAATGATCTCTTTAAATTATTGTGGATAAGAACGTGTCACAGACAGATAAAAGGAAAGACAGAAAGACAGACAAGCGGTCACAGCTAAATCGACACAAAATTTTATTGAGATGATTCCTTCTCAGCGTTACACACGAAATGACAAAGGTAATATACCCTTTTCACTATTTGTGTTGGCGGAGGGTATACAAATTGTGTCAATGTTAAAACACAAGTATCTACTTAATGCTAACTTGAACTTAAACTACCACAAATAAAAAAGGAAAACCAGAATATAAAAACACAACAAAATAAATAACAAAATAACATAAAAATATCAGTGAAAGAAAAATTTATGTAGAAATGAATTTATATTTTCCACCAAAAGAAAAAACCAAAAATACAAAAATAAATTTGAACATGAGTTAACATTAGCTGAAAGCAATAACAAAAACATTAACAGTAAAATCTAAAACAATGAATGGTTTTCTTTATATACAACAACAACAATAATTTTACAAATTTTTAAAATTACACACAAACAAACATAAGGAAGCAGAATATAAAAGAACATAACAAAATTTAATCGAATGGAGCGAAATGTTGAATTGTATTCAGTTGTGTGTGTATGCTGGAAAACATAGAACCACAAAAACCCCAGAAATCTAAAATGACACATAGACATTTGGAGTCTATGTAAAGGGACTATATATTTATGCTAAGACATATACACCCACAAAAATTTAAAACGGATATGAAAAAGTTAAGTAAAAAATTTTTTAGTGAATAAAAACCGAATGTTTTACTTCTTATAAATAAATTTAAGAGAATTTATTTCGGTTTACAATGATATATATTTCTGAAAAAAATATCCCTTTTAAAGGTAGATACTGTTATGAAGTGGGTTCCAATGATAATAACATTCGTCTTTGCCTAATCTTAAATACTCTCCACCAATTTCTTTATGCAAACATTCGCCTGAGTTGAAGATATTGCCACGGAAACTTATCGCTCGTCCATCAGCTTAAACACCGATTCAGTAAAATGGGGCCTATAAAAACTATAGTGAAATATGAAAACTATAGTGAAATATGATGAAAAGTTCTTGAATTCACCCGTATCATATATTGAACAACTTCAGATAAATGCTTAAATTTCAATGGAATTTGTTCATATTTGAGAAACTAAAGCACTATTCCGGGAAGTAGAAATATAAGGGAGTTATAAGCAAATATAGGTAGATATTCATTAAATAAGTAACATATATTAAAGACCGTTAGAGCAGCTGTTGTGTCAGCAGTTTATGTATTTATGTATATTTAAGAGTTTTATAAGCTTCAAAATCTATAGCGAAAAGGTGATAAAGACCGATGTGGTCGCATCAGTGACATTCGTCAGACGTTCAAATGTTGGAGACAAGAAAGTGCCAACTTACTATACCCATTCGTGGCTTTGTTTTTCAAACAGCAAACGCATTCTGAAGTTAAATTCGGCAAAAATATTGTTGAAAAGATTTTTTGTGTAAAGTTCTGTAACAACTGAAATGTTCGAGATATCCAAATTTAATATTCTCAGTCATTTTATTTTTTGGAAATTCACCAAAAAATAAAATGACTTTATACGATCTCTGAATGATAGGAGAAAAAGCTTTATTTGTCTATTGGGGTTGAATTTCAGGTAAAATTATGAACATTTTTTCAGAATATTGGAAAGCTATAAAGGAAAAGAAATTGCAAAATTATTTGATGAAAAATTTCATTAATAAATTAAGGTGCCACATTTTTATATAAAAATAACAATAACATTTGAAATTAAAACTACGTCTACAACTTCAATCTTCCATTCATAAATACGCAATAGAATCCAGTCTCTATTTGAAGCGTCCAGAATCAAAAACTTTTTGCGTGTTTTCCTCACATATGCAGCTATAGAACCTATACATACAAGTGAATTTTGTAATGAATTACACATCATAAATCAACATTCTTGTGATTGTCAACCACCTACTACATAATGACTGGCTGGGATATGTAGTCTTCAAATTCAACTCTATATTTCAGTTTCCGTCACGATAACCATTACTTAGATATTTTTAACGGTTCAAATTCAAATTTTGTAATTATTAAAAAAATCGATTTGGAACCCCTTCTCGTCGTGTATTATAGATTATAATTTACTTAAAAATTCATTTTAATTAATATAAAACATTTTAAATTTTATAGTAAAAAAATAATTTAAAAATTTCTTTTTATAAATATGTATACCAAGAACTAATTGCTTGCAAAAGATTACATTTTAAATCAGAATGACTAAAATCAGCAAAATTTTACAATCTAGATAAGACTCTTACTGGTTTTTATAATTATTAACTAAAATCTATTTTTTTTTAATAAGTTAATTAGGATTTTAACATTTTAAGATTATTATCAAAATATTAAAACTTATTATTTTTTAATTTATGAAAGAAATTCCTAACTTGACTCTTAATTTATAGAGACCTATAAAGTTGTTTCCAAGAATTTTAAAGTAATGAAACATCTCACGTAATTTAAAACTCATATTTAGTTATAATTAAATGTTTATTCTTAATCATATTAAAAGTCCCAGTTATTTATAATAAAATGCGTATGAGAAATAGCTGACATCAATATCACTCATACGCATATTGAAAGATCTTATATTTCTTATTAACTATTTAAAAAATATAAATACAAACCTTAAAAAATATTTTATTCCCAAAAGCACAAATTTCATCACACCATTTCGAAGGTGGCGTATGATTGATATTAGGGACTTAAATTAAATAACACGTATGCGCTTATTACGTACAACTAAACATTGGTAGCAATAATATTTTATGACAGTAATTGAATTCGGCATTATATAAAATATAGCTTTTATCACTAGTAATGAAATTTTGAAATCTTTAAAACCTTCCACTATAGTGTTTTCTATTACTTTGTTCGAAAAGGTGGACCATCTTCGTTTAAAATCTACCACAACTTAAGTTACCTTTTTATGCTCTTCAACTCTATTTTAAAAGAGCCCAATATCTCTCCATTGGCCTTAGCTCCAGGCAGTTTGAGGGATTTGATTCTTGTAACAAAAATTCAGATTATTTGGCTTCTACCACTCAAGGATTATCATAACGACAGTATACAAAGTTTGGACATTTTGAAACCCTTTCCATTAACTTGTTTTTAGTGCTTTCTGTCACTTTGAGAACAGGTAGTCCATTTCCGTTTAAATTAAAATTTGCAACATTTTAGGAATTCTTTCCTGGGCTCTTGAATTCTCTTTTAACAAGAGACCATTATCTCTCCATGGACCTAAGTTCCGGGTAATCTGAAGGATTTGCTTCTACACCACATTTTAGTTCTTGTACAAATCAAGGTCTTATATACTATAGTAACATGATGCCAAGTGACACCCAATATAAGCGAACTGAAGTCATATACATTGTATACATTTATTGATGTAAATTGCGGTATTTGTAGAATGTGTTGAAAAACATGATATGCTCCTTTCGATGCAATTGCACATTGTTTGCATAACCAAGAACCTGTTAAGAAGTTTTGACTGCTTTTGGGTCTAAGACTTATTTGCAACATTCTCTCGAGCATCAATAACATACAACTTTGATAAAAAACATCAAATAATTCTGAATGTTAAACATTTTTTGATCTCACTCCTGAGTTGGTCGTTTAGCATAAATAAATGTGAAGAATTTCGTACGCGTTTGGATGTAGCTTCAACATAGGTCTTTTTAAAGTAAGCGGCTTACTTAACATTTTTAATAATATTTCAAAACAACTACTAACGTAGGGTGCATATAAAGAGATTACAATATTTTTATTCTTTATGTTGGTGACATAAATCAAAGAAATATTTTACAATTGCCAGCCAAGTAGGAAATTTATATACACAGTAATACATTGCATACATACAGTAATACATTGCATACATACAGATATATATACCACATATACACATACAAATACACCAATAACATTCATTTGTGTTACTTGTCCTGGTAAATGTTACTAGTGATTGCTTTGCAAAATAATATTATTATTGTTGCTGCTGCCACTGCTATAACTGTTGTTGCGGCAGCTATTTGTTCAAACAAACGAGTTTTGTTATGTTTTTAAGCTTGTTGCTACTAACGTCGTTACTTGTGCTACTGCTGTTGTTGCTGCTATTTTGTTACTACTAATGTTGGTTTTGTAATACAAAACCTACATAAGGGTATTAGTGGTGTATGTGTGTTTTGTAATTTTATTTCCTTTATTTCTCTTTTTATTTTATATGCGCTTGTGTGTGTGTGTTTATAACTGTGTGTGTGATTGTGCAATGTTCATCGTCTTTATTTATCTATGTTTAATGTTAACAGTTTTGTCTTTTCCCTGATTTTTCTTCTCTCTTTTTGATTTTGTTAAGATTTCATGATTTAATATATATTTTATTGTTGTTCTTGTTTTTGTTTTATATAGAAATGCTAGAGAAAAATTTTAAGCTTTTTTATATTTTAATAGATTTTACCCGGTGCGCTTTGTCGCACAAACATTTTTCTATATCTCGAAAGAAATTTCACAAATCGCTACGCGTATAAGACAAGTTAGGATGCTGTATTCGGCAATGTCGAGTTTTTTTTCCACCACAATGCGTGGAAGAAATACTTTGTTATTCATATATACACACTCGCATATTTAAATCTAATTTTTTTGAATGACAGAAAGAGAACATTTTAAAAGAAAACATTTTGTTTGCACTAAGTAAATGCGTCAGATATTGGTCTATATCTTTTAATTTACTGGACCGATGGGCAAAGAGACGAAAATAGTTAAATCGACCCAGATTTTAGTTTGGTGCAAGAACATATATACATTATGGGGTCAGAAATAATTACTTCTTGGCGCTACGCATGGAATGACAAAGTAAATATACTCTTTTCATCATTTGTGGTGGTAGAGAGTAAAAAAAAGTAATTGAGACCAAATTTGAAAATTCTCGCAGAAATAGTATTTAGATATTTGATAATCAATATTTTCTTTGTTTTGGGAATACCCCTTTGCCTCGTCCTATTCGATTTTTATATAGCATATGTTACTTTCAGGTAAATTGAGATCATTCTATGATAATTTCATAAAAATTAGTCTAGCCGTTTTGGAGTCTATACGTTACGTACATACATATATACATACATACATACATACATACATACATACATACATACATACATACATACATACATACATACATACATATATACATACATACATACATATATACATACATACATAAATCAATACATCAATACATAAATACGTACATACATACAGACATACATCTATACATATATGCACACATATATACACACATCTAATTTTATATATAGATAGATTTTACTGTTGTTTTTTTCTAAGTTTTAATGTTTTTTAAATTTATTGTTGTTGTAACTGTTTTTTGTTTAGTTAGATTTTATTTGAAGTTGTCTAATTTTTTATGGCATTTAAAATGTTGAAAATACCAGTGATTTATCGTTGATACGCCTGACATTTTCAATGACATAACACACAGAAAAAAGGTTATGGTCTTTAAAACGTTCCTTTATAACGCCAAGTGGAGGAAAGTAGTAAAAAGTGGGCTTTTTGTTTTAGAACTTTAGTCGGAACAAAAGTACGATAATAAAATTTCAATATATTTTTTTCTGTTGTAAAATAAAAGATAAGTTCATAAAGTGTTGATAAAATACATTTACATATTGGAATTGATATAAAAATAAAATTTATGGCAAAGATTTTGTTTTTTATTTTTGATTAAAGATTTTTAAATAAAACTTTAGTAT
The DNA here is from genome assembly GCA_004302925.2 of Cochliomyia hominivorax. NCBI lineage: Eukaryota > Metazoa > Arthropoda > Insecta > Diptera > Calliphoridae > Cochliomyia > Cochliomyia hominivorax. The sequence continues at coordinate 25,566,683 of PYHX02000158.1, forward strand.
TTGAAGACAATAAGTTACAACAAAATGGAAGTAAATCAGAGAAGATAAGATTTTATAAGAATTGCGTTGTTTTTCAGTTTCCAATGTATATAACTTTAGATAGCGATATTTCTACCTGAAATCTTTACAAAACCAAAAAAAAAAAAAAATCCAGACGCTTCCGGATGCATCTATACTGATGTGTATTTTTATAAACACACATAACTTTTTTAAAGAATTAGATAGCAAGTAAGAATAAACAGTTTACACACATACACACTCACAAACGTGTATAATATGTGAAAGTTTTTCTTATACATAACCAAGAAACCTTAATGAGCCATAAAATTTGTTACGATTCTGGCTATAATTTTTTTCTAATGCATCAATTTCCATAAATTTGGGAAAGGTAATGAAAAACATACACCATAATCCCAATATAGTCTAACGACTATAATTTATTAATTCTAGGAAAGATCTTTACTTAAATTTTTAGGCCACCACAGATATCGATTTAAATCTTTTTTTTTTTTTTTTTTTTTGTTTTAATTGTTAAACTTCTTAATGAAATATATGAGCATCACAACAACAGACAGACAGAAAGACAGATGGATATACAGAATGACAGACAGAAGGATGACATAGCTAAACCAATTCAGTTTAATTTTATGCAAGAATATATACATTATGGGGATTTAGATGATTCATTTTATTATGATTTTTAAATATAATTTGCTTATTATTTGGCTATCAACAATTTATGATCGACTCTTGTAAAAAAATATTTTCTAATTTGTGCTTATAAGTGCAGTATATTATGGTACAAATATATATATAGAATTTCCCCTTTTTCATTATAATACGAGAGCTAGATGAAATTATGGATCGACCCTTGTAAAATATCGATTTTGCTTTTATATCAAAATAAGAAGGTATGTGTGAGACTTAAGCCTTTTAAACTCATATTTTTCGAGATGAAATTATGGATCGACCCTTGTAAAATATCGATTTTTGCTTTTATATCAAAATAAGAAGGTATGTGTGAGACTTAAGCCTTTTAAACTCATATTTTTCGAGATGAAATTATGGATCGACCCTTGTAAAATATCGATTTTTGCTTTTATATCAAAATAAGAAGGTATGTGTGAGACTTAAGCCTTTTAAACTCATATTTTTCGAGATGAAATTATGGATCGACCCTTGTAAAATATCGATTTTTGCTTTTATATCAAAATAAGAAGGTATGTGTGAGACTTAAGCCTTTTAAACTCATATTTTTCGAGATGAAATTATGGATCGACCCTTGTAAAATATCGATTTTTGCTTTTATATCAAAATAAGAAGGTATGTGTGAGACTTAAGCCTTTTAAACTCATATTTTTCGAGATGAAATTATGGATCGACCCTTGTAAAATATCGATTTTTGCTTTTATATCAAAATAAGAAGGTATGTGTGAGACTTAAGCCTTTTAAACTCATATTTTTCGAGATGAAATTATGGATCGACCCTTGTAAAATATCGATTTTTGCTTTTATATCAAAATAAGAAGGTATGTGTGAGACTTAAGCCCCTTAAACTGATATTTTTCGAGGGTTTAAACCCCCTTTTAATGGGAACTTTGTGTAATAGCGGACCGCTTCTCATATAATTGGCATATTATTTTAAAGTATTATTGAACTTAATTCTGTAAAATTTTCTTTAAATCGTTTTAAGGCTTTTTTAGACGTTTTCTCTAAACCAAAGTAATGACACGTGCAAAGTTTCATCAAGATATCTCTAAATTTGCTTCTAGCATTTGTTTACAAGATTTATATGTACAGCTAGTCAGACGGACGCAGTGATTCTAGGTTCAACAGTATATTTAAAAGTGGCAGTACCAATATTTATTCTGTACGTAACAAACTCAAACACAAACGTATTTTTCTCTACACCCTCATAGGTGGCGTTTATAGGAATATGAACCAGTGTTAATATGACTTTATTTTCAATACAATTCCCTCAATGTGTCAAATCCTTAAAGTCCAAAATAATAATTATTTCCTTCAACTAAAATTATTTCATTTTGATAAATCTTTTGTGCTTTAAGTTATATAATCACATAAAGTAAAATCTAACAAATCAACATGTTGTTTTGGTAACTTTATATTCGAAAAGAATTAATTATAAGTTAAACTTTTTAATAGTTTCAATTTATTCGTTGGAATTACAGAAAAAAAGCACAAAAAGCTTAAGAATGAAAACAAACCAAAAAGCTAACAAAGAAGTTTACCTAAAGTCTTAAAACTTATACAAAACTATTCATTAAACGTTACTAACTTTAGCTCAATAGTTACAAAACTACTATAGTTACTAAATACCACTACTACTTACTTTGGTCCTAATACTTATACATATGTATGAGTTGGGCAAAAATATTCGTATACAAACAGTGATACATATATATGTGAATAGTGTGTGTTTGAATAAATTGTAACTCGCCATTTGAAAATGGTTCAATAAATCTAGAGAATTTCTGTAAATTGAAAAGAGTTTCTTACCATTTTGCTTTAAATTGTAGCAATTTCTTTAAAATGTTGCTCAACGTCTATATTTTCTGAACATGTATCCATCAGTTTTACTGAAGAATGTTCAAGTAAAAAGACAATATTATGAGTCTAAAACTACTCATAGTTTAATGTTTAAGGGTGTAATTTTGGTCTGACTCAAAAAATTGCTATAATTCAATCAAAATTTGTAACATCGTAACAAATATAACAACATAATGAATATAATTTCATTGTTATGTTTCAGTTATATTTTATTGAAACACACACTTACATCAGAAATGTTTGTTCATATTTTGTTGCTATGATATGGTTTGCTAATTTTTAAGTAGCTGCAAAATGAACTTTTTTCTTTAAAGTTTATTTTTGTAATATTTAAAAGGAAAAGGATGAGTGAAATTATAACTGAGAAAACTCCTACTGAAATAAAGGTGTAATAGTTTTTTTAACACCGACACTATGCTGTAAACTTAAACTTTTTTGGCAGATCCTTGTAAAAATTATTTATGATTTATGATTTCTTATTTTTAAATATTTCTTGTGATATTCACATTTATTACAGAGGATTTTTAGAAGGGTTTATATAAGGGCTATCGGAAAGCAAGGGCCGATCATTTGTTTCTTTTCTAATTGCATAAATCCTAAATATATAAAATGTTATCAATTTTTGTTAGCAATTTTTAGATAATTTGTGGTCTGAAATTTGAACTAAAATTTTCTTTGTTGTGTTCGTAATGTGTACAGATATAAGGTCATCATTAAATCGCTACATGCTTACATGTCTTACTCTAACAGTAGTTGACTTGTTTGCATTTGATTTTTTTGAAATTTTGCAAGAACTTGAGTCAGTTTTGTAATATACCGTTCATTTGCTGCAAGATTGTCATAACTAGTTTTAGTAACTTTTAGTAACTTTTGACTTAAGAATTATTTAACAAATTCATATATCAGACACATTTTAAACAAATATGTTTTATGCCAATTGTATAATTTAATGATTATTGCCAGAAATAAATTATTATCATCTGCTTATCGATAGTTGTTTATCTCTAAAAAATACAAAAAATACATTTTTTGAGTTATGACTACTTTGCAGCAGATGAAAGATGTGTCTAAAAGTCTTGTTCCAATTTTACTATAATCTTTTCATTTCTATAAAAAACAAAATTATTTTTCAAATAAAAAGGAAAGAGCTCAATATCTCTACCCAGTGCAAAAGTAACAAATTTTCACTTATTACTTTTTTGGTTTAAATTTTCAACACTAATTTACATTTAGAATAATCTTTTGTCTTGAAAACTTAAATTGACATTTTCTCAAAGATTTCTTTACGTAGAAATATACAATTTGCTTTTTGTTATCTAGAACCATGGACTAAGTGCGGTCCCATTTTTAACCAACAATTTTACTTTAATCATAATGTTCTTAAATCTTAAACCTTGAATTTTCAAAAAATAGAAATTGAAATGATTTTAAATTTTGTATTATTTCAGACTTATTACTGAATGGGATTCATGTCAATACCTAGCAAATCTTAAGAATTTCATGGTATTCTGATGACCTTCTTTCATTTAAAGTAATTGACTGATGAATGTTATCGATTAGGAGGTTAAGTTTTAGCAAGTTTAAATTGATTAGGTATATAAATATACAATTTTTGAGATCAGCTAAAAGCTTATATACAACGTTTTTTATAGATTCGAAGAAATGGTTAAAAATTAACTTAAATTTCATATCCGAACTAGCTAAACTTTGATCACTAAAAACAAGGGCCACAAACTGTAAAGATCCTAAACAAGGTCCATGTAAATATTTTTTTAAAAATATATGTTAATTTAAAAGTGACAATTATTTTAGGAAAATAATTTAAAGACAATGTGGCGTATTTGATTTTTTATTAAATTTTATTAATGTCAGGAATAGGGTTCCTCTTTTTTCGAGATTGTTTTATTCCCGGGAATTTAAGAAAACATCTGTCGTTCCCGGGAATAAATAAGAATATCATATATTTTATTAAATTATTATTTTATTAAACTAAGGTTCTAATGAAAAAAGTGCTTAAATTAATAGTAAAAATAAATAGGAATTTTATATTCTATTCTGGCGTATACAAAATAATCTCCAGTCTAATATGATTTGTTATTTATTAAGTAATTTTGTAAACATAAAACTATATTTTAGGTAGTTGCCCTAATTTGATGCACCCATTTCAGAACCGTTTTCTCATATGGAAGATACAGTATTCTATTAATCCGATGTAGATAAGTTTTGGTGTTGAAATTTGTCTGAGATATCAGCCTTATTGATGTTGAATCAATGTTATAGGTTTATAATAGGTAACTGCTTAGAACAGTAACAAGCGGTACAAATTTCTAAAAAGAGAATTACTTCACTTAAATTACTTCCCGAAAATTGTAATAGAAATTTCCCGGAATTTACAATACTGATTTTCCCGGGAAAATTCTGGAAACGTTTTCCCATTGAGAAATCCTAGTCAGGACTTTAAGTAGCTTAGATTAATTGCAACATAATATTTTGAAAGCGGCAACCAGTGTATTTTAATAAATGACCGAAAAGATCATAGTTGTTTAGATTATGATAAAAAGTGTTAACTATTTTCTATTCCAAATGACCTCAGTCCTTAAAACTGTAACCATTTTTTAATAAGAAAAATATATATAAATAAATTTAAATTTATGTTTTCTGTCTTCAACCTGCTAATATTGAACAATAACCTCAGGAACGTATATTGGCACTTTTTATTCTTTAGAAAAAGTTAACAATTTCTCCCAGTTGCTGTTCACATGGAAACATATAAACCTTTATTTTTCTTTTTGTATTTTCTTTGAAAAGGATATTTTTCCCTATTTATATATGCTTATCATAATAACACACACTTATTATATAATACACCTACACTCATACACATACAGCCAATTGGCAAACAAACGCATTTGTTAACAAACATTATAACTTTTTCTCTTCTATTTCAACTAAATACCTGCACAAAGCAAAAAAGAAGAAAAAATGAAAGAGAACACTTGTGTTTATCAGTTAACACTGAACAATAACCCTTTTGTAAGGAATATGTTTTGTTAAACTCCTTTTTATCCTTACAAACACACCTTTAACAACAAAAAAATCCTTATTTAAATGAAGATTCCTAACAGAAGAGTGTAAATTGTTTATGAAAAAGAACTTTTTGTATGTTGTTGTTTGTTTTAAGCGTAAAGTACCGTAAGTAGGGAGTGAAAGAATACGGCGAAGTCTTACAAAGAGTAGGTAAATATAAAACAAAATAGGTTTTAGGTCATGCTAAAAGTTGTTGTTTTTTGTATAGAACAACGTTTTTGTTTCTTAAGTTTATATTTTTAAATAGGAGATTTGTATACATAATGAAGTTATTGTTAAAATGGCACTAATTATTCGAAAACAATTTCTGGGTTATTTATATTTGTAAAGGAGATGTTTAAAAGGAACGTAAACAGTGAGTAGTAAAAATGGGAAGGGAGTTTGTGATGTATAAAAATACATATACAAAGTTAATATTTGCAGAAAACGTTTAGTGTTAGTGTTTTGCTTTTTAAGTTAATTGAAATTATATAAAAGTCCCAGAGTACTATACCAGTTTTAGTCTTTCGAGATACCAGAAACAATGTATTTCTTTTTAGCACCATATTCATCAAGTTTTTATAACCAACTATGACCCTAAAATTACAGTATGGGACAAAATGTTTACTAAGAATTTTCTAAACTCACTTATTATAGAAATTTTATAAAATAACTTTCCATGGTTTTGTAGTCCCCTCATTTATCCCCTATTTATCGGTTCAACAAAGAAGAAACAAAAGAAGAACATGATAATTTGATTATGATGATTTAGAACGACTCCCCCGTGGAATTCATATTTCTGATGTTTGCTATTGAGTTTTTTTGTAGTTTGAAATTTTTTTATTAGAGTCCTATATGAAATTGAGAACTGAGTAGACCAGATTCTGGTTATATTATTCCTGAAAACATTTTTTTTAATTCATGCATTTTAAAGTGATCTTTGGAAGTGGATTTACTTGGAATATGCGGGCATTGGTTTATGCAGATTAAGCCTTATAAAAATTTCTTTTTGGCAAATTTAAGTTAAAATATTTTTGTATCTTTGAGTTTTATTTCATAAGAACATATTTATATGAGCAGCCTGTAATATTGGACCGATCACCACCAGTTCCATAGTCACAAAAATATACATACACAATTTTTTTAGGGTCTTCTACAAGGAACAACAGACTATTTAAGTTTTTTATATTAAAATTTAATGTGATGGTAAATTATTGATAGTCATTTTTAAATAATATAAAAATACTGATTAAATCATTTAATCGATCGTACACTTTATGGTGCATTGTAACCATCTGCATAAGCGCAAAATTCCTCAATTTAGCTATGATAACTATCTATTCGTATATTAATCTGTTTCCTTTTCGTATGTCACATTCCAGTTTATGTCACATTCCAGTTTATGATCATTGTCCTTAGAAGTCTTAAAATCTAAAATTATATAATCGATCTGAGGCATGTTAGATATTTTATCGAAGAACTTTTTAAATTATAGTTAGTAGAGAGTATAAAGAATTCGACCATCTTTTTTCTACTAAATTTTTTGCTGAAACTTTTCAATAAAATTTGATTACACAAATTCTACAGAACCAAGTACGCAGCAATAAAAACATTTTTTTATCAAAATTTTTATAAAAGTTTAACTTTTTACTTGATAATCAACTCAAAAATAACTCTTTTCTTTCTATTAAGGAACTGTTTCTTAAATCAAAGTCTTTGAATTGGTTAAATAAATTCGCACAATTTGTGTAAATTTAATTTTCATCCTGGTAATTTCATTTCCCTCAAAAAGATTGTTTTTTTTTTGTTTAATAATATTAAATGTCAAATTTTAATTATTTCTAACAAAACTAATTTATTTTAATTAGTTCTGAAATAAACCTTTTTCTAGCAAAAAAAGCAAACAAAAAAACTAAAATTCATAAGAAGATTTTTTAAATATTTTTCTATTCATTTATTTCAATTATCTCCTTCTAACTTTTGTTGCCACATTTAATAACTAAAAAAACTAAAGAATATAAAAGGTGGCAAACTAATAACCCCTTCCTTCTCCTCCAAACACACATTATATAGCATTATCCCAGATTCAAAATTCTTAGGAAATTTGTAACTCTTTGTTTGTGTTTGTATTTGGAAAAGAGAGGGAGAGAAAAAAAATCCAACAAATAAACAAACATTTTTGCTGAGTTGGCTTTAACTATTTTTTGCTCTGAGGTTGACGTGTGTCAGATTATTAATAACTTGCCATATATTCTAGAACTATACATTTGTTTAACTTGGCATTAGTTTCATAGTTTTACCCATTTTTTTCTTTGCAACCAAAAAATTATCCGGAAAACTAAACAAAACGATAAAAAATAAAAATGAGTAAAATAATGAAACAAAATCATATTTTGAAACTTAAATCTGTACACGAGTCTGAAAAATTAGTTTTTGTGAGTTTTTAGTATAAGGAGTGAGATCGAAAAATTCTTTCGTTATAATGTTTAAACCAAGTCTTTGCCAAAAAAAAGTGAAAGTATTTTTAAAAGAGCTATCAACATATCCGGAGGGAAAGCAACTCTGTAAGCTCAGTGCTCGGACTATTAGGTATGAAAAATTTAAGAAAATACTGGCTCAAAAAGTTTCTGACAGCGACGCTGCTTAAAAATGTAGAGGCCAAAATCAGAACACACAAATTGAAAACCAGTTTTCTAAAAAATATTCTTCTGCATAATGGATGAAGAAACATGTGTTCTGAGAGATTTTTCGCTACTTCGTGGTCAAATATTTTATGTTGCTATTGCTCGAGAAAATGTTGAAAAAAGAAGGACCAGTTAAAATATTCCAAAATGTTCTTGATATGGCAAGCAAATTCAGCTGCCGCAAAAGAAGTCAATCAGTTGTTACAACGAACAATATAAATACCGAAATGCACATCAAAGAATGTTTACAAAAAAAGATTGCTTTAATTCATAAGAGTTTGTCATTAGCCTGATCCCTTGAGTGGATGAAAAAAATAATGTGGTATTTCTACCATGAGAGGCAAATTATATCAACTGCTTGGAGTTAAGGTCAGTAGAGAGATAAAGGATATAGGGCTCTTGTTAAGAGAGTATTGAAAGGAACAAAGAAGAAGAAGGTAGGTTTTAAAGAAAGATGGACCACCTGTTCGAGAAAAAATGGCAGAAAGCACCGAAAATATAAAAATTTCATCTCTACTAATTAGAAATTAACTATAATTTTTAAAAACTAAAATTTATATTTAATTTTTGTTTTGTAAATTGTAGTAATTTAAATCAAATACAAAAATTTATTTACATATATGTATGCTAAGGATTTTCTGATCACACTCCTTAATTTACAAAATTCGTGTATAAAATCATTTAAATAGGATTAGAACAGAAAAGTAGTTTTTGTTGTATTTTTAACATTTTTTGGTTTGTTAGATTATTGTTTTCTCTTAATATGATTATGGTAGTTTTCACAATATCACTTAAATTTTAATTCTATTTTTATTTCTCATGTTTTTGCAGGTATGTTGTTGGTGGTAATTTGAAATTTGATGTCGTTAACAAAATCTTAACATTTAAAATGATTAATTAAGATTTACAAATTAATAAGTCGCACATTACGGGTAAGTTTGCTCAAAGAATAAATAAAGAGTATTAACATCAACTTTAACCCATGTCAATGGAAATTAACTCATTTTATAGTTTGTGTTATTTTTCTACTTTAAATGTTTCTTAATTGTTGATTAATTTAATATGGAAATATTTCAAACGAATCTATTTTCCTCATATTCGGATGGTTTTAAAATTAATATCAATTATGCGAGTGTTCGGACTTCTTTTGGAAGCAAATAGAAGGACTTAGGTTTCTTGAGAATTAAGAAAATTAAATAATTGCATTACAACTTAAATTAATCGGTTCTGAGCGGTTTTCAATACTACTTCATATATGTGTGGAGGTACAATATTATGTTTAATACATGTTACATAAATAATGTAGCAACCTCACATATATTTATATACGCACGCAGTAAGTACAATTGAATTGCAGTACAGTCGCAAATATTAAGTCATAAAATAATAAGTGACAAATTTTTACAAAACTTAATCCTACTAATTTTGAGTTTAACCCAGGTCGAAAGCCTCTTTTAGGAAATTATATAGTAAACTTTTCAAAAAGATAACAAACTCTAAACTAAACTAAAGCATTGACTAAGGCATGATAATAGAGGCAGACTGACATAGCAAACTTAATCAAGATTATGACTTTAATACCCCGATTCCGGAATAAGCCATCATGTCATAACTTCAACTACTTATCGCTCATTTGCTGCAAGATCTTCAAACTCAAAATTCATAGGATTCGACTCAATATATTTATAATCTGGCAAAATTGTTTGAATAAACCATTCACATACCAGACAGAATTTCAACAAGAATATGTTATGGCAAGAACTAAAGCATTATTCTGATTGCGCATCGGTAGTTTTAAAGTATGAATATGAACAAAATAAAAATACGTCTACTGAAAAAATGAATTTTTTGAGTTATGGCTACCTTGCAGCAAATGGGAGATATGATCTCATATTCATGAAATTCCGTTTAAATATTAAAACCAAAATAAAGTTTTTAGTGGTCGATTTTGATAATAAACTAATATTAAAGATAAACGAGTGACAAACTTCATGAAACTGTTTACATTAGATGAGTCCTTTTCATCATAATGTTTAATTTAAAATTTATATACTTTTAGTCAATTTTGGTAATGGGTTAAAGGGTGGCTCCATATGCAACCAATATTCTTCCGGAAGCAAGCCAAAGTTTCCATAAATTGTTACCTGATTACTAGTGTCTATAATACAATTAATACAAAATATCTCAAGTTATCACAAGTTAGTCTTAGTTATCTAAGATGTTGTGAGTTAAAGCATGGATGCCAAACACCTAAAATATAACAGAGAATGTATGGAAGAAACTTTCGAAAAGGCTTCGAGTTTATCTCCAATTTTCCTTCAGGATTAAATTTTAAGAGCTTCTATTTATATCCTAAACTATCATAGGCGATAGGATTATTATTATGCATTCATACAGGAGATTATAACAAACAGAAATGATATTACTCTCACCACTTTTAAGTTTATCATTTGACTCAGAATCACATTCTGGCATGTGTTACTATTTAAACACAGGGACAATTGAAATTGATGATGGTGAGTTCATTATTCTAACATATATTCCTACAAATGTTTTTCACGAAATATGATTTTATGTCATAAACATCCTAAATAAAAATTATTTAAACGAAAATATGTCACAAAAAAAGTCTTATAACATTCTGAAATGATGTGTAATATTTGCTCATAGATCCCATATAACCCATCTTCCAAATATCACTTTAAAAGTCTTAAATGTAATATAAATGTTGATATTGATATTGATCAAGTTGAGTTAATATAAGAAAAAGTTTATGTACGAAATTTTACGAGGGATGGTTTAAAATTTTCATCTAGCTCATATATAATTTCCTCCGAAAATAATTATTTTAAAATCGTATTAATATACAAAAATACTGGTGCAGCAAATAATCAGAAAAAACAATTATACTAGAATCGTTCATTAGTTTTTAATACTACAATTCATAAAAAGATTGTGGTGTAGAGTGTTATAAAGTCGGGCTCTATAACACTTTATCACAAAATTCGTAAAATCTACATTTTTTGAAAATGTCAGCAATATTTAGTACATATGTATTGCAAATTCGGAAAGGTTAATTTCACCGAAATTCATTAAGAAGGGACAGTTACGTTGATTCTAAATACTAGAAATACTTTTAAATATTTACAGAAATTGATTTTGCTGGATACCAGAAATGTTTTCGGATCATTTACAAAAAAAACACTATAATTCGTATGATTAATAACAAAATATTAATCATACGCCACTTATATACATATTTATGTTTGAAAATTTTTCACGTAATACTTTAATGTATTTCTTTCAGGTTATTGTTTATTGTTTAAATATAACAAAGATTTTTGTTATTTGGAATAAATAATTAATATATATTTAATAAATTTCAAAACTAATTAACTAAATAAATAATTTTTAATAAACTGTTATAAAAATACTTTTTATTCCATTATAATTATAATACAGCAGACTCTCTTTCCATCTTAAATCTCAAATTAAGTGAATTTAAAATTAAAACTATAAAATGAAATCACATATCTTAAGCTGTCCTTGTTATCCTGCCAAGCAAATTCATTTTATTTTTTTATTATTTATGTTTTCCTTTTTGTTTTTTTTTTTCTATTTTATTTTACTCATTTACATTCAAGAACAATGATTATGCAAATAGTTTAATGAAAATTTAATACACATACAAACAAATGTTAACATATTAAAAATGGAACTGAAAAGCATGTTGTGCATTTTGATTAGTAAGTCAAGTTTAATTATGTCACATATTTATGATGACAACAATGTTGATAATGATGAAAATGAAAGAAAAATTACGTTATGGTATGCAATTTTAATTTTACATTAAAAACTAATATAAAACATAAAATGACCTTAATATATGTATGTATGAAACAAATAGCGTCTTTATTGTAATATGTGCAATTATAAAATGGCCATTTCATTGTTATTATATTTAAACTGGAGAGGGAGGCTGTTATTGAGGAATAAAACCATTTAAAGGCCAAACATGGACAAAATGATTTTATCATGGTTATGTGAGTAAAAAAATTTTTTAATATGGTCATTTCAAGGCTAAACGACTGATGAGTTTCAGTTAAGTAGGAAAAGCAAAGAACAATGGGGTTAGATCACAAATATATTGGGAATAAAACTATATTTCAGAGGTGAATACATAAAAATGTACATATAAATAGTCGAGAAATGAATGACGGTGTTACAGCGATTCCACTTAGTAGTCAAGATTTCGTTGGCGTTTAAAAATTGGTTTTGAGTTTATTTTATTTAATTTTTTTAGTTAAAACGATTACTTTCGATGGATCAAATCTGCATAAAAATAAGTTTTTTTTTATCATTTTACCTCTACCGATGAAGCCTTTTAAGGTATGCTTTTACTTTTTTAATTCTGTTGGAAATTGCCACATTTCGACTTTCAGTCTGAATATATTTTTTCTTAAAAAAAAATTATGTGAAGTCTTAATTTTCTGAAAATCATCGAAATAAATACTAAATTTGAATAAAAATTATTATAATTTTACCAGACGAATAATTACTGTAGACTCAATTGACCAAATGAAAAAATTATGGGATTTTTTTACATTTTTGGGAATAAATATTTTTTAATTTCAAAGAAGATTTTAATTACTTTTTACCCAAAAAATTTGTTTTTCGAGGAGAGTTTCTATACCACGCCCCAAATATAAGAAACATATATAATGTAAATATAAATATTCGATGTGATGTTTTTGTATACGATTTTCCTTTTGATAAGAAGAAGGTCTTCTATAGATTTGTGTGCGCGCTTGTAAAATGCAGCTCCT
>PYHX02000158.1:26179926-26547345 GCA_004302925.2 Cochliomyia hominivorax
AGGTAGACTCGCTTAAATTACTACACCCCAGGGTGTCACCCCAAATAAAAAAAGATTATGATAAAACTAAACAATTTTTTTCTTGTGCAGTCAAAGCCAGAGTCTGGTTTTTGATGGCCTCTGGCTATGGAAGTGAAAGTTACATTTTATTGCTTGAAAATTTCTAAATTAAATCATATTTTATACCCTGCACCACCACAAGTGTTAAAAAGGATATAGTAACTTTGTCGTTCCGTGTGTATGATTAGAAAGAATCATCTCAGACCCAATTGTATGTCGATTAAGCTATGTCCGTCTGTTGTTCTGTCTGTTTATCAGTTGTTGGCATGATTACATCCACAATAATTGATAGAGGTCCATGAAATTTATCGGTTCATTATATTAAAATTTTTAACTGAGGAAATTTTTCAGTTCAAACGAAAAACTTTCTGCCTGTACTTCATTACCTTTCCAAAATACTCAAAATCGATTCAGTAGAAAAAAGCTATAACCAAAAATATAACTAACATTATGACTCCTTGATATGTTTGTGAGTGTGTATCTATGAAACATAACGTATTTACATCGCACTTATATATGATGTAGGGTATTGATGATTCGGCATAGCCGAATATAACATTCTTAATTGTTTTAAATACCTTTGACTTGTTCGTTTTTGCAAGTTAATTTATTTTCCCACAAATACAAAATTAAAAAAACAACATTTTTCAACTGTTAATGGAATTTAAATATTGTTTATGACATAATAATTGGACAAGGGTTGGAAAATATCAAAATGAACCTTTTTTATCTCAATTAAATGTTTTTTTTTTTTTTTTTGAATTGTGGTCTCAACCAAATGGTCTATTTTTAATGTTTTTGTAATTTAGTTGAATAAAATAATAAAAATAGAATATAATTTTATTTTATGATGTGTTACTAAAAAGTTAATTAAAATCGATTACATACGCATTATAATGTGTTGTTATGTATTACGGGTATTTTTATTAGGGTGTTGCCAATTGCATCAAATAATCAAATTTCCTACCGAAAAAAAAAACATCAAAAATAATTATTAATGTAAATTTTTGAAGCGAGAGAAATATGCTGCATATGCATGATCACTTCCTGAACCGAATTAATTAAGGGTTTTTGGTTTGGTTGTCCGTGTAAAGTTTGTAATTAAAGTACAGGTTACTGTCCTAAAAATTTTTTGTATTAAATCACAAAGTATTTATCGTATCGGTCCATGATCCTCAGAATTGAAGCTTATTAAAAATATGAAAAGAATAAATTTTAACGCACGCAGAGAAACATCATTTTGTAATATGTTCGTCACGAACACTTATTTATTCGCGGCAATCATTTGTAGTCATCACCAACATGTTAATTGTTGAATTTATTTTATTTGGATAACAGTTTCGTTGCTGTAATCAAATTATTTTTTTGACTGATCACAGTTTATTGTTTAAACAGCGTTTATAATTAGACATATTTTTAACATATTTTTTAATGACAATTGAATATGAATAATATTTTTTAATTGCGTTAACATGGAAAATAGTACAAATTTGAATTAATATTAATATTCTTATTATTTTTAAAAAATTAAGCAATTAAAATAATATAAAAATAATACAATTATATGACAAAAATATTTCAAATTATATTTACATATTTTCCAAAGGCATATATATAAAATGAGAAATGTATTAAAATATTTTATATCAAAATATTTTTATTCAATAACTAAATAATCCGAACAAAAAAAATATTGAGCTAACAATATTTTTCATTAGAATAAAAATATTTTTAGTAACGATAACAATAATTTTAGTGGCGATAACAATATTTTCAGTGACAATAATAATAATAATAATAATAATAATAATAATAATAATAATAATAATAACTACTGCTATCAATGGAAAATAATAATGAAAATACACAAATGTTTTATTGATATAAAAATAAATTTAATTCACAATACGAATAAATAAACCTTTTATTTCCATAACAATATTTTTTTATTGGAATAACAATATTTTTTGTGGTGATAGCAATAACAATTGTTATTAATGCGAAATAACAATGTAAATAAAAAATATTTTAGTTACGAAACCAATATTAATTACAATAGTATGATACATCTTGCTTATGGTTACCGCAAACATATTTTGCGGGAATTAATTTCTGCTTCCAAATATCACTTATTGGGGCTAATATTTAAGCATAAAATGTCAGCCCCAAATTACATAATCGCAATTAACATGTTGGCTAAAACACTGAATGAATTTGAAGTTTTTAATTAACTGATGATACTTTTATATATACTGATAATTTTTAACTGACTTGAAAATAATTATATATTGTCAAACTCTGATAATATTGATAAAATATTGTAGCATTATTTGCACTTTAAATATTGATCAAATTATCAGAGATGTTAAAGGCACCATTAATGTCCATTACCATTAAAAACAGAGAATTTTAAAATTTTTCTATTCAAAAATTGTCTATACTAAAAGAAAATTTTAAGTAAATTAAAATATACTCTGCATATATAAGAGAGCAAAGCAAATGAAATTAAAATGTAAATTTTCAACCAGAAATAGGGGAATACGTGCTAAAAGATGGCAAAAAATCGAAATAAATGGATTTCAAATCTCAAAAGCACTGAAAATGAAAACATTCTCTGTCTCAAAAAAGATCTTTAGTAATAAATATTTGGAATTGCTAAACAGCCATCCACGGTGTGATATCCATATACACTATCTTTAAAAACATACATTTTAAGAGAATAATTTTGATAAAATTCTTCAACAATGTTTATTTTATTGATTCATTATAATTAATAATAATTTTCATAAATATTTTAATATTTATATAGTTACTTATCTAAATGATAAAATATTTATATTTTGAAATTAATTTCAAATAAATACATATTTATTGTACATGATTAGTTATAAAACATTTAAATATTTAAATATATGTATACAATTTTTCTCATCTTCCTTATGTTTAAATTTAACAAAAAAAAAACTTGGCAAACATTTATTTTGGAAACAGTAATTAGTATAATATTTAGCAAACAATAATAAAAACTGATTATAATAAATTAAAATATTTACAGTCACAAACACATATATACAACTACATAATTGCATATGAAAATTATTATAAATTCCACCCACACACTCGCATACGCATATAAACTCAAATAAAATCAAATTATTCAATAATGATTTTTTTTGCAATTTAAGAATGTAAAAATAATAATAATATTATTATGCTCTAAACACCAATAACAAAACTGAATACTTGCTATAATATTTATGAACTAAACCTTCCTCTAACTGATTTTAATTAACTCATTATTTATGGTTTTTAAACATAATCTAAACTGACCACAATTGTTGTTACCAATAACATTCGAAAATTTAAATTCATTAAATTTAGTTCACTATACATTATAGACAAACACACACATTTAACGAAATATACGTGTAAGTGTATTAGTTAGTGTTTGTATGTGGGGATATAAAAACACATGAAATGTATAAATATTATAAATGAGTTTTAGGATGTAACCCCTCTCTAAAAGAAAGTAGTTTCACTTATTTTTATGAAAAATTGTTTTTGAGAAAATTTATTTTCATTTTTTTAAAACACACACATACATACTTTCCATAATTTATTTTAATTTCCTGTTCTATTTTGTGGGGTACATCCTCTAGCTTAATTTTTGTGTTTATTTTTTTTCGCATTAAGGAGTAAAATCGAAAAAATCTTAACAAACATATGTGTTAATAAAAACGAAACCTCTAAACTAATGCTTTTTTATTTAAATGAAATTATTATTACAATTAAAAAATATATATCTTTGTAGTTCACTATTGATGAAATTTTGAATCATTTTCGAGAACCCTTCCATTACCGTTTCTATAGTGTTTTCTGTCATTTTGCTCGAACATGAAGTCCATCTTCGTTTAAAATCTTTTAGTTTGAAGTAGCCATCTTTGTAAACATTATTTGATATAAATTCTATTACTAATGGAGTCCGTTTTAAGAAATAATTGGCTTCTTTTGCATAGTACTTGCCATACCAAAACTTTTTGGTTAATTTTGGCTGCTTTTGTATCCCAAACTTTTCTTCGACGCTCCCTCGAGCATTCACATCAAGAAATTTGGGGCCAGAAAGTTCATCAAGAATTTTGTTAGAAAACTTGACTTCAATTCCTCTCTTTTTGCCATCAAAATTTTTAGCAGGAACTTTTAAAGCTTCCTGAAAGTTCCTGCATTGTCTTTAACTCTTCATGAGCACTGAACAAACCGAGATGCTTTCCTTCCGGATTATTTGGAATTCTTTTGAAAATTCTTTCTATTATTTGGCTTTAAAAGCATCATGTGGACCATTCCTTCTATCTGAATCAGGTTTTCTGTCGACGGACAAGTTCTCCTGGAACTGCTTAATAACATTGAAAATAGTTTGGTGCAAACCTTGACCAACTTTTTGTAGAATCATGTCGGGTCCCGTTAAAAGGTAAATTGATCAAAAGCAAAGCCAAATAAAACTATATTTAAAAGATTTAAAGAAACACATGTATTCGGAATTTATTGATTTCACTCCTTATTCCACAACTTTTACTTCCTGTTGTTAAATTTCTGCAACCATTACACGCCCAATTAATTTTACTCTTCATGTGCGTATAACAATAACTAACTAGTCAAAAATACTAAATATTTTATTTTATATTCAATTTAAAATAGTTTGCTTTATATACTCACATACAGATTTTGTTATAATATATTTATTTCATTATATGTCTGCTTTATTTGTGCATGTATTTCTTTATTATTATTATTGACCACAATACATTTATTCTTTTATATAAAGTTTGTTGTCGAGATGCACAAATAAATTTTTGATATTTTTATTTATTTAAAAATAAATTCAATTTAACATTTTTGCTCTAAACTTGAAATTTATTATATTTCATAATTTTCTATTATTATTTTTTAATATTTTTGATTTTTATTTCAGAGCATGTCGCTCATTTGATGCAAGATAGTCATAACTCAAAAAAATATTTTTTTCTGTGGACGCGTTTTTAGTTTTTTCGACAGAAACATATTTCTTGGAACTCATAAATGGAAACTTTGTGTTTAGTTAATTTTTGAAACATTTACAAAAAATATGCAATGAAAACATAAAAATCCTGGATGTGAAAGAGGAATAACGCTTTATTTCTGGCAATAATCAATCATTTATATTATTGGCAAACTTTATATTTCTTAATATCCTGTCTGATATATAAATGATTAATTATAAAAAATCACTAGATAATAATACATTATTTACTACGTGTTAATGATTTTAAGTTGAAACTTGTGAATTTTGAGTTATGACAATCTGGCAGCAAATCAGCGATATTTTGAAAAAACCAACATTTTGTTGAAAATTTTATGGTGTATGATTAGAATTTTAAACTAATTTAAAATATTATATTTAATAATATAATTTAAATAACATATAATTTTGTGATTAATGGAGTATTATGCAAACTAATTTAATAATTTATAGATAATTTTATAAAAAAGTGAAAATATTTTAACACATATTTTCATTACCTTATCACATTAATAGCGTATAAAATTTATATTATCGAAAGAATTCTAAATCGTTATAAATACATGTTTAAACAATATGATATTCCATGAGAGTTGCTTATTCGTGAGGAGCACAAGTGGCTAAAACTTTACAAAAAAGTAGCTAAAATTTCATTGAACTCTGTAAATTGTTGTGGATATAAGAGTGCCAACAACAGACAGACGTACAGAGCTTAATCAAATCAGACTTTGATTTAATGCAAGAATATATAAACATAATGGGGACTTCAACGATTCCTTCTAAGCAATACAATCGGAATGACACAGGGAGGGTAAAATAAAAAAATCATCTATAAAAGCAAATCTATCAAATATAATTAAATATTAGTCTTCTCACATTTCCTGAAAAATATAAAGCATTTTTCGTCATTCTACCCTTTTCAAAAATTGATCAAATATTCTGGAAACTGACTTTTCAATTGATAACCATTATGTTTATGATATTTTTAATTTATCTCTTAAGAAACATTTTATTCTTAAGTTCTTTTAAAAAACATTTAAAGATTAATTTAACGCTCGTAATGGAAAATTGTATACACATTTAAGCAAAATTGCGGATGAGGTATTTCCTTCTTAAGTGCTTTACGGATACTTTGATGTATCTATTTAGACAATATAGAAATGGTGAAGTTTAAAGAAAAAAAATAATGGCAAAATTTAATTTTCAATGACTAACTGAGACTTTAAATAGCAAAATTTAGCCACTAAATGGCAACATTGGTAACACTATATTCCATATAGAAGTGGTTTTTGAAATAACATAGTGATCATATGAAATTAAAGACATAATGGAGAAAAGCTTCATTTCCATTGCAGGAAGAAATGTCTAGAAATAAAAAAATATTTAAAATTGCATAACGACTTTTGAGAAAGTTTCAGCGATATGCCAGGCTTTAAATCAATTTTATATTTTCTAGTAAACCCTTCACTCAATCCGAAAAATCCTCCATTCAATACGAAGAATTTGCAGCATTTGCTATTACTAACAATTTCAGAGATTTGTGTGGCTCTATATGAAAATTATTTGTTCTATTCATGTGCCGAATTTCATCGAATTTCATAGCTTTAGAAATATGCGATATGAATGTCTTTTTTTTTTTGAAGAAGAAGAGAATCATGTACACCCTAACTGATGCTAATTCTATAAAACCGCAACTTTTCATTACGAAAACACTTTTAACAATTTAAGTCTGGTTTTCAAGCAATTTATCACACCGTCCAACAGAAATAATAAACAGTGATGAAAGTTACAAATTTGGTGAGAAATTTAAAAAATTATAAAAATTACAAACTTTTATAAAATAAATATTAGAAATTTTGATAAATTAAATTTTATTAAGATTAAAATGTTGAAATAAAAGTTTTTTAAAATATTAAAATGTGATAAAAGTATTTTTATCAAAAATAAAAACTGACAATTTAAAATTATATAGAACACTTTAACACAAAATAGCAATTACCAACTTCATCCAATACAGTGGAAGTCAAGGTGTGTCATTAAGGTGAAATTCTTATAGATATTCGAAAGACATACATTTATTTTCGCACTGAGAAATGCTAAAAATATTTCTAAAAATTGAATAAGGAGTTTACCATATTTTACTTAATTTTATGATTAGAAATTCTACACACAGAGAAACGTCAATTCGTAATTTGTTCATTGCAAACACACTCGCTTTAAATATCAATTGTTATCACAAATATAACATTGTATAATTATTTTAGTTTTATTATAATTTCGTTGCTGTAATAAAATTATTTTTATTAAATAAATTTGATTTTATTAATTAAAACTTTTCAAATAATATTTACATATTTTCCAATGGTATATTTAACATGAGAAAAGTATTAAATATTTCATTCCAAAATATTTTTATTCAAAAACTAAATATTGCGAACAAACAGATTTTTTATTGAACTAAAATATTTTTTATTAGAATAACGATATTTTTTAATGAGACGATAAAAATACCTACTTTAATCAATGCGAAATCACTTTTATGACAATAACAATATTTTTTATTAGAATAACAATATTTTTCGTGGTGATAACAATAACTATTGTTATCAACACAAAATCACAAAACGAATAAACAAATATTTTAGTTACGCTAACAATATCTAACAACAATAGTATAATGCTTCTTGTTTATGGTTACCGCAAACATATTTTTTCTCTGCGTGTACAATTGAAATACTCATAATTTCATAATGTTGATGAGTATTAATATCTGTATTCTTCCGTGTTTAAATATCTTTCGTAAACATACATTACAAATTCTTTCACTTTTAAGTATTTGATATTTAAAACATCTATATAATTTACATATCTGTAGATATACATGTATTTATACATGTCAAAGTATTTATGTACTACAAATAATTTTATCGATTTATGGAAAACAATATTTCATAAATTTTAAGTTCTTAAAAATAGTTTGTTTTTGTAACAAATTTTATATACATTTGTTACATAATCTATATACATAAAATCATAATCATATATTATCTGCATGTTCCTACATAACTATGTAACACTGTCACATCTTTATGTATTTATGTACTGTTGTGAAAAAAGCTTGATACATGACAATGAAATTAAATGATTTGTTTTCACTCTTCCTTTTCAATTTTTAAGTGATTTGACCCTGACATGTGAATAGCAACACCTCTCAATCATAAAACGATTTAATAACTATTTATGTAACTATTTTTTATATAAAAATACATACATAAAATACAGATAGTCTTTTTTTGCTTATGTATTTCACCATCATTATGATAAATGATGCATTTTTATAGCCTTTTAGTAATAACATTTACTATATATTTTCATCAATATTTCAATGAAATTTTTTTTTCAGAAAAAAATTGTTTGTCATTTGATTTGTTACACAATTATTTTTCTTATAAAATTGTGATGCCAACTTCTCTTTTTTTATACACTACACAACCGTTTGTGGTTTGGGTATTATGCGTTTGTGCTGGTGTTTGTAACATAGAGAAAAAACTATCTAAAACCCACTTTTAGGAATACTTTTCGACTTAGAATAACTTTCTGAATCGATTTAACTATGTCCGTCTGTCTGTCCGTAATTTTTGAAATGCCTTTATGAAATTTAGTACATGTTTATTTTTAGAATGAAGCCTAATGAAATTGGTCAGATAACTCCAATACAAATAACATTATGGAATGGAGTTTAAAAGATATAAATATAAAGTGATTTCAACAAAAGAGAAATAAGTCCTACAGTATTCTAAATCAATTAGTCCCATACATGAACCCTTTCAAATATTAATTTGAATGTCATAACTCTCCAATGCACGCAGGTTTTGTAACAACAATTTGCCAATCTTAAATAAATATAATATAAAATCGATGTTCAAAAATATGCGAGGGTCGGCCCGATATAACCCACCAGGAAAAAAATCATTTTCAAACGCACAAATTCCAAATAAATTTTACTATCATAATAATGTACTTCATACTTAAAAATAAGTCAGAAAAGCAAATTATACAAAGGTCGTTTAAAAATTTTGTGATAGCTGTCATTTGCGATGAACAATATGGTGTAGAGTGTTACATATTCCGACTTGGACTATAATATTTTTAATTGTTTTTAAAATACGTTTTTGATCCTGTACTAAATTTTCCAAATATTTGATTATTATATTTTTGTAGTGTTTTGTAGAGATTTTCAAAAGCCTTTTTTCTATCCAACAAAAGTGATAAATTTTTACTTGTTAACATTTAACATTATTTTTGTTTTTTACATTCTTTAGTTTTTCCTAAACATTCTGTATTTTGTTTTTCTTTCTTTTCATTTTTTCTTTGTATCATTTTTCTGTTTTTGCATGTAACAAGTATAATTTGTCATTTATTGTATGTTACACCCCTCTCGAATGTCAAGACTTATAACAAAGGGTTATATATATGCATGTACATGTAAGTAACAAAAACAAAACGCTTAAACATACACATAAAAATATTTGAATATATAGTGAAAAAAGTAGTTATATGTATATAATCACTAAACGTGTATATAATAATGCTTAACAAAATAACCAACCTCCATCACAGTTTTATAAGATAAAAAAATAAAACGAATTACAATAACAACACACGCTTTAATGATACACTTCTCACTGACCTGACCCAATTATAAACGGAATAAAATTTTGTTTTGGAGGAAAGTGGAATAAAAATGATTTTGCAAAAAATGAAGATACGAGGATGATATGCAAAGTTTTCTTGTAATTTTGCAATAGTGATATACTTTCGAAAAACTTCTATTAGCATTATTTGTACGTTATTAAAATTTTTTAGAAAAATACAGATGAGTCTACTCTTTTCTAGTGTTTTTGTAGTGAGCTTATTTCCTAAAAAATTCTTAAAATTGATTTTTGAAAAAAACAATATTTTCCAAAAAAAGTGGCAACATTCGTTCACTTTTAAGCAAGAAAAAATTTTTAAATTTTGTTAAATCTTAAAAACGAAATGCTGGACTTATCATTAAATAATCCAAAAAACATATAGGTAGACATTCATATAGTGTCTTCTGCCAAACTGCCATTATAGTAACAGCACGAGTTCATATATTTTAAATATTGATTTTATTTTTTTTTATCAAAAATTTAAATTCTTTATAATTTTGGCATTGAATATTCATGTAAAATTTTATTAAAAAATATTAATTGGTTTCAAAATTATAGAATTATCAAAAAAATTTTGGGACCAAAAATCTTAAAAAATGTTATGTGAAATTTAAGTCTCTATTAGAATATTAGAAATTAGCTGCGAAACTTAAGCAACGCTTCACACATCGAGTTTACATAGCTTACTAGGTCCAGATTACTTCTGAAGCATCGCATTCAATCTGTATTTTTGCATTGGCAAACTTAATACTTGGATTTCATTATCTGACGGTAGGGTATTTATACCCGACACTACCGTAGGTAGTTAGGTTATTTTGCATTGGTGCAGATGTTTACATGGTGCTAAACCCACCTTAAGTGTACCGTTCAACTAGGAATCACCTTTTAAGTTGATTTTAAGGTTTCTGTCCATCTGTCTATTCGGCTGTGAACAATCTACAGGTCGCAATTTTTTTAATTATCTCGATGAAATTTGGTACATATTATTATTTTGAACTAAAGACGGAGCCTTTTGAAATAGGTCCAATATTTCAGGTACCTCCCATACAAATGTTACTCCCCATATGGGGTTTTAAGGTCACAAAGTTCTTAAATTTAAACGAAATTTGGCACAAGTAAGTCTTAGAACATTTTAAAGCAATGTGCCAAAATATGCGACGACCCTTCAATTATTTCTCATAGGTCTCACATTAACCCCCTTCCAAGTATCACTTTTAAAGACATAAATCTCACATATACATTGGTATTTTAATAATAACAGCTCAAATTAAGAGCGAGGGTCGGTTAATAGTTTCTTGTAGCTTCCATTAAACCCCAGGAAAAAATTATTTGGAAACTCATATATTTAACATAGATGTTACTGTCCCAATAATGTACAAAATAAAACCCTGACTTTGACAAGCCTCGGATATAGTCGCCTATTCTTTGTTGCCCTTACAAAACATTCCTCATTGTATTGATTAAATTCAGACTTACAACTGAAAGAGTTTTTCATTTTGGATTTTGCTAAAGCACATGTAACTTGATCTATACAATGTAAAAGATTGTTCCTTAATAATAAGTTAATTTATCTTTTTGAAGGCGAAATTATAGGTATTTTGTAACATGTGCTAAAATTATATTAAGTTTCATAGCTCAAGCATGAAAAACATTTATTTATAAAGATGTCAGTTTTGTAAATGTAAAAATCCAAAATGTTTGAGAAATAAAAAATAATTGCTACACTCAGGGAAAAAATATACCAGCGGTAACCATAAAGCAGCATAGTTTTATTATTAGATTTTGTTATAAAAAAAGTTGTTTACTCGCATTAGGATTTTGTATTAACAACAATAGTTTTTGCCATCACCACAAAAAATTTTGTTATTCCAATAAAAATATTGTTATTGTAATGAAAAGTTTATTTATTCTTATTGTGATTTAGCATTAATAAAAATAGTTATTGTTATCGCCACTAAAAATATTGTTATCGCAACTAAAAATATTGTATTCTAACAAAAAGTTTTGTTAGTTGAATAAAAATTTGTTTGTTCGCATGACTTTGTTATTGAATAAAATAATTTTCATATGAAATATTTTAATATAAGTAAACATTACTAAAAATAGTTTCACCATTTAACTTTATTTATTTAACTTTTTAATTTTTTATTTACAAATTATGAGAATATTAATTCAAATATGTATTATTTTTCATGTTCACAAAAATTGTAAAATATTAATAAAAAAGTCATATTCAATTGACAGTAAACTGAAAATAATATTGTGCCTTAATAACAATAGTTTTTTATAACGAGTTGTTAAATAACAAAACTGTGATCAGTCAAACATATTCAGATCATAATTTTTAAAAATAATTTTATTTCAGTAACGAAATGGTTATCAAAAATCAACAAATTCAACATTTAACATGTTAAAATTTAACAATAAATATTTGCCGCGAATATATAAGTGTTTGCGACGAACACATGGCAAAATGACATTTCTCGGCATTTATATAGAAAAACAAAAGGAGGCATAGAAAAGAAAGAATTTTTCATTTCTGAAGAAAAGCATCAACTATTTTTTATTCTAGAGGGTAAATTTTTTAGTATGAAGACCAACCCACGCTATTGAACAATTTCTAAAATTTCTTTAAAAGAAACCATTTTCAAATTATCCTTTTACATAATAAGCTCTACACTGTCAAAACTTTTCAGCAATTTGAACTCATATCCGCAGAATTTTTGATAGTTTTTTATATGTAAATTATAAATCTAAATTTTTTCACAAATAAATGAATATAACGAAAAAAAAACTACAAATCATGATTATTTACTCAGTTTCTCATTAATCTTAGAAATCTCAAAATTTTACTCAATTTGTTAACTCATATTAAAAAGTTTTTCCAACTGCAACAGGTGATAAAATTTCCACAAACTACTTACAATATGACCCTCATATTTTTATAAAAAATATATCTGTTGTTATCAAAATAGCAACAACAAGGAAAAAATATAAATTATGAAAGTTATAATGCATGTAAAAGATATTTTATTATTTATTTTTCTTATTTTTATTATAAATAGATAGATAATCATGATTATAATGATGCATGATGGAGCATTATGCATGAAAACCTTTTTCGATGGGATGAAAGATATTAAAGATAAAATATAAATTGTTTAAGAATTTAAAGATAAAACAGATAACTGAAATAAAATATTTATGATTTTCCATTTAGTTTTTTTTATAAGAGAGATGTTTATAGAGATGTAAGTGGATTTTAAGAAACGAAAGTTGAACAAATTTCAAAATGACTGCTAAATTATTAACTTTATTATCAACTGTTAAAATTTATCTAAATCGTAGTTTTCCAAAATATTTAGAAAAATGTTTTAAAACATAGCAAATAATTAACTGATTAAATGAATATTTAATTTTAGTTGAATTTTTGAAAATTTGAAACCCCGATTAAAGATTTTTGAAAAATAACAGATTTTTAATATTATTTTCGGGAAAATGTTTAAATTTTTCGCAAAGACTGAGATCGAAAAATTCCTAACAAAAGTTATTCTTGAAAAGTTTCAACCCAAGAATTACTTATTTTTTTTTATCAAGTTGCTTTTGTAATACAAGTCAGTTATATATTTAATATCTAACAAATGAATACATTGTTAATATGATTGAACTGAGTGACCAGAAAAGAGTGCGTGCCAAAATATTTTCAATAAAATCCTACTTGGTCCTACAAAAAGTTTACGAAGCATTCAAACTCTACCATCAAACTATTTTCAGTATTTTTACAGTACACGATTTTTCTAAAAGTAAAAATTAAAAGGCATTTTTATTCTTGTGTAAAAAGTTATAGCTAATGACGGTTAACAAACGTACAAGGCTCAAAAAGTTTCTGACAGGAACGTAGATTTTTTGCTACTTCTTGGTCAAATATTTTGTGTTTCTGATGCACGAGGGAATACTTATTAATTTTAAAACCAAAAGCATTCAATATTCTCCAAAATTTATTGATCTGGCAAGCAATATGAAGTTATGACAAAAGGAAGCAATCACTTGTTACAACGGGTTCTATACGTACCGAAGTTTACATCAAGGAATGTAAAAAAGACATCTTCCATCCATGAAACTTCATAATGTATCCACTAATTTTTGTCAAATCTGGCATACAGAAAAAAATTAACAAGCCTTTGAGTAGTGTAGTAGCAATAATGTAGTATCTGTACCAGGAGAAGCAAGTTCTCCAAACAGGCGAATTGAATTGAGAGCCCAAGAAATGTTTCCAAAAAAATTGCAGATTTTAAACCTCTAATGAAAGGGTTTTCGAAAAAACTGTATCTGTAATATATATAAAAATATAAAAGTATTTTTTTATTTGTAATAATAATTTCATGCAAATAAAAAATAATACTCTAAGTTTTTACCAATATATATGTATATTAAAAAATTTCCGAACTTACTCCTTAAACTAAACTCTTTTATAGTGAAATTTATTCTGGAATTTCTTTCTAAAATAAATTTATTTATTAATAAAAAATTCCTTATATTCTCATATCTACAATAATTTTAGATATTTAATAAAAAATAGTTTATTTTATTAATTCTGCAAAATAGTTGTAAAGAGTAAAATTACATTACACACGTAATCCAATATACATTTTTTAATGCAGCAATTCTCAATAACAATTTAACAATCAATTGGATTTGCAGTTTAAGTAAAAACTTTCAGCAGCACTATTTCCATAATCAGTTCAGTTAAAACAGTTCACACAAAATTTTCCAGGATTTTCCCTATAGAAAATAAAAAAGAACGTTACTAGGTTTTGCGAACTATCGCTATATAACCCGATTCTTTTTTATATTGAAAATTATTTTTATTGAACATAAATAAGCGTATTAGCTGAGTTGTATACTTTTAATTTTATTTGATTGCTTTATTAGCGCCAATTCACAGTGCAAAAAAATAAATACATGAGTTTATACAACAGGATAACAAGTGAAAGTAAAACAGTGTTAGCAACTAAATGTTTCCATTGAATTGAATAAGAAGCTTTCATATAATAATAACTAATAAAATTTTACATATTTTTATTTTATCTAAAAAAACGTTTACTTTTTATATAAACAATATAAATCGAAAATATTAACCATACGCACCCATGCTTACTATAAAAGCTGCAAAGTATGCAATAGAAATTTTCTGTTGTATACATATCTTACGTATACGTACCTTTAATAATTTACGTAATTATAAAAATTAATCATACGTTATGTACGTATTAATGAACACAGAAAAGTATGCTATGCTTTATTATTTTATATATTAAAAAAATTGTGACGTATACTTAATATTAAGTTAAATAACACAAAATAGCAACTCACGGGCATGTTGATTTGTCGGAAATTTGCATAAAACGATTATTGGTGAAAGTCCATAAAATGTTCACCAGCTAAGAGATATTAAGTTCTAAAGAAATTTCTAATTAATTTCTGACTTTCAATGGCTCATGATTTTGGCAAATATAAATATTTGTGAAATTTTGGTGTTAAGTTTTTTAATCGCAAATACAGAGAAGTATGCTTCAAACAATAACCCTCATCCACTATCGTAAATCTTTATAGCTTTAATATTTTGCTATAAAAGCTTCATATATCGTGAGATTTCCAATTTCATTTATAGAGATATGTGATATTAAATGTTCCTTTTGGACGAAGAATACCGACTAAAGACAATATCAACATGAAGAAGCCAATCGTTATTTAAATTTTTCAGTTTAAGCAGATTACATCATATACCGATCTATAACTGTTTTCTTCAGAACCGATTTTACCAAATTTAAATTGGTATAAGCTTCTCAATGCAATAGCCTATACTTAGACAAAATTTCATTCAGTTCTGTCAATTATTGTGGATGTAAGCATGCCAGCAACAAACAGAAAGGAGAATAGACTGATATACATAAAATTTCGATTTGATGAAAGCAGATACAAATGATACCTTCGATTTCGGACACTAAATTGATATTAAAGAGTCGTTATTATTCTAAACAATTCAACTTTATTCAAAGTTATTTCCCCACTGCTTTATTTTTTCACGTTACCTTGTGTTTCAATTAAATCAAATCGCCAAGCATGGCTCTCGATTCATTAACATTCATTAACATTGTATAAGATTTTTCATGTAAATTTAAATTTTCAGATTGATTTATTGCATACCAGAGCATCCCTTGACTTCCATCATCCTTATTGATAATTCGCTCTTGCTAGGATCAAAGGTCTGTCAAATAAACTGTAGTTCGATTTTGAGTCATTTGTTTACCAACAATTTTTCGCTTAAGGTACCTGATGAACGGGATTGAAATTTGCAAATACTCGCACTACAATTAATTGGATTCAAAAGGCTGTAAATGCGTCAACTTACTTAATTTTTACAGTCTGGACAAAGAACATTGTTTTAAATTCATCTTATTCACTGAAGCTTTTACATATTAAGATTTTCCAATTTTCTCCACTAATGTCACTAATGTAACTTTATAGTTAAAATTACGATGGTTTGTGCACAAAAATGAAGGAATTCATCTTTGAAAATCGAACATCAAATCATTTGAATACCATTCACATCAACTTTTTTCATTATCAAAAAATCTTAACATCATCGGAAGTTCACTTTCATTGGGAATTATTTAATTTTATTAAAAATTATATATCTGTTAAGGTTGGTTTTAGCCTTTGGCCGTACAAAGGAATATACTCCTCAATGGTAATTAAATAATCGGCTTCTCTAAAAATGTAAAATGTTTGGAACAACTTTTTTATCTTAGCAGGCTTTAACATACCACAGGTGGGAAAATCTCTAATTTGGACTATTATCGGTCATGCAAAACTGGTATTTAGAACTTATTTCATTGATTTCTGGGCTTATTTTATTGAAAATTATTTCCTTAAATGTCATTAGAGTTCCTTCAAACTGGTAAATTACATTTCTTGAAAATTATTTCATAAAACTCATTGGGTATTATTTTAACAGGAAGAAACCAATTCTAATTCGTAATAAATTTTGGTTTTTTTAGAAAAACATGAAAAACACTTTATTGGCTCTTAGAAAATTCCCTATTGGCCTTACAGCTGGAATGACAAATTAAGTATACCCTTTTTTACCTACTGGTGGTGTTGAAAGTTTTAAAATAGTAAAAAAACGTTTTATTTGACTTTCCAAAACATTTTTGTACAGTTTGTATTTCCAAGTTTACAACACTGTTTAAAATAAACAACAAAATATGTTTTAACTTAATAAATTTATTTAATTCTCATATATCTCCAACAATCATAAAGTCTTTAAATAAAAAACTTTATTTCTTAAAATCTTTTAACATCCTCGTTCCCCCTTCAATTCAATTGAATTCCAATATACCGACAACAACAAAATAGCAACACTTCATAAATTGCCATTTTCCTTTCTTTTTTGTTTTCATTTTATTTATTTGTATTGTTTAAAATTAAGTTAAAACTGTAGGGTTTCATTGCGATATTGATGTTCATGTAACACTCATACACTTATACACTCATACGAATATTGTTAAAGTCAGGCAAATGGACGATTTATTCCCCTTTATTTTTGCTTTGTTTTCTTTCTTTTTTGCTTTTTATTTTATTTTTCTCTTCTTTGTTTTAACATTTTCAATTGTGCCTTTAGCTGTTGGAAATGTAAGTATAAAATTTTATTATATCAATACCAATACAAATGCAATGAAATCACTGTATATGTATTTGTATTATTTTTCTATAAACTTATTTTATAGCGGTAACATATTTTCTGACTGTAAAATAAAAGACAATATGAAACAGTTATAATATAGAGATACATATAACCCAGACAGACTCTGACTCATATATGATTGTATGTGTGAATATATGTGTTAACTTTAATGCATAGTTATGGATATTTGTATTGAAAATCTGTTTGCCAGGATATAGAGCATTTATAAAGAGAAAAATATATAAATAGACTTTTAAATTGAAGTGATGTGGGAAGTTATATTTTCATATATTTTTTATATGAAACCATTTTTTTTTGTCTGAAATTATGTATTTTATATTAAAAAGCCTTTAGAGTATCATAATAAATATAATTCAACCAAAATTGTTCTTAATATTTTTATTTGTTTTAGTTATTTGAACTTAGAACTTTAAAACTACATATACATCTATGCTCAAAATAATAGATATATCTCGGACTCTGCCAACCGAATGCCCATAATTTTTAAAATATAATAACAAAAGTTATGAATCCATTACGTTATTAATATATGGATTAAATAGTAAAAAACTGACAGTATTTCCTCACCTCGCCTTTTTATAGTAAAATAATGGTCTGGGTATGAGAAAAAAACTTGTTCATAATTATAGATACACTTCACTAATTTGTAATATTTTGCTGCTGAAGTTAACGTTTATACTGTTTTTTCCTACTTTTTGTTAAAATAGAGTGTATTTGGTAACCGAAATCAGTTCTGTGTCAAAAATGAGAGAATTTGTACTCAAATCGCGAAAAATAATGTCAGCAGAAATCTTATCTTTTTTAATTTAACCGAAAAAAATAGAAAATTTCATATTAGAAATCAACTCGTTAATCAGATAGATCGTCGTCCTTTTTGTTAAAAACAATGCCAACAGAAATTTGAAAAGGTATTGAAATCCATCCGCAAACAATTGGTGTTTGTCATCTACAAGTAAATTTGTTAGAAAAATTCCACTGAAGGACAAACAAATTAAAAAGCATTTTCCAAAAAAAAAAAAAAAAAAAAAAAAAAAAACTTTTATTTTGATATGAATGTAAAAATGAGAAAAATTAATGAAATATATTTTGCGACCCATCCACTTAAATAAAAGAAAATTAAATTAACGTCCTTTCCATTCTTTTCTTAATTTTTCATGGTTTGAACAGAATTTCTCTCATCTTTAGTACAGTGGTGTTTTCGTCAGAATTTTTTTTAAGAAAAATTTTAAGTTTTTATTAAAAAAAATTTGCGAGAAATTAAAAGTAACAAAAACAAGTAGAAATGTTAGAATCGGTCAAGGCCGACTCTAACATTTCTACCTCACCCTGCATCACAATGTTGGCAATAAGCTTACAGTATTGAGATATATGTAAGCTAGAAAAAATTATGAACCGACCCTCGTATAATTTTGCATATAATTTTTTATATTTGTTTTAATTTGACAATTCCTTGACTTATCATTGAGAAAGGAACTTGTATGACACCTACGAGAAGCAATGGATCGACTCTCGCATAATTTGACACATCGTTTCAGAATAATCTAAGAGTAACATTTTCCAATTTTCGTTAACATCGCTTTTTTTGTGCTTAAAACCTCATTCAGGTAGAACATTTATATGAGAGGTACCTGAAATATTAGATTATACCAAATTTCATCGAGATATAAATTGCGACCTGTAAAGAGTTCACAACGTTTACATGAATAGGCAGCTGAACAGACAGACGGATGGATGTTGTTAAATTGACTCAGAAAATGATTCTGAGTCGAATTATATACTTAAAAGTGGCTATAAAACCATTTTGTCCTGCATGTTACAAACATCATAACAAACGCATAATACTCCAACTACCTACGGTGGTGTGAGTACAAAAACTGCACTAAAGATTTAAATTTCTCTTTAACAAAGAGAATTTGAAATAAGTGACGTGTATTTATTATTATGTATACGCCATTCCGAAATTCAAGCAAGACCGTTTTTATATATCTACTTGTTAGGCAATAACATCCGATTTTTTCTTTACTTCATATGAATGATCGTATATTTTAATTACGAACAGAATTCAAAAATCTTTAAAATATCAAAGAAACAAATCCGTTCAAAAATTTTTGTATCTATTATTTTGAGCTCGTGTGTATTTAATTTTTAATGACTTTAATTACTATAAAATTACTTTCTATTATTTTATTGTTTTTATTGCTTTTAAATAGCATTTCAAAGTAAATATATAATTTAATTACAGCGTTATGCTCAATTAATTTTTAAAATGTTTCTTCTTATAAATGATGAACAGAATAATTCAAATACATTTCATAAAGAGATTAAATAAAATCAGCTAAATCACCTGTTGTTATTTATTTCCAAACATTCTTAGAAATACGGGTAACAAGATGTTTTAAGTACTTAATATGGTATATACTTCAATGCCTACGTTACTCATAATACACATGAAAAAATTATCAGCAAATTTTGTTTTTTATTAAATGATTATTTTCTTTTTATATTTGAATTTTTTATAATAAACTCAATTTCAGTACATATATTGATTTTACTCTACCTGGGATCTGATGTTATCGCACATTTTCCATAGCTTTGAAGTTTTTTTCAGAAACATTTTCGTTGCATTTGAAAAAAAAATTAATTAAGTGGTCAATGCTGTCATAGGCCGATAGCATATTACGACTTATTTCATTAATTTTCTTTGGGGTTTCTTTTAAGTATTTAATAATGTATCGTAATTTATATTTGAATTTTTGCGATCGACTAGAAACTCAAAACATAGTAGATCATTGCATCATCTATTTTTGAAAGATCTTTTTAGTGAGGGTCAGTAGTAAGGTGGAATTTTACTGCCATTTTTATTATGTATCTTTTCTTATTTTAATAAAACTTTTAGATTAAAACTTTTACAATTGTCTAAACCTTTTTTTGAGGCTTAACACAGAGCCCGGAAATTAAAGTCAAATTTTTTAACAGAATATTATTGCTCGCATAATGAATGACGAATCGTATGTTCTGGCTGGTTTTTCGCAACTTCCTGTCGAAAAATTTATGTCACTGATGCTCGAGGGAATACAAAAGAACATTTTATGATGCAAAACCAGTAGATTTGTTACAAAATACCGAAATTTACATCAAAGAATGTTAACAAGGAAGGCTGCTTCCATTTATATGACTTCATAATGAGTCCCTTATTGTTGACCCGACCTGCCACTATGGTAAACAGGACCTTGAGTGGTATGAAAACTACATTGTAATATTTACACCAAGAAAGGCTAATACTCCAAACTGGCTGGAGCTAAATGGAGTCATACTGTATTGTAGTTAAAAAAAATCAGGTGCACACAAACGATGTCGCGAAGTGTGATCGATTTTAAATCAAAATTTTCATTTCAAAACTAAACAAAAGATATTTTTTTAAATTGTAATAATAATTTCAATTAAATAAAAATTTAAACTATAAGTTCATTGGTTTTGACTAACATATGCACTTTTCTATCTTAATCCTTAAGCATTTTGTAACGTTACTTAACTGGAAAAATTTTCATTTAATCATGAAGATGGTGAAATTTTATTACATCCTGTTATGTTTTTTTTTTGCCACTACATAACACTAAACAAGTCGAGTCCACACCGCAGCAGTATATCTCATGACTGAACGTTCTACATGTGGCTAATAAGGTGTCTTTTTCATACACCAAGTGCTGACCTTATTTCTATTAATTTCTTTTTTTCTGAGTGTACAATGACCACAAAAAAAATCATACTATATAAAGGTGTGTACATATATGTCTGAGTTAATACAACTATGACTTATATCAATGTCATTTTAGTCTTTATATCGATTGACAGTTTTATTAGTTTAATATCTCAACACAAATACACATGATTGGTTGTAAAATACCAGACCTATATACCTTCATACATACTGATATAATTCGTATATAATTTCAAAATACATACATTTTAGCCATGGGTGCAGATTTATATATAAAAGGTCTAAATATGTTCACTGTCAAACGGATGATTTGTAACAAAATCTATATTTACTTTATACTTTACTCACTTTAATGCTCTTTGAAGGGAAAAGGTATTACAAAAAATTTAATACAAAATTTTATTACAGACTATCATATATCCTTACGAGAGGATATATATAAATATATATATATATATATATATATATATATATATATATATATATATATATATATATATATATATATATATATATATATATATATATATATATATATATATATATATATATATATATATATATATATATATATATATATATATATATGTAAATATATTGTCACACATTTATATAAAATTCTTAGAAATAACAAAATGATCAAAACGGAAATTTAAAGCTCTAAAATGAATAATTTATTGGAAGACTACAGAAAAGCCCTTAATTTCCGTTTAAGTTTTAATGTGATATTTACTGGTAAAGTATTTATGTTTATTTTTATATACAAGGATATTTAATTTCAAGGATAAAATTATAAAAAAAAGTTTAAAAAATGTTAAAAATATTAAGAGATTAACTTTCTTGGAAATAAAGCTTAAAGTGAAAATTTAAATAAAATATTTTTTTTAAATAACAATAATTAAAAAATAGTTATATGTTTATTATTTCTAAAACAATAATACCTCAATGTCATTTCATATTAAAAGAAGAAAAAATAAAAAACAAATTTTCTCCCTTCACATAAAATTCACTTAAATTGTCTAGCACATTTTAATCATACATTATTCAAAATCATATTCCGCTCCTCGTTCAATTTTATGCCAGAATTGTTTTCACTAAACAATTGAAAATAGTGGATTTTACTAGAAGATCAAAACTTACATTAAATATAAAACTTGAAACTAGAAAACTAAAATATATATAAAAATATATAAAAATAACATACAAAATTTACACCTTTTTTACAACATTTTTATGCTCTGCGAAGCACAACAACTTTATAAAAAGTGCAAGGTTGTAGTTACTCATACGTACTCTAGTTGTAGTTCACTGTAAATGAGAAATAAAAATACACTTACAAATGTAAGCACTTTATTATATGAGTACGTGTTATACATACAAACATATATCGCTCATTTGCTGTAAAGTCGTCATAACTCAAAATTAGCAAGTTTCCTTCCGAAATAAATGTAATTTCGTTATCAGGAAAATGAATTTATTATGTCAATTAAGTAGTTTATTGATTATTGCTGAAAATAAAGCGTTATTCAGTCTGCGTATCAGTAATTGTAAAGCTCAAATTGCATACTGTTTGTAAGCGTTTGAAAAAATTAACCAAATATAAAGTTCATTCATGAATTCTGTCTACCGAAAAATTGATTTTTGAGTTATGACTACCTTGCTGTAAATGGGCGATATGGTGTATAATAAGGGATAAATATTTGGTACTTTATTTGTGCATTTCAATGGTTAAAAAGTATTTTAAGAAACTTTACTTTTAAGTAGAAACATCAACAGTGCTGGCTAGGATCACCCTTGATTTGTGAACATAGTATGGTTAGGATATGAGAATGTATGGGAAAAATCTTTTTTAGAAATTTTAGTATCAAATTTATAACATAATATGGTATAATATAATTATGAATACAACGACATAAGAAAAAACGAAATATTGGCGAAGAAATAAATAAGTCTAGAGTCCAGTAAATATGACCCGAATATTTGTTATTATCCAAAAAAGTTTTGTATTGAAAACCGCTGCAATAGCTCAAAATATATAGACCGATATTTGACACACTATTAGAAAATTTTCCAAAAATAGTTAGATGGATTTATAAAGAGTCAAATAACAATGATATTTATAGAATTTAACAACAATAACATACAGCTAAAAAAGACCATAGCAGCTGGATTAGTATAACTAATTCAATGTAATTTCCTGCTGCTTCACTTTTATGTGAATGAAATAAAATATAAAAAATTTTGATATAATAATTTTTTGATAATAAAATTAAGACATATGACACGTCTTAATTTTAAAGATAAGTTTCTGAAATTTGTCACATAAGTTTATTTTGATTCAAGAAAAATTGGAATTAGTTGGGACCATTATTTGAAATAACTCTCATATAAGGAATAACGTTTTAAGTTCATAAAACTTTTTAAAATATTTTTTTTAATTTGGCACAGTTTTTTTTTTTTTTTTAATAGATATATTTCACGAATATCGATTGCTGTTTGGTTTTAGGTCCCATATAATGCACTTTCTTGGAAAAGTATACTATAAATGCCACACTAGAATTTTTAGTGATTAGAAAAAGTAAAAATTTTTTGAGAAAATATGAATATTTAGCAAACATTTAAGTTTTAAGTCAAAATTTTAATTTTTTCTAAAAATTGATTTTTTGCAAAAATTTTCTATTTTCTTTTTGGTGAAAATTTGAATTTTTTAGTGAAATTGGAAAATTTTTTTAAATTAAAATCTTATTATTGAAAATTTTAATTCTTTAGTCAAGTAATATTTTTTATGGTTAGAACGATACCAATCAAAGAATTTATTATTTATTTATTTATTTATTTATTTATTTATTTATTTATTTATTTATTTATTTGAAACTTGAAAGTATTTAGCCAATAAGAGCAAAGAGTCATCTCTTCCATAGAATTTATCGTTGACAATAACTTGGATATAGTCAATAATAGCTGACACCCAAATTTTATTGCTATGTATAATAGAAA
This sequence comes from Cochliomyia hominivorax, assembly GCA_004302925.2. Lineage (NCBI taxonomy): Eukaryota > Metazoa > Arthropoda > Insecta > Diptera > Calliphoridae > Cochliomyia > Cochliomyia hominivorax. The sequence continues at coordinate 26,204,217 of PYHX02000158.1, forward strand.
ATTTCTAGATGTAACGCTTGCCATATTCAATCCCATCGTAGGACCAAGTTTTTATCCATTTTCTCTAGGAAGCAAGTTCGGCTTCTGGTGTCAATTATAACTTAAAACTCAAAAGAAAATAATGTGTCTTGCCAGCAATTCTTCTTTCAAGATAAACTAGAGAAGAAAACAACTTTTTATCTACTGCGAAACTTCCGGGCACATAAAAGGAGCACTTGGACAATGTTTTCCTTCTATTTCTAGTTGAGAAGTGGCCATGGCAGACCACTGAATATCAGTCGAATCAGCTATCTTTTCTTTACGTTTAACAAAAGGGATTAGCTACATAAGGACCCAAGTAAAATGACTGTACCACACCGCCCTCAGACTAATTAACTAACTATACATATTTACTCAAAAAAGTACCATTCTCTTGAAAATAATGTACCCATAATGGTAACTTAAAAGTACCATCTTAATTTTTCTACCTCATAATACATATAATTTCCCTCAAACCATTACTGATAAAAATAATACACACATACGTACATATGTTGCAATGAAACAGCGATAACTAAAAAGATGTATTTTTTTCATACACATGGACTTCATAGTAACGATATGGATGTCAAAGAAAATACCGTGTAATAGAATGATTTTACGAAAATGTTATGATGAAGGAAAAACGATGATGACAATATGAAAATAAATATAAAATTATCTTAACATTTCTTATAACTTCTTTATAGCAGTACTATTCTTTATATTGTCCCCCTCTCTCTGTCTCTCTCTCACTCACCTACTTTTCGCTTTAAAATGAAAATGTCATTATACCCTACACCACCATAGGTGGTGGGGTATTAAGCGTTTGTTCAGATATTTGGTAAAGAGGGCAGAAAAAATAGTTCTACTACCATTATTAAGTATACCGTTTGACTCAGAAACATTTCCTGAGTCAATTTAAGCATGTCCATCCTTCGAGCTGACTGTCCATGTAAAGCTTTTTCGCAAAGAACATGTCGCAGTATTGAAGAAATTTTCATGTAATTTGGCACGTAACATCAGTTTGTTTAAAGGACTATAACTACTGAAATTGGTTGTACTCGGTCTATTATTTCATAAAGGCCTCATACAAATGTCCTCAAGGAATAGGATTTAAGTCCATACAATTTCTAAATATAACATGTTTTTAGCCAAATTATGCGAAAATTAGTCTTATAATATTTTAAAACGATGTGGCAAATTATACGAAGATCGTTCTTTTATTTCTCATAGTTCCTATACAACCACGCTTCCAAATATCACTTTGAAACTCATAAATCGCACATATATCTGGTTATTGTAAAAATATTCAATCAAATTAAAAGAAGTGTAATACAGAACCATTGTTATAAATTATGCGAGGGTCGGTCTATAATTTTTTCTAACTTCTATATAACCATTGTATTATTTTAAAAATATTTAATCAAATAAAAATAAGTATAATACAAAACCATTATTATAAATTATGCGAGGGTCGGTCTATACGATTTTCTAACTTCTATATAACCATACAGAAAACATTCGTTTTAAAACGCTTAAACTTCACATTAAATTCCATATCATATGGTGTAGAGTAGTACATGGTCGGGCTGTATCGACTCTAACATTTTTTCTTATTATAATGATTGTGTGTGTATGTGTGAATAAATTTATCATCATTCAAATAAAGAGCAAAACATTTTAAATGGAAAATTTATTTATTTATTTGGTTACATAAATCATATGCCAGAAAAATGCATGATGATGTTAAATATATATTTGTAACAATATATATTTACACAATATTACAGTAAATGGCAAATATATTTGTAAGTATTTGTGTGCATTTTATAATTACAAAGCATATTATGAGAATAAATACAACAATTACAAAATCACTGAATAAATGTTAAATAATATATTTAATATTTTTATAAATTTAAAATGCAACAAATATGTTTGTATTTGTATTTATGTGTTTGTTGGCTTTTGCATTCTTTTTTTTTTTTTTTGTTTTACTAGAGTTGTAGGACTTCAACAACTGCATTTGATGGTAAATAATTTATTAAAAAATTTTACAAAATAGTTTTGCCCTTTTTTTGAGGGGTGTGTGGGGGTAATGGTTAATATTGTTATATACCTCTTGATAATGAAGAACAATAACAACAACATAATATGAAATAGAATGCAAAATTGGTTTTCATAGTTTTCATTTAAGAAAGTTTTCTTTTGATACCACGTTATCAGACAGTAGTACAGAGAGTTTAAAATTGGGATAGTTTTGATCTTTAATATTGATATTTCTTGATCACCAAACCAAACATGCAAACATTTCCTTTATCAGTGGAGTGCCCACCATTAGATACATAAAGTTCAAAAACCTTATTCAGGAAATGAATTTTACATGGTATATAAAACCGAAAATGACCCGTCAATGATCAAGTTCAATATAAATTTTACATATCAATGCTTTAAACCTATTCCATATTATATGAATATTAAATATGAAATAGTTCAAATAACTGTACCAGTCTAATCGAATTTTATACTACAATTCTGTTTCTGCTATGATTGATGATTTACGATAATGATGTAGATATAAAGCTGTATTCTATGAGCAAATTCTATATGACTTTTATTATTTTTACTGTAAATTCTAGAATAGTTTTTCAGAATTTTGAAATTTTTTCAAACATCGGTCTATTAATATTTCCCTGTTGAACTGTTATTACAAACTGAAAAGAAGTACTACAAATGCCAAACCAAATTTTCGTTCGTATGGAATCTTTATTGTGAGCGTGAAAATGCCTTCAACGGACAGACAGACAGACGGTGGAAGTATAATTAGGTTTATTTTATCAAAATGATGAAAATTTTTTTATAAAAATGATCAGAAGCAATAAATCTTTTATGAATATTATCACAAACAAAGCTCAAAGAAACTTTGTATTTACTAAGCTATAAACGATTTTAATTCAAAATTTTGATTATTGATTATTTGTAGAACAGTATTTATTTTGGCACGAAAAAGAAACACCAACATTTTTAAAAATCACCAAAAATAAAGAAGGATATTTGATTTTTTTACTAAAAATTTATATTTTCAATTCAAATTTTCGCAAAAAGTTCTAAAAATTTATCAAAAATTTCAAATATCCACTAAAAATTCAAGCTTTCACCAATTAACATTAAAATTTTCACTAAAAATTAAAAATTTCGCTAAAAATACAAAGTTTTCCAAAAAAATCAAATTTTCACTAAAAATTTCAATTTTCATTAAAAATTCAAATTTTTATTTAAATTTAAATCTTTATTAAAAAAAATCTGATTTTCACCAAAAGATACAATTTTTGCCAAAAAATAAAAATTTTTACCTTAAATTCAAGATATCGCTAAAAAATATAACTTTCGTTCAAAATTTAAATTTTCACTGAAATTCTAATTTTTATTAAAAGTTAAAATTTTCGTTAAAAATTCAAATGTTTCCTAAAATTTATAATTTTCAATAAAAATTCAAAATTTTCTTAAAATATATAATTTTCACTAAAATTCAGATTTTTTACATTAAATTAAAATCTTCACTAATAATTCAAATTTTCATTTAAAATTAAAATTTTTACTAAAAATTCGAAAATTCATTACAATTAAATTTTTCACCAAATAATTCAAATTTTTTTCAGAAAATTTAAATTTTCACTAAAAATTCAAATTTTCACAAAAAAAGAAATTTTTATTTTTACTTAAAATTCAAATTTTTACTTAAAATTCAAATTTTAACTAAAAATTCAAGTTTTCACGAAAAAATCAATTTTTCATTGAAAATTCAATTTGTTACAAAAAATTAAAATTTTTTTCTAAAGTTTAAAATTTTCACCAAAGAATTAAATTTACAACCGGAAATTTTATTTTGCGAATTTTTATTAATCATCCAAATTTTCCTAAAACTTGAAATTTTCACCAAAACCTTAAATTTCAGACTCACTGTTCCTAAAAATATGATTTCAAAATTAAATCAACAGTAAACCTCTAAAGAAACTATTCAAAAATAATAACAAATACTTATTTAACAACAATTTGTATAATAATTAATTAAATAATTTTCCTCATTTCATTCTACTCCCTAGAATGAAATGGAGAAAACCCAAATAGGGAGGGAAAATATTATAAAAAAAATATTAAACTGAAACAAATAATATTTAAACGAATTTGTTGGACTTCTGAAATTTCAACAATGCCAGAGGAACAAGAACAACAACAAGAAAGTAAAGGGGAAAAATAACATAAACTAAACAAATAAATTACTTCATAGTTTACACAATAAAATATGTATGTTTACATAGTAAAATGTGTATGTGTATGTGAATTTGTGATTGTATGTAAATGTTGACTTATATAAGAAAAGCTTGTATTTTCAAACTTAAATATTCGCATCTCGTATTGTTTTATTGCTTTGCTACACTTCCGTTTGCATACTCATGTTTTTATATATTTTTATAATATTGAAGATATTTTTTCACAACAACAACAACAAAAAAGAACAGAGAGAGAGAAAAATTCTACAAAACGTACAGAGCAACAAAATCAATTTACAAAAATAATATTTCTTGCAAACACCAGGAACAAAAAAAATCTGTTGGCTCTTACTTCCGTTTCCGTTACAAGAAACGTGAAAATATTTCCCTCTTTTTGCTTTATCAAATGGTCATTAACATCTTGTAAAACTAACACCATGTACATTTTACATACATAAAGACTTGTTAGTTTGTGTTTGTATTTATTTTCTTTTGTTTTATTTTCTTTTATCAAAAATATCTTTTGTTAAATCACTTCGTCACTCTTTTTTTTAGAAATCGTTAAAAAATGTACTTTGCTGACATACTTTGGGACAAAAAAGCGATTTTTGAGGTAAAAAAATAATTGTTTCATGTTTAAAAATGCAAATATAAAAAATTATATACGTTTAATGTTAAAGCAAAGTGCTAAATAACTTTTGCCATAATGCAATTATGGGAAGTTAAAAATATCCGATAGAACTAGCGAAGAAACTGTTCCAGATGTCTAAAGCGTAGAGGAACCTAATGGATTTTACTTACTAAAAAATTTACTTTGATATAAATATCTCTTAAATCTTAAGAGAATAATCGCATATAAGAATTTTTTTATAAGGCGTCTACCAACACCTGAGTAGCAATTCGAAACCATGACTTCTTCCTTGGTTAGGAGCGGAGCCTATCTAAAACTCTTACCGATTTTTGGGATACGGCTCCTGATTGATTATGCAACTCCACACCGAGTTGAAAAATCCACACTCTTGCCTCTGCCACCACGAAGGGTCACACATACAGTCAAGCTGAAACCAAAGTTCCAGGGGCACCTGACTTCCGTGGTACCAGAATTAAGTCTTCGGTCGGTCTTCGTAATCATCTCATTTACTGGCCCATCGCTCCACATACCAACAATAATATTTTACATGAGGCTTTGGCCACTGGTGTGATACCAGGAACGGACAAAGATGAACATAATGAAAGGACACACAACAACGTTGAAGGTTGGCGTCAGCGATGACGGGCAGCAAGGGAGAGAGACAAACATCGACACTAAGATGGCAGCAGCAATAACGGGAACAGTGAATTGGAGCCGAAGATCATTAGTTCCAAAACTGCCAATATCGTATGCCTAATAATAATATTGACCCTTAACTGTCTGGAAGTATTAACAGATATTACACAAAAAGCCACCTCACAAGCATGATAATGACGAATGCAAAATCAAATATTTGCCTTATTATCTTTTGCAGCCCACATTTATATGAATCTAGAATCTGAATCTTTGAAAATATTTTCGATAGATTAAAAAGTAATCAGCGGGATAACTATTTATAATATAATTAAGAAAGACCTTTAACTTATGTATAGTGTGATGGAACCACATTATATTTCTTCATAAAGACAAGAATCAATACGCATACGTAACCATTGTGAAGGACTAATTAGACTAATATAATTTGGTAGGATTTACTAATACCTTTAAAGTTTCAATCGACATTTTTGACACATGGAAAGATGAAGTCAGACATATTATATAGCAGTATATCGGAAATTATGTCTATTTTTCAGAAATGTATAAGATTATTGGCAATCGTAAAATTCGTTATATACCTTTTGCGGAGAAATATAATATTATTACATATATTGGAACATATCAGACTTTGAAGGAAACATACGTATTTTAAAAATCCAGCTTTGTGATTTGAGAAATTAAGAAATAAGAGTATTGTGAAAAATAGGTGGAATTTGAGAAGTTTTGGCCCTTCCAAAATTTTAGTTTTTGAAACATTTTTCCTATTAAACAAAAGGCAATAAAGTAGCCTTTCAGAAAAATAGAAATTCGATATAGGTCATTTCAGAACATTTTTTTTATGTGTAACTAATTTCTTGGCAAAAAATCAGTGAAAAATCGACGTTTAAAAATTCAAATTTAAAAGCTTTTAATATTTGGTACTATCAAGGTGTTTAAAAATTGTTTCCTTACAAAGTTTTATCATTAGTTTGAAATAAAATAAAATCAGACAAATCACTTAAGCATGAAAACCTCGCCAAGATCGTCAAAAAGAGAAATTTTAAACTTTTGAAACTAAATATCTCTTAAACTTTAAGAGATATCATACCCATATTACAAAATTTTTTATAGGTTTTCAGAAGCAGAACTCATATACAAATTTTAGAAATCGGTTAAAATATTAAAATCTAAATCGTTTTAAATATTTTTATGATCCGAGTTGACCAACTTTGGTTAGAATTTTGGATACTTTCACATTAAAAGATGGAAATGGTTTTTAATAACCTGATACAAGACTATTTATTGGTAAAACAATCGAGGATGATATACAGCAGCTTATCATTTGTGACATGTCATTGATAAAGGTTTGGAGAATTTTCCAAAAATAGACATAAATAGGAACCCCACTCGTATCAACTAGAAAATACCTCAATACCTTAAAATTAAATGGAAAATATTAATGGCTCAAGTCAATTAAAAAATATTGTATACATATATACATTAGTGGATTGAGCTTACTTATTATTGTAATTTTGTGAATTCTGTTATCATAATCGCTACTTTATGAATAATTTGGTTTAGGAGATCATCAATCAAGAATTTTAAATTAATTTTTATTAAAATTAAATATAAACCAATTACGCAAACTTAATCCAAAAAGGCATAATGACCCATTGTGCAACATATATGTATTAAAATCTACATTTTTCATATTCTTTCTTTAAACACAAACGTACAAAAAATACATAATAAACATTTCAAATCTTTAAATTTTAACCATAAATATGCAAAAAAAACTAGATCCTGCAAACTAACAAGAATTTGATGTCATTTCATGTCAAGGTTTAACGAACTTTCTACATTTTCCATATGACATCATGTTTACACCTTTTTCAAAAATGAAATATTTTCTACAAATTCCTCAAGTCTTGCGAAATTTCACATCAGCCGCTAAATTGAGCATAAAGGTCGTAGATTTTTCTTTCTTACTTTTACAACATTTTCACATGTACTCTGGTATATAAAACATTTTTGCTTAACTCAACAATATTTACATCATTCACTCTTTTTCTTCCATTCCAACAAATATCTCCGATAAAGGAATGTGTTTCTATTTATGCCCTACATCACCATAGATAGTTGGAGTATTATGCGTTTATGCAAGATTGTAACAGGAAGAAACAATTGTATTACCACCACTTTTTATTATACCATTCGACTCAGGATATTTTTCTGAGTTGATTTGGCGATATCCGTCTGACCGGTTAAACAGCTGGTTGTAACCTTGTAAACAATATACCGCAATACGTAGGTTTTCTCTTAATGAAATTTCACATATATCATTGCTTGAGCTCAAAAACGATGCAGACTGAAATTTGTTTTGATAGGTCAGGTCACCTTGTCCTTATACAATTGTTGCTCCCGTAATGGGGATTTAAAGTCACAAAAGTCTTAAATATAAAGCAATTTTAATAAAATTTAAAACAAATTTGTTTCATGATATTCTTAAACGATTTGTCAAATTATACGAAGATCGGTTCATTATTTTTCGTTGGTCCAATACAACCACTCGTCCAAATATCAATTTGAAGGGCTTTAATCTCACATATACGTTGACGAAGTTGGTCACATCAAGACAAATATAAGCAAAACTCATTGTGTGAAATTTTACGTCGCTCGATCCACAATTTTTTTTAGCTCCCATATAAAGTCCACAGAAAAAACCCTTTAAGAAGGCACTAATCTCACACATATGTTCGTACCATTGTAATTTATGGCGCTCTTAAGTATAAATTAAAAAATACTTCAATACGAAGGTGGTTCATTAATTTTTGGTAGCTACAACATATAACCAATAATATGGTGTTGGGTATTAAATAGTCGGTCTAAACCGACTATAACTTCTAACTTGTTTTTTTTTCCTGTTATAATTTATTCACACTATCATCTATCTGGAATAAGTTTTATTTTTAGTCATATAACTATGCCTCTGTATGTGTAAATATGTAAATTTATTTTTCTCAACAGAAAAAAAACATAGTTTAAAGTTACGACACGTTACGTTAACACTTTAGCTTTATTATCGCACATACAAACATACATAAATAAAGAATTTATACTGAATTCAATTTTATTTTCAATTATTCAACATTCAAGTATAAACAAAAGTTTTTAAAAACGTTATAACTTTTTTGATTCCTTAAACCTGTACAAAGATACAAACAAGATTAATTGACAAACAAATTTATTTGAATTTTCAGCAAAAAACAAAAAAGAAACTTTTTGAATGCAGAAAATTCATTTTTATGTAAACTAAATGGGAAGTTGTAAATCAATTTTAAAAATCGTTTACTTTGTACATTTTATGTAAGAGATTTTGTTAATCAAAGTTAAATATTTTAACTAAATCATGAATTTTAATCTTAGAAGTGATTATATGTACTTTGAGGTGAGTGCATGTACCTTTAATGAATTTTTAATTTTTTTAGAAACGACTATACAATTTTTGATTTATTTATTTTTCAGGCATTTTTTACATACTTCAACACCACAGTGGTTAAGGGAGCATATTAACTTTGTCATTCTGTATGTAATGCTAAGAATGATTCATCTTGAATCCTATCAAGTATATATATTTTTGCATTAAAATAATCTGAGTCGATTTATATGTCTATGACCGCATAGTTTGATTTTAATTAAAAGAATTTGAAAGATTTTTTTCCCCAAGTTCATTTATATTTAGTTTAGACACATTCAAATATTCCTATAATGTAGAGGTGAAGGGTATTTTAGAACCGGCACAACCAACCAATAGCATTCTTACTTGATGTGTAAAATTATACGACGATCGGTTTATTATTTTTCATTGGTCCTATACAACCACTCGACCAAATATCAATTTGAAGGGCTTTAATCTCACATATACGTATATTGGCATTGTAATCAAAGTTGATTATATCAAGACAAATATAAGCAAAACTCGCTTCGTTAAAGTCCTACCAAAAATTTTCGTTAATATTACCAACAACATTTGGTTCAGTGTAAACTATTCCTATAATGTAGAGGTGAAGGGTATTTAAGAACCGGCACAACCAACCAATAGCATTCTTTATATGAAATTTGATAAATTTATAGCAGATAATATATATTTTTCTTTAGGTCTTATTAGTGCTAATGCAAAAGCTATAGCAGGGTAAAATATTTTTGGACTTGAATAAGAAAACCGTTTCAAAAAAAATTAAATTCGAAGTACCTTCCCTTGAAAATCTTCAGCTCTGTTAATGGGCCCTCTACGGCATCCAAACTTACATTGTTATATATTTATACTCCTCTGCTATCGGCAAGTTAAATTTAATATAAAAATATTAGTCCATCCATGTCATGCGAAAACTGATCCATATTTCGGTAAAAAATTTCCTGAAAATTTTCTGCTGCATAACAAAGCTTATTAGCAATAGTTTTTATCTACATCAATTATTATAAAATGAAAAGTGAGGTTAGTCCAAAAAAATAACACTGATATTTCCCATATACATTTAATTTGATGTAACAATAGACCTAAAATAAGTGGATTGTGCTAGAATTATTATATGATCTAGCTCGCATATAAGGCCCATTTCCGGGACTTTAAAAACTCTCTAATAAGGACCAATTTTATTAAAATTCCGAAAATTTGTTTAATGTATTCTTGTATTCCTATCTTGAATACATGTTATTAATTTTACTTATCTAAGTCCACATTTTCCTGTATCCCGCGTATAAGGCCCTTTTCCTGAAAAGAGTTTTTAGCTTATTAAACTCTAAATTATATTCTCAATTGTTCTAATCTTGGTTCATATTTTGCTAAAGCTTCTGTATAAGGCACCCTCCCGAAAAGCAGTTTTGAGCTAATAAATTTCTTAAATATTGATCAATTGAATGAAATTTGATGCAATTTCTTTCTTAAATATATGTTATTATTTTGACGACAATTATGCTTTATTTTATAGCTCAAACTTTCCAACTTTTTCAGAAAAGGGTTTTAAGCTTATGAGGCCCCTAAATTTAATTGCAATCTAGTACAATTATTATTTTACCGGGCCATATTTTGTTAAAACTCCATTACAATCCCACTCACAGGAATAGTGTTTTAGGCTTTAAAGAATCCTAAACGAATCTAAATATTTTTAATATATGGTTCCAATATTTATGGTTGATTTCAAGAATATATAACCATATTTCACTGTAGTTTTTTTAAAAGTCTTTTTTTCTGGAGCCAGAGAAAAACAAAAAGAAGAAAATTCTACAATTTGAAGAAAAATTCTGTTAAGTAGAGAAAAAACTGTTTATTCTACACCTTTTTTCGTTAAAGTTCTAAGAAAATTTTTCGTTAACATTGCCGATAACATTTGGTTCAATGTATAATTTTTCAACGAAGTTATAAAAGAATAAAGTTGTTTGAGTAAAGGACTCCAACAAAATTTATTGTTGATACTCAAAGGAGTTAAATTTGTTTGTGATCTATAATAAAATATTAAATATATAATAATTCAAAGTTATAGTTTTAAAATTTTTAATTAAAAAATTTTATTATTTTATCAGTCTCACTCCTTATTTTCAAAAATTTTCTAATAAAATTTTCAATTATATTTTTTATAACAAGAATAAATTTATATTTCTATTTTATAATTATATATTTAATTTAAATTTTATTTACATTTTTATTTCTGCCAAAATTACTTTGATTATATTTTTCACAAATAAAAGACCGAAAATTACACACAAAAATTTTATATTTAAAAATTCTATAAATAATTTGTGTTGTGATGTGTTACATTACAACAACAAAATGAAAACAACAATAAAATTCTAAACACTTCTATGGGATTTTATTATCCCAATTGTGTTGTAAATCATCAAAATTATGCAATATTTAAGTTAAAATCTAAAATTTAGTCATGTGTAACGGCTTGTAAATTAAAACAGTCATAAATTTGAAAAATTATTTTTATGACAAATAATTTACGCCTTATTTTCGAAAATATATTTTATTTTCATGTAACAAATTTATTTCTCTCGGCTTTTTTTTCTGAATTTAACAAAAACCAGGTTACTAAGGCTGAAAATGAACAAAAACCAACAACAACAGTTAAATAATGTAATAAAAAAAATATATATGTATATGTATAAGTGAATATATAAATTTAAGGATTGTTAATGGTTTTAAAACAAATACACCCCAGGGGCACATTTTTGAAGGACGTCAAAATACAATAAAATCGTATTTGCAAAAAGTGATGGCAGAGGGGTATCAAAAAAGGACAGCAAGCAGACAGAGCAAATAAATAACACTTTGTAAGCCACTAACAATAATTATGGTTAAAATTGATTTGTTTTTAATGAGAAACTTTATACAGAAGGTCTATTATAATTTGAGTTATTGTTATTAAAATTATTTACATTAAGTATTGTAATTCAAATATTTAAATTAATATTAAGGATTTCAAGGATTTTAAACAAGAATTTATTGTTTCCAGTTGTAGTTTTGTTTAAATGGAAAATTTAGTATTTTAAATATAAAGTTTTAAACTTTAAGTAAATTTTAATCGAATAAAACGAAAATTAGTGCGGAAGGGCATATCCTAAACTATAAAGCGAATGTGGTAAAAAATTATATAAAATATTACTTTAGATCAGCCAGTTGGATTTACAAGAAATTTTAGGTATCAATAGTAAAGCGCTGTAATTTTGGATGGCATAATGAAAGTTATCGATATCGTTGTATTCAAAAAAATGTTTGGGAACAAATATCAAAAATTATATTTTTTTAATTTTGTTCTAAAAATTTGGTTGTCTGTAAAAAGTGATTCACCGGATGATAATATTTCGGGTTCCAAAACAATATTTTGCTCAAAAAATTCAGATTTTTGGATTGTAGAATTTAAAAAAAATAACACTGCTGTATTCACCTTTTCTTCATCTAAAATACCCTCCACAACTTATATCATAGAAAGATTTGCATGGAGCTGAGCCAAAGTTTTTAATGGTCAAAAAGAGAGGAATATCCTTCCGGAAACGGTCATTGTTTGTGAACTATTAGCAAATATCTTGAAACCATTTTCCAGGAAGGGAACTTATATATGGAGTGATTTACATTTTATTATTAATTTGTTTTTAATTCAAATATTCTAGGCTTCAACAGAATTAGTCCATATTTATTAGCAGGGGTCTTAAGTGGGAGCTTGATAAAACAATGACCAAAAAGATTGTGTCAAAAAAATGTTTTTTTGGATTTTTATTATATCAAAATAAATGTATGTGGAAAATTTCAAATAATGACCGACTGATTTTCGACCGACGGATATCGGTTTAACGATATCCGTCAGTCGGTCTTTCTGTCTATGAAATGTTGTGGACACTCTAAAGATTTAGAAATGTATTTATGAAATTTGGTATGTGTGATTTTTTTGGGCTAAAGATAAAGCCTGCTGAAATGTTCTATATTTCAGATGCTCTCATATTATTGTCCTACCGATTTTTTTTTTTTTTGGTTCAAATTTACATGCCAACTTTCCAAAAAATAAATCAACTAAGCTTCCATGATTTACTTCCGAAACTATTTTAAAGCAAATAAATGACAGTATTTTTCAAATAGCTAATTTATTTTTACCTTTAGGAGGATCAGTCCAAAATTCCTAAAAGCCTTTATACAACCACTATGATTCTATTTAAACTTAAAAATCATAGATTCAAGACTTGTCGTTGTCTTACATGTTTAAAAAATAAATTTATTTTTTAAATTAATAAAGAAATTCAATTAGGTTCGACTTATTATTATAGGATATACAGTTACATGGAGTGAGCTATATCACCTATACTGCCGATTGTTTCAAAATGACCGTACCTAATTCATCTTCTATTAAAGCATTCAATGAAAAGTGTTAAAATAATCCACAATTTGCTTTAAAATTGATTATAAATGTTAATAGAAACAACTTTCGGCTTAAAAAATCAATAATTAAGGTTTTAGGGGAATAAAATCAATGGGTGGTTACATTTAAGGCTTTATGGGAATTAAACCGATGGGTGGCTTAAGACTTTACTTTGGTATAAATTTATCCACAGTAAATCAGTATATTCCATTCTCCACCAGATCCAGTGCAGAAAAGACTACAGGTAATGGTGATCTACGAAAGACTTTAATTCAAAAATATTCCCAAATGATTATACTGGTCAACGAAACCCATGATTGACATTGGGAGCCACTATTGGAGTTTATTTTGTGCCCCGTTGACTCAGAAATACTAATTTGTATTTTTTTTTCAAATATCTTATTAAAACATCAATAAAAATAAGTTTGGAGTTCAATTCCTAAGCTTCGATGATTATCTGAAATATTGTCTAGATTTTGCTATTTGTTTGTTATTGTTGTTGTAACAGTTCGGCTGTATCTGGTAGTTCTTTCTGAGAAAAAAGCTTTTGATGTATACAGATGACGCTGCATTGAAAATATTAGGCCGAGAGAAACCGAGAGTAGTCGTTCGGAAAGGAGATCCAGTTGCTGTAGGAATGCTCATTTTTGCCCTTATTCACCAATAGAACTGGTTAATACATCCTTACATTAATATTTACGTCAAAAGCCTCTATAAATTTGTTGTAACAAATATTTTTTTAACAAAAGATATCATTAATTTGTGGACCCCTTCAAGTTTACTAAAAATCTTAACAAATAGAGATGAAATCTGTTAATTATGACCTACAAAAATATTTTTTATATTCATTTTTCTATTATTTCTTGTTTTAATTACAGTTTCGTCTCTTTTCCCATCCACATCTTTGTATATCTTCTTTTTAATTGTTATTAAAATCACTCATGTGGTCGTGTTATTGGACGCTTTCAAATAAAATGAACATTATCCATTCATTCACTCTACTTTCAAACTGAAAAATATAAAAAAGCAGTTATATTTAAAGATACTGTTGGTAAAAGTCAATAAATATTCATTTTGTCTGCCATAAATCAAGTCAACAGTCATGTGTAACACTATAACTGATACTTTATCCACATTTCTGTCTTTTATTCGGTTTTATAATGTGCGTTGGAGTTGATTTGTAACAATGTGTGTGAATTGGTTTTTGTGAGAGAAAAAAACTTTATGGTAATTTAAAATATGTGTTTGTTTGCTTGTTTGTTTATTGTTTTGTCTGTTTGCTGCTTGTTTCCGTCATATCAATTTCCGTTTTTTTTTTTCATTGAGTTAAATTGATCGATAAAGTTTGATTGTAGAAATTAAAAAAGTGAAAATTACTAACTGCTAATAAAAATTTAAATACTTTAAATAATTTTAATGACTGTTTAAGAAGTGTTAATTAAAGTTGCATTACAAAAATCAAGTAATAAATTTATTTTCAATTGAATGCTTATATAGCGAGATAATGACTTTCATGCGGCAGTAATTCAATAAAAAATATATGAATTGATACATTTCTGTCATAGGAAAATAGTTATATAAAGTTATAACAAGGATGATATCATTAATATGAGTAAAATATTTTTTGTTGCTTTATAAATTGAAGTCTTTTTCAATTTATCTTTACAAAGAAAATTTACTGTTTAGCTGAAAAAATTACAGTGATTAATCAGTCCCTGACTTTTTTTATATTTTTAATATGAATTTATAATTTATGAAAAAATAATGGAAGTTTTGTTTAAATTGTTCAATTTATAGTCTCATTTCAACAGATGTTAAATGAATTACTTATGTTTTTACTTTAAATTTTATAAATGCTCCTCAAGAATTGGCAACACTGGTTACCACCATCACTTAGAATCTCTTTTGAGCTCATTTAACGATGTCAATCCATCTGGTCGACTTACTGCCTAACTATACATGAAAACTTTGTGAACAAAAAGCAGGTCGTAATTTAATATATTTCTTTGCTCAAAGACAATGCCTATAGAAATTGAATGAAGGGCCGCCTTCACCTAGCCTTCATGCACCGGCCCTTTATTCCTCAAGACACCCATAAAACCCCCTTTTCATATATCACTTTGATATGATTAAAATTCATAGCTAGGAATGTGGTGTAGGGAATTACATAGTCGGACTTATCCGATCATAACATTCTCACTAGTTTTTTTCTTATTACAATACCATGTGTGATCTATAAAAATAAAATATTAATCATACGCAACCGATGAACGTTAATTTTATTACAATTTACTCTTATTTTCTCAGTAGAACATTTATATTCTTTTTAATAACAGTTAAAGAATTTTATTAACCTTTCTAATGAATAAATTAATTTTGACTTTAATAAAGAGTGATCACAAATAAAAAATCGATTTTAATTTATTCAAAAGAATGTTAAATAATATAACAAATGGATTAAAAAGATCACAGGTGAAAATTATTTCCTAATCAGATGAAAATTTTCGTCAAACATTTTTCAACAGTTAAAAATGCTTTGATCAGGGTAAAAAAAAACTTATTTTAATTCATACCAAAAATTCGAAATGGTTTCATTATATAGAAAATTGTAATTTACATCTTGTGTCCAAACACAATATAGGGCTTGATCGAAACCCTTTCGAATTTCACCCTTCTTTATCAACAATTCATTTCAAATTATCAAAACTTCTAAACCCTGAATCTCGAAACCTGAAACCAAAATATGTTTCTACTTATATGGTAATGGATTTTTCATAATCTCTAATAAATGTGGACACAAGAGGAAAAAATCAAAAATCTTATTTTTTTATATTTTTTCTCATACTTTTAAGAACGCAAAAAAGTTATTTTATCAGATCAGTAATTCATTTCAACACCTCAATTTATAATCACAAAACCTACATTTCTTAACATTTCAGAAAAATATATTTCTTAATCCCGAAGTTATAATGCAAAAAACTCCTTTATGTTAAATTTCTTGCGGATCCATTAACCCGTTTTAATTTTCACTACTTGCTACAAATATTCGTACAGAGCTACAAAAAGATTTTTTTCCAAAAATGAAAAACGATGACAATAAAAACTTAATTTCTAAATTAAACACAAAACTAATCTGCAATAAAACCAAATTTCCTGATTAAACACTTTATTTGATTAAGTATCCAACATTTGATTTTTGCTTTAAAAAATTCAGTCACAGACTAAAACAAATAAAATATAAAGCATTTTTTCAACTTACTCCCGTTTTGAATTCCCAAATCAACAAATCGCCATAAAAAGCGGAAAACATAGAGAACAAAAAGCATTAAATAAAATATCACTTAAAGATATAAAGTTATACGAGGTGTTGCTGTGCAAATGTAATGAAGTTAATAGCAAAAATGCTTTTGCAACACAAACACACGGAAACAAAATAATAAAAAGAGAAAGAGAGAGAGAGAGAGATTTTTCTCTTTCAGTTTTACGGTCGCTGTTTTTGTATGGTGAAAATTGCATTTATATTACACAAACACATATACATCTATATACAGATTTTGATATCCTCCAACACCACAAGTGATAACGAGGATACATTAACTTTATCATTCCGTGTGTAACGCTAAGAAGGAATCATCTAGGAACCTATAAAGTATATATTCTTGCATCATATCAAACTCTGAGTTGTTTGAGTTAAGTCCGTCTGTATCGTCTGTCTGTTGGAAACATTCTCACACCTAGAAAAATTTTCTGAATTCACTGAAATTTGGCCAGTGCATTTGTCATCGTCCTCAGCAGTCTCCTATATAAAGCCATCTTTACCGTTTCCTTAAAAAGAAAAGTTAAAGACAGATATCTTAGACAACCTCTAAATTCTGAAAAAGAATTTTTTAATTTTTTTTCTCAACAAAAAAATAACTGGATTTTCCAATTGTCCATATTTTCCAATAGCTCCCACATAAGACCCGCTCTCCGAAGGAGGTGTTTAGTTTATAAAAATCTTTTGAAATTCTGTACAATTATTTTTCTGATCATCATTTTTATAAATAAATAGTTTGGACAATCTCAGTCCATATTTTGCTAAAACTCCCATATATTGCTCTTTCCGAATAAATAAAGCTGGTAAATTACGACCAATCCTATTGAAATATGGCTCAATTAATTTTTTAACTGTCTTGAATATATGTTGATCAATATGTGTATATATCCGAAAAACAGATTTGAGCTTATTAAAGTCATAAATAAACCATACTTCTATAAAATTTGGACACAATCCTATACTATAGCTCCCATATATGGCCCCTTCGTGGAAAACAGTTTTTTTTGGCTCAATTAATAATTCAATATTATTTTTTTGTCTTAAATATATCTTACTTTCTTGGATAATATCGGTGCGTATTTCTCTATAGCCTTGTTCCCGGGAAAAATATTTACACTTTAAAATATGAAACAATTCTATTAAAAATCGGCACAATTATTGCTCAAAATATCTTAATTATACTTATTTCAAGAATATCGGGTTATATTTCGCTATAGTTCTTATTTAAAACCCCTTCCAAGAAAAGAGCTTTTTATTGGATTCAGTTTTATTGAAATTTATTACAATTTTATTTTTAAACTGTCTTTAATATATAAATCTGGTTTGATAGTTATCGGGCTACAATTGGTTATTTCTTCCTTATAATCCCACTTTTTGTAACATTGTTTTAGGCTTAAAAGATTTTTAAATATGGGTCAATTCTATCGAAATGCAGACATTTATCTAAATATTTGCAATATATGTTCAGTTCATGCTAATTTTTGCATAATAGAAGTGGTGGAGGGTATATAAGATTCTGTACAAACGAATAAATCATTCTTACTTGTTTTTATTTATTTTAGCATGCCACACTCATACACACACATATATATAGTAACAATAAAGTGCATCATAAAGTGACGGCACAAAACAATTACAATAACGATAAAATGCGATAAAAAAGAACGGACATGAAATGAAAATACTGAAACAGGAGCAGTCAATGGTACAAAACTAAAAAAATTGAGCAAAAATACAAGAAAACAGCAGTTAACACTAAATTTAAGTTTATTTGCCTCTTTTTTTATTTTTAGGGCCAGAGAAAAAATCATTAAAAATCATTTAAATTTAAATTAGTTACATATTATCAAATGTGTTGCAAGTAAACTGACAAAAACACTTACATAATATTTGGTAGCTATTGAGGATTTTTATGCATTTCTGCATATTGGACTTATTCCAAAAAAGGGAAGAGGAAAATAAAAGAATGAGAAACAAATCAGTATAAAAGGAACTACAGCCTCATTCTTGTCCTTTAAACTATTGTAATCACAAAAGTAACAATTCGTGTTATTTTGTTGGTTTTATTTTTTGTTCCTTTTTCACTCTTTTTACTTTTCATTTGTTACAATATTGCTTTCCAGCAAAAATCGACCAAGGAAAAAGAAGAATAACAAAAAAAAACTTAAATTACTTCGATAAGCAAAAACTAACCAAAAAACAAGAAACAGTAGAAAAATAGTGTTATTTTCTATCTTCACAATAAGTGTTACATATTCTCAAACCGTAATGGTGTATCCTTAAAAATTTAGGGTGCATAAGTAGGAGCAACAGCCACCGTTAAAGTATGCAAATGTAATGAAAAAGTAAACATTTACGAGAATTTGTTAAAACATGTCAATGAACTTTTTATGTTTAACAAGTAAATACATCTTGTTTTCCGAGGTTTATTACTACTTCCGGTATAACATTAACTTTAGCCTAGTTTCCAATGAACTTTTTTTATCTAGAAAAAATTTTAACGAATGGACGAGAATATGAGGCAAAAGTTTAATATATATTTAAAAGAGGGAAAATATGAGATTTAAGGATTTTTTTGTGGAATTAAAAAAGTTATTTATCTATAATGGAATTTGGTTCTTGGTTACAATTTTTTGTGTCAATCTTATTTTTCTTTAAATCCATTACCAAACCATTATATGTTTTACTAGTTTTTGGTATTTTTACTCTTTTAATATCTAAATTATTTGCCTTAATCTCCTTCATTCTGTCCAAGGCAATTTTCTCCCAATGTATTTAGACCACATCTGATTTGGTTAATTCTGGCATTTCAATTTAATATTCGTTAGAGGCAAAATAAATTTTGCCAATCGGTTCGAGTGGTGTGTTAAGAAAGGATGTTTGTTGAGAAAGATTTTGGACAAAAACCATTTGAAGGAAATCCCTAAATAAAGTCCCCTTGCGAGATTAACTATAACGTTCACAATAACAAAAAAAACATTTGTGTCAGAATAAAATGTTTTTTAGCAATATTTAACGTTCTTTTAAATTTTATTACAATCGGCCAATAACTTCCCATAGGTCCCATATATTATTCCTCAAGAAATTCCGTTGAACGATCACAATTGCTTTTTATATCTCAAACGTTGTGAAAATCAAAATTAAGGTATCATATATTTAATATGAATAATTTGAAATTATATAGTGATATGTTCATAATGTTCCATAGGTCCACATTAGGTCCTTTAAGAAAATAAAGTTTATGACTACACTCCTTTTTAAAATAGTAGAACAATTCTTTAAATTAAAAGACAAAGAACTATAAGCAACACAAAAAGTTCCACACAATGCCCATTTTTATTTATTCATTTCGGTCGATGTTACATTTATTGACATGATAATTTAATAAAAAATTAAAAATGACCACTGGAAAATTCATTCAGTATCATTGGAAAATTTAAATTGTACAAGAAATGTTAATTATATCCAGAACAAAAGTAAAACAATTACAAAACCTATATTCGGATATATCGAATCTTCAGTACCCTCCACCACAAATTCGTGTGAAGTATCAACATTATATTTGGTACATTCACACATACACTCACTAATTTATACAATATGTGAACGTTTTTTTCAAATATAATACAGGTACACTAACTTTTTTTCTACTGAACCGATTATGGTTAGTTTAGGAATGGTAATGAAATGAATCCTTCTTTGTCGACTTATAATTGACAATTTTATGAAAGTTCTTCGCTTACAACTTAGAGGTTGTCTGAGATATGGATTTGCATCTTTTATTTTTTAATTTTAAATAGAAATATTCAAAGGACTATAAAAAAACTCAGTCCAAGTTTCCAAAAATAAAAAGCAACATGCAGACGGTTATACACGCAGAGAAAAAATATGTTTGCGGTAACCATAAACGAGAAGCAACATAATATTGTTATTAGATCTTGTTACCGAAACTACACAATTTGTTTATTCACATTTTGATTTTGCATTAACAACAATATATATTGTTATCGCCACTAAAAATATTGTTATACCAATAAAAAAATATTGCTTGTTCAAGACAAAAATTTGTTTATTCGCTTTATTTTATTATTGAATAAGAACTCAAAATGATATTTCTGGAATAATTTATTTTATGTTGAATTGACATTAACTTATATCTTATGACATCTCACAACAGTCTCCGGAATACAATTTGTTATATTTTTATGAAATGTTCACGACAAACTAAAATAAAAGATGATTTTTTTGACAACTCTGAAACGAAATGAATGAAACCATAATGTTTTATATCATTATAATATAAGATAACTGTCAAAATGAGGAGATTATCTCAAGTTGTGGATGAGTGGATACTATAGTTCACTTTGCTTGGGGTTCGCAATTTAAGACAATTCCATTTCTGGAAAGTATGGTCAATTCAACATTTGACCACCATTGCTCAGATACAGGTCACTAGTTATGGTTCTCGGTCAGAATGTAAGTAATGGTTTGCTGAAAAACTTTTCGATTCCACGGTATCCTGTTGACTAAGAGATAATATGCATTTCCCATATATTTTTCTGGAGCAAAATAATGTCACATTAGTTTAAGTTGTTGCGATATAGTGTAACTTTAAAACAAACAAAAAAAATTTTTTTAGTTCGGTCCAATATTTTAGGTGCCTCCCGTACAAATGTTCTCCCGGAATTGGTTTGAAGATCATAAAAGTCCTAAGTACAAAACGATTTAAATAAAATTTGGCACACGTAAATCTTATTATATTCTAAAACGATCTGGCAAAATATGCGAGGGTGAATTTTCCATACTCTTCAGTCTATTGTTCGCGATTTGTTTTGCGAGTTTAAAGTTTGGTCTCTTCCGAAGATTTTCGTAGCATTTTTCTGAAGAATCATATGCTTAATCTTATGTCACAAAAAACCGCTAAACTCTAAAAATACAACGTATGTTAAGGAAAATGTCTTTTTAGATTTTGATGAAATAAAAAGTGCAATAAAGTTCTAGTAGATATTAACTAAAAGTTACTTAAAATAATACTAAATTTCGAATTCCTATTAAAAAACTTAAACCTTGCGTACCTCAGATATCTCTTACCCGTCTTATAACGAACAACTACATATGGATAAACAACATACAACCGCAATGTTTACAATTTGATTTGTGACTTTAAGGGTTTCAGTTACTTTTTTGTTGGTCTTTTAAAAAATCTTTACAAGTCATTCGAAAGTTACAAAAATTTTAAAAATTATTTACACTTTTAAAATATTAATGTCCTTTTACACACATATATATGTTTTTTTTCCAAACACCACATAAACATTAAAATACTTTTACAAACTAAATATTCGCATACACACAAATTGACATTTGAATTGGAAAAATCTATTTCCTTTTGAATATTTTATTATACCCTACACCACCGTAGTTGGTTGGGGTATTATGCGTTTGTGCAGATGTTTGTAAAATGGAGAAGACATAGTGTTACATCCACCTCTAAGTGTAACGTTCTACTCAGAATAATTTTCTGAGTCGATTTAACGTTAGTCTGTTTGTCTGTCTGTCCGGCTGGGTGCTTATGTAAACGTTGTGAACAGTCTACAAGTCGCGATTTTTGAGATATCTTGTTGAAATTTGGTAGATATTGTTATTAGTATTATTATTTTTGGTTTGGTTTTGTTCAATATTTCAGGTACGTCCCACAAAAATGTTCCTCTCGGAATTGGATTTTAAAATTATAAAAGTCCATAATATAAAACAATTCAAACGAAATTTAACACAAGTAAGTCTTATAATATTCTAAAACGATGTACAATAACAAATGACTGTTGGTCCGTAATTTCTCACAGTTCCCATAAAAAACCCCTTCCAGAAATTATTTTTACGGTCATAAAACTCACATATACTTTGTTATTGCAATAATTGCAAGTCAAATAAAGATAAACATAAGCAAAAATTGATGTTCAAAATTACACCAGGGACGGTCAATAAATTCGTCTAACTCTCATATAACTCTTCAGCCAAATTCATTTTAAAACGCATAAATTTCACATAAATGTTATTGTCACAATATTGTACCACAGAGTTAAGAATAAATTAGAAAATTAAATTATATGGGGGTCGTTCATTAATTTTTAAAACTACTATATGCAACATTGTAATGTAGGGTATTACATATTTAGGCTTCAGCGACTATAACATCCTTATATGTTTTTATAGTATATATTTCAACCGGAACAAAACCCATAATTACTTCATATTAATAAAATTAAAAATTATTTTTTGGTTTCTAAATAAACTCAACAATATAAACAAAACATAAAATACATACAAACATACTGGTGTGTATAGTTACGCACATTTGCAGTTCATTTTTCGGGTCATTTTAGCTTCATTATTATTTAACGCTTCAATAAAAATAATGAATCATTTATAAAGACACGTCATTTTAAATGAATCACAAAATAAAATTATATATTTGAGTCCATTGTTTTTTTCAAGCATCGATGTCATTGGCAACAAAAGATATGTAAAAAGGAGGGAAATTAAAATTTTGACGTAATTTTATTTTATAGAAATGACAACGGGGTTGATAACTACCGATATTATAAATAGTTAGAATATCTCAAGTAGGGAACTTTATTCTATGTTGATTAAACAAGAAAATTATGTTGACCATGAATATATATATAAAACTTTATTTTTTTATGTTTCCCTAGAAGATTTTAAATATCATATAAATGTGTGCAAAAAGTTTCACTGTTAAATTGAACTTATATAAAGCAAGTTCTATGCGATTTGCTCCTGCCTAACTTTATTTGACAAAAGATCATATATTATCTCAATTAGATCAACACAAACCTCTGTCACGTTAAAAAAGAAAGAACAATTGGTAAATATACCACGAATTTTTAGTTGGAAAGTGTCTATATTTTCAGTTTTAAGAAGCTAAAGATGGTGGAATCAAACATACTTTTAAATAATAAAAAACCGATGAAAAATAGATATCCATTTACCGCTGATATCAAACTTAAAAGTGAATTTTGATTGATTAGTTTAATAGATATATATAGCAGCGTTAATGACAGCCGACCATTAAAGTATTATTTGAGAAACATCATGTTTTGTGAGATTCTTATAGTGAAAACTAAATTGCAGGGTTGTGCAGACAATATTTTCTTACAACGATAATGTGATGATAAGAAGATAAAACTTACAATAGCGCCTACGACCAAGCAGCAACTGATCACATCAGTGTTATTGTGTCAAAAGCGAAAAAAACAGATCTTTGAATTCTTATATTTGTTTACCAGGAGAAAGCGCATAATTTAAGTGTCGTGTGTAGCTACCGTTATACACTTTAAAGTTTTAATTTTACAACCAAATCTGAAACAAGATAATCTGTGAAATAATATCATAGGAACACCCTATTCTTAAATAAGTGCTTTGGGGACTGCTAATCTTGAATTGGTTTCACTATGCTCAGCAGATAACTATTAGTGTCAAATTTAATTTAAATATAGTAACATTTAGTAGATTCACTAAGACCCTGAAGGGGTCTTATATAAAAGTTACAGTTACGAAATTTAATTTATTATCCTCTATAACAAAAATAACTGTACCGAATTTTAGTAGAATATATAAATAAAATGAAGATTTAAGTTTAGAATACTATTCTGCGACGGGGATCTTATGTAGGGGCAATATATGGTAGCTACTGTAAAAAGAAATTAATGGAAAACCCCAAAATTATTATAGCGCAATTTATTAAAATAACATTATAAAAGTCTATCAATTAAAAAACCTGTTCAGGAAAGGATACTCTAGCAATGAGTGGATCATTATTCACCATTTTTAGAAACATGAAGAGTTTCACAAGCATAACATTTTATTCCAGGATTGTTATTTACATGGGACTTGAATCCATTATTCGGGGACTTGGATCAAAACAAAATATTCGTTTTGGTGGTATAAAAAATTTTACATGTTTTTTCTACAACTGTGCATAGTCATTGATGACTCCTTCTTGGCTTTACACGGGAAGACAAATTGAAGTTACCCCCGTCAACTGAGACCGCAAAATTTAATAACTTGTAAGAATGCTATTTTCGGCTGTGTCTAATATTAAACACCACCTTAAATGGAGAAGAGGGTATATTACCTTTGTCATTCCATATATAACGCCAAGAAAGAAATAATCTCAGATGTTCCATAACGTTTTTAATTTTTTTCATCAAATCAAAATCTGTACCGATTAAGCCATGTCCGTCTGTCTGTCTACCAGTCTGTGTGTTGTTGGTAGGCTCACTTCCCCATTAATTGACATAGTCCTGAGAAGTTTCCAAGATTAAATCAGCAAAATGGATTTAGTATATAAAAAGATATAAATAAATATCTGAGGCAATCTAAATTTTGCACAATAAGAAGTTAAATGTACTTCATCACCATTCCAACAATGTTAAAAATCGGTTTAGTAAAAGAAGTTACAGCCAAAAATATAAATTATATTATTACTCATTAAGTGTTCCATGTTATATATAAGAAAAACTATAATATTTATTGTAAACGACTGTGAGTGCTTTTGTTGGACGGTCTTGAAGATTTGGCATTGCCGAATATAGTAAACATAGATATTCATTCAAATTATAAAGTAAATTAAAAGAAATTATACCTTTTTTAAAAATAACTTTTTCAGTTAAATTTTTGTAAATTTGCGAATATGTAGATCGCATCATAGTTGTTACAACCACTTTCAGTATATCGATAGGCTTAGGAATACTTCCTTAGTCGATTCAATAATGTCTTTGCGAATGTGACTGTTGTGAACACCATACCGATCGAAATTTTAAAGAATATTCAAATAAAGTTTGGTACCATCTATTTTTGAGCCAACGTCGTGTATTGAATTTGGGTCATGTAGGCCCCCTTCAAATATTATCTTCAAATGAATATCTACTTTCAAATATAAAGACCCACTTCCGAAAATACCTTATTGTAATTCAATTATTTTTCATGTCTGCATGAAATGAAGAGAATTATAAAAAAATTGACTACATTTTAAAAACAAGGAAGTTTTTGTTGAAAATATAAAGTTGATTGAATCAGACAGTTAATTAAAAATTTTGTAATTCCCTTTCAACAAATAAGAGTAAAAATTATAGTGTGATTGATTTATGTGAACTCTCTTATCCTCATTCCCATCAACCAAACTCGCGTACATCTGTTTAATTCTATAATTCATTTGATTAAGTTTAAATTAATTAAATTCAATTGACACTTCAAACATAATTTTAAATTTACAAATTAAATTAAGGTTATATGAATGTTATATAAAATATTTACTTTATATATATATATATATATATATATATATATATATATTTTTCTATATTCCAACATTCATATAAATTATGGAAAATATGTGACTATTCAGCTTAATTAATATCTGTCAATTCAATTTGATTGACATTCTATCACAATTTGCCATTAAAATATATGAAAATACTTTGAACATTTTCCGGACATTTAAGTAACACATTTCAAAAACACACACTCACACATGCAAACACACACAACTATGTTAAATGAATTCAATAGGAATATAATAAATTTACAAATACATATAAAAGATAAATTTATATATATTTAAATATAAGTTAAATATGACAATAAAATAAATATAAATATATTTTTATAAAACTATAAGAGTATTTAAAAAATTAATATTATTATTGTTATTTATTTAATATAAAATTTAATAAGGTCAATTATTATAATTTTTATAACGTCCACCACTACAAGTGGTGATGAGGGAATGCTAACTTTATCTTTCCATGTGTAACGCTAAGTAGGAATCATTTCAGATCCCACAGATGTATATATTTTTACATGAAATCAAGATCTTTTGTCTTTCTGTCTATCTATTGTAAAAGTTCTCATATCTACAATAATTGTCCAAATTCAATTAATGTCTTAAGCGGTTTTCTATTAAAATTAATACACAGATATCAGAGATAACCCTTAAATTCCTCAAAAGATCCTTTCTATTTTTCTAACAAAGGTGACTATATTTAAATAAAAATATAACTTTAAAATACAATTACATATATTTGATCCTCCTGCAAAAAATCATTTGAATCAGATCATTATACAAAAAAAATCTTTAAAAAATTTTGATACTTCTCAATCAAAATCTGAGTGGATTGGAACTGTTGGAAACATATTTACACCTTGAACAATTGCTAAAATTCAATAAAACTTGATAACTTTGTTTTCCATTGTCTGAGGGTATTTTCTATTTAAAAACAGTTTCATTGTCAAAAAAGTTATAGATCGATATCTGACACAACCTCAGAATTTTGGAAGAGAACTTTTCTTTTTTTTTGCAAAAAAAAAAAAATCATTTAAATCAGATGAATCGAATATAACGCCTTTTGGTGCAGTATCTTCAACTTATGCTAATTTTTCCACAATATAAATGATGGAGGGTATTTAAGATTCGGTAAGGTCGAATATAACATTTTTACTTCTTTCCTTTTTAATAATTTAACTTAAATGTATATAAACTCATTCGCTGGTAAAAGTTTAAAATAAATTTAATTTTCTAATAAAGTGACTTTTATGAGGTTTGTTAAATTAAAGTTCTATAGTTTTTTTCTGAAAATAATGTATTTAATTAAACGTCTGTCCAACGCCATTATTAAGAGGGTTTTAGAAAGTGTTGAAGTGAAAAATGCTTGATAAACCCAAAACAAAAAATAAAATATTGTGGATTAAAACGGAGGAAAAAAGTTTATATTTTTTTAGTTTAAAAAAATGTTAAACAATTGCATTATAATTAAAATTTACACTTAAGCAAAAAAAAGGACATTATGTTTACATGTGTTGAGTGTGAAAAGTTGAAAAGTTTAAATATTTTTTCAAAATGTTTAAATGAAGGAAATTTTGTGGTTAAAAATTATCTTGTCTAAAATTGTGACAGTTGAGAGAAACAAATGAAATGGAAATTATTTAGAAATGAATTAAGTTTTTTATATTATTGTGATACTTACTTTCAGATATATTAAAATACTTAAATACATTCACATATAAATGCTTTTACTAAATCTTTCGGATTTACATACATTCATACATTAATGAAAGAATAAATTTATATTATATATTTATAATTTTTATGCCAAATATAAAATTTACTAAATCATAACGATTATTCCTTCGTCTTTTTGATACGATTACCTTCTTCTAGTTATTAAAGAAATACTTTTACTAACTTTTTTTAGTAAAAATTTAATTTTTGCAAAAAATAAATTTTTAGCGAAAAAATTAATTTTTGGTTAAAAATAAATTTGTTACTGATATATTAAAAAATATATTTTTACTGAAAATTTGATTTTTTTTAAATTTTCAAAAAAAAAATTAAATTTTTGTTGAAAATTAAGTTGTTTAAGTTCTTTGATTTTTTTCACAAAATTATTTTTTAATAAAAATTGAATTTTTATTAAAAAACTAAGTATAAATTTTAATTAATTTTTTTAATGAAAATTTCTTTTTTAATGAAAATTACTTTTTAATAAATAAAATAAAAATATAAATAAATTTTCATTGAAAAATTTTATATTTAATGAATTATGGGTCTTCTAGTGAAAAATTTCACTTTTAGTAGAAAATTTAATTTTTAGTGAAAAATTTAATTTTTAGTGAAAAATTTAATTTTTGATGAAAAATTTAATTTTTTGTGAAAAATTTAATTTTTAGTGAAAAATTTAATTTTTTGTGAAAAATTTAATTTTTAGTGAAAAATTTAATTATTAGTGAAAAATTCAATTTTTAGTGAAAAATTTAATTTTTAGTGAAAAATTCAATTTTTAGTGAAAAATTTAATTTTTAGTGAAAAATTCAATTTTGATGAAAAATTTAATTTTTGGTGAAAAATTTAATTTTGATGAAAAATTTAATTTTTTGTGAAAAATTTAATTTTTTGTGAAAAAATTAATTTTTAGTGAAAAATTTAATTTTTTGTGAAAAAATTAATTTTTAGTGAAAAATTTAATTTTTTGTGAAAAAATTAATTTTTAGTGAAAAATTTAATTTTTTGTGAAAAAATTAATTTTTAGTGAAAAATTTAATTTTTTGTGAAAAAATTAATTTTTAGTGAAAAATTTAATTTTTTGTGAAAAATTTAATTTTTTGTGAAAAAATTCATTTTTAGTGAAAAATTTAATTTTATGTGAAAAATTAAATTTTTAGTGAAAAATTAAATTTTTAGTGAAAAATTAAATTTTTAGTGAAAAATTAAATTTTTAGTGAAAAATTAAAATTAAAAATCCTTGGGGAATGGGAAGCTGCATTCACTTGATTCAAAATATTTTTAAAATCGTTTAATTTATAAAGAAAAATGTATGAGATAAAATGTTCGCCTTCAAACAAATTTTTAAATGACCCTTTTACTACCTGCATTCCAGAGGAATAGACGATTATGCACCTGCCATCTAATCATTAATTTTCGTTTTTATTTCCGGTAATATAATCAAGTAAAATTACAATACCAACATATGTGAGATTTATGCACTTTAAAGTCGTATTCGGAAGTAAACATTTTATGGGAACTATGAAATATAAGGTTTGTGCAAAATTTTGCAAAAATATTTTATATTTTGGACTTTAATGAGTTTAAGGAGAAATTTTTGCATGGTGCTAAGTAACGTAATGGATCATCCAATCACCAATTTAATAGGCATAATTTTTGCAACCCGCATTTTATCGACTAAAAAGAGCAGCCTAAGCTGATCAACCCATTTACAAGGATTCTTATCACGATTGTAATACAGCAACACCTGCTACATTCCCATCCCCTAAATGCGTTATAAATTCCTAAACCTTTTCATAACCGCCATATGATTTATTTCACATTTAATATGTCATACAGATTTTTATGAGATTTTTCTCGTCTTTTGTTTTATTGTTACGTTTCACAAACACATAAATAATATTTCTTATCGTTAAATTTAATATTTTTTTATTGATTTTAATGGTACAAAAATTAATTTTCTTTTACGATCTTGTAAAAAAGACAAAAAAAACACATATTTAACTACCAGAAATGCGAAAAGAAATTGCGAAACAAGTACGAGAATATAAGAAAAAATGTGTGACGATGAAAGTGTGAATCACATGTGAAAAATAATATAAATCATGATAAAACAAGTAAGAAGTAATAGTCGGTCAAACTCGACTATGTAATACCCTACACCATAATATTGGTTACAAATAGTAGTAACAAACTCTTAATGAACGACCCTCGTATAATTTAATTTTTTGATTTATTTTTAACTGTGTAGTACATTATCGTGACAGTAATATTTATGTGGAATTTATGCGTTTTAAAACGATTTTTGCCGAAGGGTAATATTAGCACTAGAAGAAATGATGTATAATTTTGCGCATAGATTTTTGCTTATTTTTATCTTTGACGTCTTACGAAACCAACGTATATGTGAGATTTATACCCTTAAAAGAGATATTTTGAAGGGGGTTTGTATGAGACCTATGAGAAGTAATGGACCAACCAAAATTTTGGCACATCGTTTTAGAAGAGTATAAGATATACTTTTATCAAATTTCGTTTAAATTATTTAACATTTAGGACTTTTATGATCTTAAAACCCAATTCCTTAAAGAACATTTGTACGAAAGGTACCTGAAATATTGGACCGAATATGGCCAATTTCAATACGTTTCGTTGAGATATATTAAAACTGCAACCTGTAGACTGTTCCCAACATTTACGTGGACAACCAGCCGGACTCGATCTCGATCGACTCGATCGAAAATGATTCTGAGTCTAACGGAATACTTAAAGGTGGAGATAACACAATTTTTTCTAAATATTACAATCATCAGCACAAACGCATAAAACTCCAAATACCTACAGTGGTGCAGGGTATAAATTTAAAAGACAGAAAAGGAGAAGAAACTCCAAATACCTACAGTGGTGCAGGGTATAAATTTAAAAGACAGAAAAGGATAAGAAACAGAAGGTGTAACAAAATAAGAAAAAACTATGTTAAATATTTGTTTCTTATTGCAACAACAGCAGCATAAAGAAAACAAAGCAACGAAAAATGGCAGCAAACTGAAATTATGTACAACGGAAATAACAAGAGCAATTACAACAACAAACCATAGTAATCTTGTAAGTTGTATGTTATATAAGTAAGTAGATTAATCGTAAATGCATTAAGGACTCATAAAAAAACGCTTTCAGTTATTTTTTGTTTTACACTTAATTTTGTCGTATCTTGTTTTTTTCTGCCACCCATAGTGCACTTGTTGTATGTTGTTTGTATAAAGTGTGTGAAATGTACTTATGTATGTGTTAATAACTATAAAAAAACGCAGAAACAGAAGTAAAAAATCTGTAAATATAAAACACACATACTCTCTTAAAAAACGTAAAAGACTGTTGTTGCCATTATTGTTATTTACTTAATTCGAACGAATAAAAAACCTTTAAAATTTGTCCTTCTTTTGATCTTCCTTTCTTGAAATAAAATAAAAATTGAGAATTTTTAATGTGATTGGCCTTATAAACTATAAAAAGAGATAATGTTAAATGGTTACTTATATAAGCATTTCCCAAAATGGAATTTAAAATGGAATATAAATTTATTTTAAGTTTTACTTGTAACTCATGTAATAGTTTTAAAATTGTAAATGTGCATTTAATAAAAAATTAAGTTGAATAACTGTTCTGGAAAGTTTAAAGTTCGGAAAAGTAATTTTCCATTTTATCAACTTGCAAATGTTAATATGGTCGAATTATAAATATAGTTTTAGAGATCTTAGCTGAAACCTTTTTGGTGTTGATGGGAATAAACAAAATTAAATGTACAATGTCCACCAATAAATCCGCCCTGCTTATAGATGTACGTTAACCATTTTGACCTCCGCCCGATCATAGATTTGTGTAACATATTGACCTTTCGTCCACAGAAACATAAGCTTGTATTCTTATAGTAAATAGTATGTACTTATCGATTAGGAATAATTCAGTAACTTTTGAACCACATGGTTAAAGGGGAAGTATTTTGAAGTTCATCTGGAGGAGTTCAACTGCCTATCTGGTGAGAGTCCTAGTCTGTGACCCACCAAAGTAAACCAACTCGGAAATGTTAATTTTTAAAAATTCGCAGAATATTAATTTATAAATAAGGACAAATAACTTATAAAAATAGTCCTATTATAATAGCAGGCAGTAGTCGGAAACCCTACAAAGTTATCCGCCTTTATTTTTGATCGCATTATATTTGTAAAATATGTCCATTATTGTGTTACATAAAAAAATTTGTTCAAACATTCAAAGGTCTGTTTTAATAGAACATCTGATTTAGGTAGAAGAATTAGCCCATATGATATTTCTAAAGCCAAAAAAGGACAGCATTTTCAATAGAGCTTCTAACACATTCAGTAAGAAATCAGCCCGATTAGCTTGGTGCTTGGACAATTTGAAACAAAAGGTTAAAGCTAAAGCGAGTATTAAATCATATAAGATTCAAAATATCCTGACCGGAACGCTGCTAAAAGTTTAGAGGCCAGTAAAAGAGCAGGGAAATTGAAATCTTGTTTTCTAAAGAAATATTTTTGCTACACAATTAATGATGAAATATCTGTACTGGCATAAAATTTTATATTGCGAATGCTTGAGAGAATGTTGATGAAAAGCTTAGCAGTCAAAATTTCAAATTTCTTTGTATTTCAAAAAATATGCAGTTGCCGCAAAAAAGCCATTCATTTGTTAAAATGGCCAAAATCAACATCAAGGAAAGTTTACAAAAAAGGCTGCTTCCACTCATGAGACTTCTTAATATGTCTACTTAAAATTTTCCTAATTTGACATTCTGTCACAATAGTGAACAAGACCCTGTGTGCTAGAAAAGCATTAATGAAGTATTTGTAACAAGAATGGCTTGGAGGATTTTGTTAAAATATAACTGAAGAGCACGAAGAGCAAATATGATAAATAAGAGATGAACTACCAGTTCGACTATATATATTAAAAAAAGGAGCAAAATTTTATCATCAGTGATTGAAACGATATATATTTTTTTCTTTTTTTGTAAATTGCAATAACAATTTCAATCAAATAAAATATTAAAACTGTAAATTTTAAAATCAGTATTCCATTTTTACTAACATATATGCATGTTAAGAATTTTTCAATCTCACTTCTTAATAACATTAAAAATTATATATGAATATTTTTTGAGAATTTTTCCCGCAATCTAATTCAATTATTGTAAACTCCTACACCAGGTATTTCTTACAAATATGTCTGTGTGTTCTAAATCCTACATAATTTACGTAATATATATTTCATATGAAAACAAATACATACTTACATACATCGTCATTATTATAATTGCATATTTGCGACTTATGAATAAATATTAACGAAATATTATACTTCTCCATAACGTATTGTATAATTATGTGAATGAATGACTGACTACTTACAACACAAAATGTGGCAACATATTTTCATAAAATTCAATTAACGTATGGACATATTTAAAAATCTTATAGATACAATCAGACTGATAATATTGAATTATGAACATGCATGATATATAGGTGCTGATGTAGGTGTCTTGACTGGAAATGTGCTGCAGAGTAACTGCTGGGTTCTCTTAATAAAGTTGTTAATTTTTTTAATGCAAAATTCTGAAAAGTGCATTGAAGTGTTAATTGCAAAGAAAAAAATATCATAAATATTGTTGTAATTACTGGAAGAATTGTAGTTTTTAAAGATAAATAATTCATAAATATTCAATATATAAAACAACACAATTTAGTTGTTGTATGTTCTATAATTATGCGTAAAACAATAAAACAATTAATAAATAAAATAATGTAACAAAGTTTTGTCAATGGCTCAGGTAGTGTATAGATTCGACATACAGTATCCACGAACTTTAATTAAGAACTCGATCAATTCTTCCTTTGTGGGGGTTAATATACACGAAGTTTTTTGGACTGATTTGATTAAATAATGGCAAATATTAATAGCTAAATAACATAAAAGACTTAAACCAAGTACACAATATACATACAGGGTTAGTAAAACAACAGCCAATTGAATTTAAACAGTCAACCGAAGTTACTGCATTAGAAAAAGGACAACTGAAATTGCGGTCAGCCAAAAGAGCTGGGTCCAAAGCAGTCAAACAAAAACTGCTATGCAAATTGCAAAAAAGGATCTGTTTTGTCCTAATAATGAGAATCTGCGTACATATTTCGCTCAGATAAGGTTAAACCGTTTTGTTTTTTCTGCCTTGCGATATCACTAGCCTTAAACACAGAGAGCAATAGGAAGCAGATATAGCTGATGGTCAGACCTTTAAAGACACTGCCGGCAAAAACCAAATCATTTTTTGAAGATTCAAATGCCTTCAATTGATTTGAATTAATATTTAAAAGATTGTGAAGAAAGATCATCATCATGTATCACCATCATCTAATAATTCTCATTAGCCCCACAAACAGTGAAATTTTGATAGATCGTATAATGGTTTTATCGCTTCACTGTTCGATCTTATCAATACAATATCGGCACAACCAAGCTGATACCTCTGGAGGTTATATCGCTTCGTTGTATTTGCCTTATAATAATGTCCTACCTACCTGAACTAAGAGAGTCGGGCCGATATAATACTTTGGAACTCTTGATACAACGAACTTGTTTATCTGGTGGTTTAAATGCTTAAAAATAATTGAGACAAAAACAATCGATCTGTGAAAAAGAGTCCCTTGAGAAAAAGTTAATAAAAATATTATAACGTGTTTTAAAGCCGTTTGTGTTCATTAGTCACCCCCTTTAATGAAATACTATTGCTGATTTCAAAAATTTTTAATATCGTTTTTTTTTTCTCCTATGATAGTTTTTGAATACAACACCAATTTTTGGTACTCACTTTCGTAACGAATCACTGGAAACATAGAGTTAACCCCGTCCGAGAACGAAAAAGTGTAGTTATAGTATAAAAGAAAAAAATGTTCACCAAAAATAACTTAGATCGCAAAAAATTAAAATTTCTTTAATGTAACTCCTTTTAGTACCCACATTAGCCACACAAACATTATTTAATGTTCAAAACTGTAAAACAATTAAATTTTTTAATTTACAGAAACCACCACTTTTTTATAACATCATTTAAAAAACTGCTGTATTTAGAAAATAACTAAATCATTTGCATTAAAAAATTAAATAGAAAAAATAGATACACCTTTTTCATAAAAAATATAAATTTTTGCAATTAGAATGTTTATAGATTTTTTGCATTAATTTAATTTCCGGTATTTGAATTTTACTTCCGTCATTTTTCAAAGTAGCGATTAAAGGAAATTGAAAAAAATAATGATAATTAGATAAAAAAGAAAAAATCTAAAATGTGAATAAAAACTTTTCAAGCAAAAAATTAAGTGAATAAAAGAAACAAAAAAAAAATACTGTCTACATTTTTAAACTAAATAAGTTATATTAGAAAAAATATAAATGTAAATATATATGAATATTAATCTCTGTATCAATTATTACATTTCACGCTGTAACCCCTCGCAAATATTTCATTGTTGTGGTAATGAAATAAATTCATGTTTAATATTTTTTAATGAAGAAAAAAAATATAAAAATATTTATGCATATTTAATTTAAAAGCTTTAAAATAATTACACAATAATCATACGCATCGTTGTTACATAGAAATTTCATAAAGTAGAAATTAATCATACGCAACCAATGTTTTAGATTTAAATTAAATAAAAATTATTCGCCATTATTAATTAGGATTTTATATGCATGTGGAAAATTTTATTAAAAAAATTTACAGTTAGAATATTAAAAATTTTTATTATTATTTTTATTTTTAATTCATAAATTTTAATTATCAAATTTAAAATTAATAATTATTAATAAACATTTCAAAAACTGTAATATATAGAAATATTGTATCATTTTTCAGAATGAATAAAGCAAGTAAGAATGCTATATTCGGCTATGCCGAATATTTAGTACCCTCCACCACAAATGCGTGTGAGTTAAAAACGTCATGCTTCATACATACACACTCACATATACACTTATAGCTGTGTACAATATATAACCGTTTCTCTTAAACATAACATGAAACACTTAATGAGTTATAAAATTCCTTACATTTAAGGCTGTTTTCTACTGAACCGATCTCATCATTTTTGAAATGGTAATAAAGTTCATATAGCTTATTGTTACGGTAAAATTTGTCTATTTATAATTGACAATTTTACGAAAAATTCTTCGCTTGAACTTAGAGGTTGCCTTAGATATCGATCTTTTAATATACGGAACCGATTTTACAGGTCTTAATCAGAAACTTCTCAGGAGTGTAGCAATTATTGATTGATTTGACTATGAGCGTGCCAATTACAGATAGACAAACAGATGGAGAAACTGACATGACTATATTAACTCAGATTTTGATTTAATGCAAGAATATATACACATTATGCAATCTGAGATGATTCCCTCTCACCGTTACTCACGAAAAACAAAGTTAAAAAACCCTTTTCACCACTTGTGGTGGTAGAGAGAGTTTTAAATATTATTAATAATTCTCGAAAGAAATCGAACTTTTCAATATATTTCCACTGACATAATGTGCACTGTATTTCTCATGAAATTTAACAATAAAAGAAAAGTAGAGAAAAATGGCCAACATATAAAGCATTTAAAGTAATTATGGAAGTTGTAATCTGGCGGAAGCTTTGCACAGACAATCAATCATGGAAGACTGATTCTTTAGTCCCTGCTCTTAAAAATAACAGTAGAACGTAGAAAAATTTTATATAAATTTTCTTTTCCAGAGTTTAGGAGTTTGTTTAGATATCTACCAGTAAACTTTTATAAATCGAATAAAATTTTATTGATTTTGTAATACACGTTCGCTTGAGATTAATCAACTAAATGTGCTATCAACCAAAGGCATTATGTTAAGAATTTTACCTAACCTACGTTTGTAGGGAATATTAATACAGATGTGTGCTCATCTGATCCACTGCAGCAGAAAAGCCCGCCAACCTTGTTTCGTTGCAACATCTAATAATGAAAGATCTCACAATCACCATAAAAGCAAACTTTAAATTTACATGTGTAAATAATAATTTTATGTAAGAATTGATGTCTATAATAATTTGAACAATTAGCAATCGGCTTAACTCAATATGTGGTATAATTATACCACAATCATAGTATAGTAATTAATATGTATGTGTGCTTTACATAGCTATAATATAGTTGTTATATCAGTTAGGAGATATAACTCAGTATTTCCAAAAAAATTGAACTTACTATCATGTACTTAAAAGAAACCGAATATAACTTTTACTACTTCAACTCGGAATTGAACATTTCAGAAATTCAATTTCTTTATGCAATTTTTATACCCTACACCATCACAAATGTTGATGTGGGTACATTAACTTTGTCATTTCTTATGCAACGCTAAGAAAGAGATCTCTTAGATACAATCAAGTATATATATTATTGCATCAAATCATGCTAATACGCTCATATTCACAATAATTGACTAAATGGACTCAATGGCCTGATCACTCTTTTGATTTCTCTAAGAAGTTTCCTATTTAGACTTATATCCGACACAGTCTCCTAGTTATGAAAATATGGATCAAATGTGACTAAACGGCTTTTTATATTTTCTTAAAATTTTGCAGACTGATATTGTCTTTAGTGGAAAACGTTACATTCTATAACGCTTTGGGATAGATGACGTAGGTGAATCTAAGTTTTGAGCTTTTGCTTGGTAAGCCTTACGGTGTCCAGTCTACAAGGTGCTAAAAATGTACAGCTCGTGTCTTAAAAATATTTAAAATAATTCTGACTTCTTACTTCTAAACTGATTTGAAAGATTTTTCGAAAGTTATCAGACATCAAATTTGAATTTTTAACGATTTGTTATCAAAAAAGTAATTAACTTTGGTTTACAATTTTCAGAAGAACAACTTCATAAAATTGAGTGTAATACAGAAAACCAAACACATAACATTTTTTGAGAAGCACCATTTTCCAAAATCGACTTATATTTTCACAACAATTTCTCATGACCGGCTGTAACTTTTCACTTTTTTTTTTAATAGAACTTTTTACTTTTTCTAAGATTTTTGGAAATTTGAAAAATGCATTTAAAGCATCCACGTTAATGTTATATATCTACATAAACTTTTATTTTTCCTTAAACTCCTTAATTGAGTTAAATTGCTAAAGGCTTTAAATGAAATTATGCCTATTTATTGGATTTTGCATTTAGTCTCCAAAACCAATTTTAAAACTTCAAATAACTAAACTACCAATTTCACAATTTCTTTCCAACTTCCATATGAGTTATTACACTAAATACCGAATTTTCAACACTTTGTCACTTGACTTATTCCCTATAACAATTACTTTAATAACACATCAAATCCTATGTGTTCAATTTCATAAAAATTTAAGCCTTTTTCGAACACTTCTCCAAAAGAAACCCTGACAAAATATTCACAATTTCATTTAAATTAAGCAGGAATTCCCATTTTATTTATTTTCTGGAAAAAGTAGATACAAAAAAAAAACGACAACACGGTTTCATTTTATGATTGCTTTGTCAGCTTTAACATCCCTATATTGTTTCTCACTCATAGCATATTTTATGAGGCCGTTAAATGAATATGGACTTTAATTGCTTGAAGGACATGTGCTTAAAATGTTGCATTTGCAACATTGTCACCACATCGAAAAGCCACTTACAAATATTAAACGTTCGTTCAAAAACGGTAATGCGAGGGTAACACTACACTCTTTACAAATACACTTAATATACACATACATATATATGCAAACAACAATTCAAACCAACATAAATACTTAAAAAACACTCTCAAACCCTCTCACAAATATACAACAGAGAAAAAATAAACATACAATTTGCATCAACATTACACGTTGCCTACAGTGCACTGTGATATTACTTTCTCCAAAAACGAGACATGGGAGTATGTCTTTAAAATCTCTGAAGGAGAATCCTACAACATAACTAGGAATGAAGCTATTTTGGCTCAAGTTAGGAAAATTCATTTGTGACGTTAATTTTAGAGTTCAGTTAATATGGAAAAAAATATTTAGAACCCTCATAGCTTCTTTTCAGAAGAAGCTGTGGAATCTCTTCCACTTAAGAAGTACAATCGAAAATTTCTTAATACACATATTTTTTTTTTTGATTGAGCTCGTCCGTTTCCGTTTAAAATCTATAACAGTATTTAACACCTTTTTTGTGTTCTTCAATTCTCTTCCTTGATTTACATTTCAGTATTTATATAGTTGTAACAAATAATTGATTTCTTTTCACTTACGAAAACTTTTTGAAATTTTTTTGGGTTACACTTTTCTCAACATCCTTATGCAGCAGTATAATTTTTTGAAAAAATATCAAACATACGTTTCGTCATCCTTATGCAGCAAAATATTTTTCTAACCCTACTTAATTTTCATTTCGTGGCAATAATTTTTGGAGTTCCTACCTTACTTTTTATAAAGCTGTATTTTTCTAACCTTAACTTTAACTTTCATGCAAATCGTCCAAGCATAAGCTTATCACTGCTTCTACGGATTGTGTATGTGACATTAATGATATTCTACATGAGTTGAACCAGTTCTCCAGTATTGTTTTACAAACATCGAAATTTTGACAGTAACTTTTAATGCTTGTTCAACTTTATGGGCCATTGGGTTTTAATGAAGATATTAATATTTTAGTAATTAAAATTACTGATCTCCCATATAACTTGATTAAAAAAATTCAAACAATAAGTGTTTAAACGTGTGTTAAGAATTTTTGATTTCACTCCTTAGTGGCATAAACCTAGCCCCCTACTTCATTTATATAAAATTATTGAGAAATAAAATTCTATTAGAAGTCATCAACTAATCCCCAATTTTTATTCATTTCACTCCACTGTTCATTGTACCCAACTCATCCATCTCTTTAGCTGCTGAAACTATAGTGACAATCTGCTCTTCTACTTTAGAAAACAACAACAACTAAAATATGAAAAAAACCTACAACAAAACTTTACGCAGTCAACATCAACAACAACAACAAAAGTACAATGACCAACAAACCAATAATATGACAACAGTTGCTATCGCCTCAATGTTGTTGTTATTGCTATTTGCTGTGTAAATGTGTATTTTACAACAATTTGCAATTCATAGTGTCGCAGGATTCTAGAGAATAAAACATTCAACAAAAACAACATTAAACGAGTACATCTTCATGGCCGGGCCAATTTCCCTACATTCATATAAAATTTACTTATAAACAAACGTTTGTATAAAATGCAAAAACAAAATAAGAGGGAAAATGTAGGAAGCCAATGTAAATAGTGTATTAAAATGAGGCCAGGAAAAAAATGTATATAAAAACAAAAATGTAAAACAAAACACAAACAGGAGCTCTTTTGCAAAAAAAAGTTTTACAATAACAAAACCTTTAGTTTTTATGTAGTGAAGGACAGTAGTTTTTAGTGATAATTTGTTTACAATTTCCAACTTTAATGGAATCAATAGATTAGACTGATGCAATTTAAAGTTTAAAACAAATAATAATTATTATTTCAATTTATGTTAAAAGCTTCACATTGTTTTCACTTAAAAGTATACATTTTTACAAAAATAATGTATCCATGATAAAAGACTTTAATTCTTAATTTGAAGAAAAAGTAATGATTTCTATTTAAATCGAAACTTTGCTCCCTAAAATCTAAGCTCTCACTCTATCAAATGAAATATCTCTAACCAGTCCAAAAAAAAAAATATTTTTAATTTAGATTCACAAATAACTTAGAGTTCTATATTTTGGATTTCGCTAAAGCACTTATAGACATATGGACTGATCTATAGTGGTAAGTCTTAATTTAACTAATTAAAATCTGATCGAATATGTTAAGTAAGAAATTTTTAAAACCGTCTTGATCCTGGGCCTATCAAAATCAAAAGAGGAGAAGCGTTTCAGTTTTATTTTCGTTTATATAAAATACACTTGGATGATCGTCTAGCATCAGTTATTATTTATCAGTTAACAATTAATAGGATCAAAATCTTGGACTTCAGTCCTCGCATTTCAATTTCATATTAAACCTTTTTATCATTTTTAAAAGGGAGAGATTGAGTACGATGTTTCAAAAATAATCTGGAGCTTGTAAGCTAAACCAAAGTCTGTAGCGATGCCTATATATATCAAAATTTTCTTCCAATCCTTTCTTCGAGCTGACAAAAAATCCTTAATGGCTTCATGCTCATATAGTAATGGGTTTTTTCTAAACCTCTATTAAATAAAGATCCCACAGATCAAAATCATAAAATCTCAATTTTGGTATTTTCCTCTCATTTTCGAGAGTTCGAGGAAATTTGTTTATCAATCGATATTTCTTTTGAAAATTTTAATTAAATTTTTAATTTAAAATTAACATTTTTGAAACATCGATCTCAAAACGCGTTATTTTTTCAATTCCTTGTAGATATTTTGGAAATGTAAAATTGAAAAAAATACGTCTTGATTAGTAAAATGAACTCTCTTATTATTTTTCGAGTGATTCATTTTCACAGTTATTGAGATATGAAAAAGTAAAATAGAATTACATATTTTATCTTGTTTAATATAGAAGTCGAATAGAAGTTGAAGAAACTATTGAAAGTTATAATTGGTCAAAACATATCCCACACAACACTGTTGGTTTTTAATGTAACCTACAAAAAATGAATGAACTACCCTCGTATAAACATATTTTTTTATTTGTTCTTAAGAGTGCAGCATAGTATAGTACTCATATTTATTAACGATTTCTGCATTTTTAAAAATAATTTTTCTGGGGGGATAATTCGGGAGCTAGAGAAATTTATGAACCCACACTCGTTAAAATTCGTGAATAATTCTTTGCTTACGTTTATCTTAATTTGATAAATTTTTATTACAACACCAACAAGTCTTAAGCCATTCAAAATGATATTAAGTTTAACGACCCTCATATAATTTGGCACATCATTTTTGATTATTATTATTAGTCATATAGTTGCAAAATTTCGTTAAAATCGCTTTATATTCAGGTCTTTTATGCTCTTAAAACTCCTTTCCGGGAAGAACATTTGTATGGGAGCTAGATGAAATAATTTACCCATCATCACCAATTTCAATTGGCATCGTCCTTGATCCGAAATAATGACACTTACCAAGATACATTAGATATCACCCGGCCAAACGGACGGACAGATATCATTAAATCGTCTCAGAAAGTGATCTTGCGTCGAATGGTATACTAAATGGTATACTGAAGGTAGCACAATTTTGCCTGCTTGTTACAATCTTTTGCACAAACGCATAATACCCCAACCACATATGGTGGTGGAGGGTATAAAAATAGGTATTATCAATTGTCATAAATCTTGATTCATTACGGATTAAATAAAATTAAAACAAATAAAACAAGTAAGAGTACTATATTCGACTTCAAAACCGAATCTTCAATACCCTCCACCACAAATGTGAATAGTAAAGTAGTAGAGTAAAACACAATTATTACGGTAAATTCTTCGCTTGAACTTAGAGATTTCCTGAGATACTGGTCTATATCTTTTAATATACTGAACAAATTTTGCTGAATTTTGAATAGGAAACTTTTCGGGACCATAGCAAATACTCAGATCAAATTTCATTGAGCTCTGTAAATTATTCTGAAAGTGAACTGAAATAAATCGACTCAGATTTCGATTTGATTCAATAATATATACATTATGGGATATGAGATGATTCTTTTTAAATTTTACACATGTAATGATAAGCTAATATACCTTCCATTGTGATGGTAGAGGGTATAAAAGTGAAAATATAAACTACTCAGTATTTCTTATTCGTATCTGCTCAACAGTTTCAGAGTTATTCACTAAAAAAAGACCGAAAATAAAAGGAAATATTTGATTTTTATTTAATACAAAAGTCTAGTAAATCAAAATATATGAAATTTTTATCAATTCTTATTAATCAAGTTTCACTACGAATAAAATAAAATTAAATCAAATAAAATAATCATGAAAATCTATTGATTAGTTTCTACACAAAATAATGAGTCCTTCAAATAAATTTATCTCCGTAGTAATTGCAACACATCTGAAACATATAAAACCAATGTTATCTTTACTAAAAATTTACTTCTTTTCCTTTTTCCCTCTTCTTGTAGTTTTCTGTAAAACATTTTCATCTTAAG
The DNA here is from genome assembly GCA_004302925.2 of Cochliomyia hominivorax. Lineage (NCBI taxonomy): Eukaryota > Metazoa > Arthropoda > Insecta > Diptera > Calliphoridae > Cochliomyia > Cochliomyia hominivorax. The sequence goes on from PYHX02000158.1 coordinate 26,247,336, forward strand.
TAAAATGAGAAAATACAAATTGTAAAATAAAATTTTAAACGTTCTGCGAAATAGGATTTTCTGTTTTATTTTCTAACAAAAAAAAGGAAAACTAAAATCCAATTTCACTAAAGCAAACTGGGCAAAATACAATTGTTCATCTTAGAGAGATAGAAAGAAAAACCTCTAATGCCAGGCACTACGACACCAGGCATTTGAAATAAATATTAAACAACAATAACAAAGAAAAAAAGGAAGAGCAATATCAACACACTCAAACACATTTCACACAAATACAATAATAATATTAGAAGCTATAGAGATATAGAAATAGATGTGGCAAAATAAAACCAAGTTTTATAGCTAAATACATACAACTGGGTCAAGGATACCAAGGATAAGAATGTATATATAGTTAGGCAACACCAATTTAACTGCAATAATCTTCTTCCTCTTCTAGTTCTACTACTTTGGTCTTATATATGTAGTTTTTTTTAATACAAAACTAATGTTAGCTTTAGCATCCTTATTGTATACAAAAAAGATCCTTACTTTCATTTTATACCCTACACTGTGGTATTATGTGTTTGTGCTGATGTTTGTAACATACAGAAAAAATGGTGTTACACCCACCTTAAAGAATATCGTTCGACTTAGAATCATTTTCTGAGTCGATTTAACGATATCCGTCCGTCTGTCCATCCGTCTGTCTATCATTTTAACACTCTACAGGTCGCAATTTTTGAGAATTTTAAATTCTGGTACATGTCATTACTTTTGCCCAAGGACGAACCCTATTAAAATTTGCCATGTTCGGTCCAGTATTTGTGTTAAATTATGCGGGGTATATATCATTTTGAAGAGCATTAATCTCATATATTCTTTGGTATTGCAATAATATCTGGTCAAATTCATATAAATAAAAGCAAAAATTTATGTGCCAAATTATACGACGGTCACTGCATAATTTCTCCTAGGTACCACATAAGTTCCCCAGAAAAATTCATTTTAAAACTCCCAAATTTCACATAAATGTTAGTTTCACCATTATATACTGCACACTCAAGTATAAATAATAGAATTCAATTATACGAGGGTGGTTCATTAATTTTTCGTAACTGCTATTTATAACCACCATTGTGGTGTAGGGTATTACATAGTCGGGTTTGAGCGACTATAATATTTATACTTGTTTTTTTTTTTGTTTGAATGTGTAAGTGTTTGTATCTGTGTGTTGTTGTAATAGCTGGTCCCAATATCACACTGTTGAAAACAACTTCTGGTGTTTGTTTCTTTCATTTCTTTCATTCACTTGGTGATAAATTAATAAAATTCTCATTTAAAATGTTTTTTCTTCTACGAAAACAGCAAACAACCAAACAACAACTTTTTGAAATAAAGTCCAAAAAACAAAATACAAGTCAAATGGAATCTGAAAAAAGTGTATTAAATGAAATAAAACTTTGTGCAAGTAAACGACTAAAATGTGTAATTTTTAGTATCTTTGACAAAGATTTGCACACACACACAAAGTTAAAATTTATTTAAAGTCTAAAACAGAAAAAATGGTCTCAAATAAAATTGAAAAAGTAACATTTAAAATTTTTAAACAAACAAATAGGAATTTTTAATTCGGCAGTAAAGACTTCTAAATGTTATTGACCTTCAATGTTTTGAAATCAACTTTAAAGCAGAACAAGCTTATTTCGTTATCGGTTCAAATTGTGTATTTGTTCTTATATCAAAATTACCATTTGTAACATGGACTTTATAATACCTTAAAAGGGTGGGGTATAAACGTTTTTTGTTAGTGTTTTTCAGTATCGTATTTTAGATAATGAGTCTAGATAACATGGTTTTATTTAAATCCATTATTTTGACTTTAGAAAAACTCTTTCTTTAATTTCTGAACATGTCTAAATAATATGTCTATATCTCTTTACCTAAAAATTGTATATTGCTAAATAAAAAATCTTGCAGAATCTCATTTTTATTCATCCGATTATGTTGAAAACAAACGGACACACCAAAATCGTTTCAGAATATGATGTCTAAAATGTATGTATTCAGTATTTTGGTCGTGTAACACACGGAATGAAAAATTTTATATTTATATATAACAAATTAAGCTAAATATTTTAGCGAAAAGCTTAAAAGTGCCTTCCAATAATAACAGGTTAACCGACTGAAAAAACCGGCATGTCGAATAATTCGAAAATTGAAATTATTCGAAACCGAATGAAACGAATGAAAATTTAATTATTTTCACAAAAAAGTAAACAAAAATTGTGACTTAATATGGGATAAAATAGATACTCACCGAGATTTGTTACCTTCGCTTGCGATGAAATTCGGAATATGTTTTGTTCTTTTAATTTAAACAATGTAAACCGGATTGCGATGCATCAAATATAAATTTTCGGAACTAAAAATTTTGAATATTGTAAATATTTTAATTATCAATATGAGGATATGAAGTGATAAAGGGGATGTAAATTTGCTTTACATGCAGAGCAATAACGATAAAAAAATCTAAAATCAGAGATAAAAATTTTCATATACACAGAGAAAAAAATTATTTTGCATTACTAACAAAAGTAATTGTTATTACCACTAAAAATATAATTCCAATATAAAATATTGTTATTGAAATAGAAAGTTTATTTATTAGCATTGTATTTTTTCATTGATAACATTAGTTATTATTATCGCCACTAAAAATATTGTTATTGTAACTAAAAATATTGTTATCACCCCCAAAGTAACTAAAATATTGTTTTCGCCATTAAACATATTGTTAATCCAATAAACAATATTGTTGGTCCAATATATATTTGTTTGCATTATTTTGTTATTGAATAGCATTATTTCTGTATGAAATATTTTAATTTATTTCACATTTTATATATGTAAATTTTTGTAAACTATGTAAACATTATTTGAAATGTTTTCATTACATAATTTTATATATTATAATAAAGAGAGTATTAATTCAAACATGTATTATTTTCCATGTAAATACAAAATGTAAAAAAAGATTTATTCATATTCAGTTGTCAGTAAACTGAAAATAATATTTTGTACTAATAACAATAGTTTTTTTGTAACGGGATTTTCAATGAAAATAAAATTGTTATCAGTCAAACATATTGCTACCAAAATATTTTTTTTATTTAATAAAAATAATTTTATTACAACAACTAAATTTATATCAAAACAAATTATATTAAACAATTAACATGTTGGTTATAACAATAAATGTTTCCCGCTAATATATTTATGTTTGTTGCAAACATATTGCGAAATGATGTTTTTTTGCGTGTACAACTAATAAAATATACTACCTTGACTGACGAGATCGGAATAAAGGTTGAAAAGTGGAAGTCATCTATAAATAAATATATATTTTTAATAACTTTAGTTTGTTAATTTTCTGTACAGTTTCATCAAATTTTTTAAGTTCTTTTCTGATCGTATTTTTCATATAATTAAACGTTTAACGTTTATACGCGACAATACTCTAGTTATTTGGACAGTATTTTAATAAAATACATTTTAATTATAAAGAAAGGAAGATCCATGACATTATCATATTATCAAGTACCAAATTTTATCGAAATACAAATGAAACCTTCAAAATACCATATGGTCAGACAGAAGGCCAATCTGATTTCTTCAATCATTCGTAAAAAAATTAGAATTACATATTTTACATCGGTTAGAGATTTTGGAATCTTAATAAAAGAGAATTAAAGTGCATAAAAAATGTAGTTCATTTTAAATGGAGATGGACTACCTGTTCAAGTAAAATGACAGAAAGCACTATAAAAACGCTAGTGGAAGGGTTTCCGAAAAAAACTTTTAAAATTTCATCATTAGTGATTTAAACAAAAAAGGATTTAATTTTTTAAATTATAATAATAATTTCAATCAAATGAAAAAAATCTTTGATGGTTTAATTTAATAACACATAAGTATTGTTCGATATCACTCCCTAAATACGAAACTTTACACAAATTTCGAATTATCACAAAAATTTCATTCAAATTTGACAAAAAAATCGAATTTTCACAAAATAAAATTGGATTTTTACACAAAAATTAATTTTCGCAAGAAATTCAAATTTTCCATAAAAAAATTGTGAACGACCCTAGTATAATTTACTTTTCAGATATATGCTTAAGAGTGCAGAAAAATTGAGAATAAATGGACCGATTATCTTACAATTTGGTACATTATTTAAAAATATCATGCAACTTGCGTCATCCTCTGCCAAATTTCATCAAGATTTGCGTTATTTAATATTGAAGAAAATTTAAGTTCACATTTTTTTAATTTCCAATAAAAGTTTAAAATTTATTTTAATAAATAATTAAAATCTATTCAAATACTGCTTAATTTTTTTAGAATAATTCTAATCTATAATAAATTTTGTCCTTTAAAAAAATAAAAGCGACTTTGTTCTAATTTTTTAATTCGACGTATAAGATCCTTTATTAACATTATTTTTAATTAATTAAGGGTACCACTCCCCCTGGTGTTATCTGTCCTACGTTTTATCTGGTAAAACAGATTCTTGAAAAAGTGTTTAAGGCTGCTACAAATAAAAAATGCTATTGTACAATCAAATAAAATGATTAGAAATACCAACAACCTAAAGTAGGGAGTAATAGACGAAAAACTATGACGGCACCTTTAATGTTTCATCGTACATTACGTCAAATGAAGAAGGCGACATTTATCTCAAAATTAGTACTGAAACTATATCAGAAGACTAAGGGAATTTAATAGAAATGTAAAGTCCGTCTCTAAACTGCTCCACATGTCTCAAATAATAAAAACTTACTTGGTTGACATATTGGAAAAGGCGGGGTAGTATTCTGTGGACAGATGAGTCTAAAATATTTTTAATTGTTAGAAAGTCCTTAGTAAGGACTGTAATAAAAAATTTGCAACAAAAACTTTAAACACGACGATTAAAGTGTTATGGAATGAACGTACTTTTCGTACTATGGTGTTGGACCTATTCACCGTATTAAAACAATTTTTGATTTGTCGGAATATGTGAAAATATTCGATGAAGTAATGCTACCTTATGCATCTAAAAAATGACGCATATTTGCGATATGCAACAAAACAATGCCCCAAGTATACCCAGGGTTACCAAGAATGTGGGCAGTATTAACCTGATACGCACTTTTTTGTTTCATACTCAATTTTTGGCGTTCTCTCCCTCGGTTTCATCGTCCTACGTTAAGTAAATAGTTCCAATGAGAAAGTAGTAGGACAAACAGTTGAGAACTCTTCTAGGTTATCAGTTCATATAGATATTCAATACCCAATATTTATTTATGTAGAGGGAGTTACTATCTCCTGGTACTATTGGAATTTTTATAGACTTTGAATTTTATAGTTTATTTTTCGATTCAAGCTGGAAAAATTCCCCTCAAATTAGGAACGGTTCCTTCGTGAACAGATTATGAAATTCACTTAATAACATATGCTTTATGCCAGGGAGTAATTTTATTTCTGTTCCAGACTAGACTGTTTCTACTAATTAATTCATATGTGTATGATGGGGAAAGAAATGTAAGAATTTCTATATATAAGTTTTTCAGATATTCGATTTTTTTATATAAAGAGTATCTCTCTGATCCTATGAGTCATTCTCTGCATATTAAGAACAGTTATTACAAAAAATGTATGATTTCATCTTTAAGTTATAAAGATAAATTATGATCCATTCTGTTACAAACTCTTTAGCAAACCCATAGATACTTACTCCAGACAATTTTGAATAACAAATAAAAAATCATTTGAAATTTAAAATAACCAACAAACAACAAAAGAAGCAACAAAAGAATAGGAAAAGAAATATGATAAAATTTTTATTTCCTGTTGTACACTATTGCACCACAAAACCAAAGTGGATGAAACATGAAGAAAGTGTTTTGGTTTTCACTTTAGTTGGTTTTTGCCTCTTTTTTGTTTGGTTCTTTATTTCTTTTAGGCTGAAATATAAAAACAAAATAACTTTTTTTCGGGTTTTCATTCAAATTGTTAATTTGATTTTATTTTGGTTTATCAGCAGAATTACATTTTTTCCTGTTACTTCTCTTTTTTTTTTTTTTTTTTGTTTTATTTTAAATTGCACTTTTATTTCTTTTGCCAAATAAATAAAAGAAATAAACACACAAAACCACAAGTATAAAGTTTTAAAGCCACAATAATATTTTTTCCACAAAAAGTTTATTTTGTATCATTTTTCTTAATCAAATGGAATTGTGGTTTCGCTTTTTTTGTGTCTTAAACTCTTGTTTTCAATTTAATAAAACAAAAAATGACAAAGAAAGGAAGAAACAAAAAAGTTCAATGAAAAATTAATTAAAAAAGTTTACAGGTTTTACAAATAAAATAACAAAATTTTTTTAAACTTAATTTTGAGATAAATAAGTTTTTTTAGAAAGTTTTTATATTATTTTATATGAAAATATTATTGTTAAAATCAAAACCATATTCTCTTAAAAAAAGAAATATTATATGGGAGCTTTGGGAAATTATGGACCAACCCTCAATTAGGACATTCATGTGTATATTTAACATGCCTTTAGATTAAATGTCAGCCAACGAAACCTTTATTTATCATAACGAAATTTTTTGTTAATTTTTTATTAATTTTTTGTAAATTCTTCAAATTAACGAAAAATCGTAAATATGACTATTCGAATTCGTTAATAAAAACGTGGTTAATTTGAATATATGTTATTTAATTTGAATAATACATTATTCAAATTGACAAAAACAATTTATTTATATTGATGAATATTATTCAATTGAAATACCATATTTAAGTTAATATCATATGTTAGTCGAATTTATGAAAGATTTACGTTGTTGTAATTAATTAATTAATACATAAACTATTAAGGACCAAGGGAAAGGGTACTCCCCATGTAAAGCAAACACTGATTATAGAATATCTTAAAAGCTGTAACAGCGAAAAAAAGTCAAATTTGGTACGAATGATTTTCTCAATGAACTGTTTTACTAGACAAAATGTGAGTCGGATCAGGTGCAAAGTAGACCCCATACAAAGCAAATATTGATTATCGAAAGCCTTTAGATCTACTACAGCGAAAATTTTATTCCAATAACGTTTTCTAATACACATCAATTTACGAAATTTTTTTCGAAATTTAGGACTGAGAGGAATTTTTTGCAGCAAAGCGCACGGGGTAACATTTAGTTTTAGATAATAATTAAACAGAGAATATAATGAAATATACAACTAAAAATAGTGCAATATACAAAAAGTTCCTGACAGGGACAAAAACAGAGTACGGAAATTGAAGTAAAGTTTTCTCAATTCTACTAAATAATTTATAAATAAATTAAACTTAAATACGATATTTAAATTGAATAATATTAATAAATATAAAGAATTTATATTTGTCAATTTGAATAATGTATTATTCAATTGAATTATTCAAATTGAATAATAACAATTTTTCGTCAATTTAAAGAATTAACGAACATTTTTATTATGACGAATAAAGGTTTTTTGACTGATATTTAATCTACTTTTCTCCAATTCTACACCCATTTTCCTTATATTTACTACCTTCTTCTTTAATGCAGTGTACCCTCGTAAAAATTCAATCAAATGATTCAAATCAAATAAGGTAACATATTTTTTTCTGGGTCTTGTTTATTTAGAAATATCAAAAAAAACTTTTTCTCCTTCCCTCATTCTATTCATTTTATTTACATTTTCATCATTCATTTAAATTTTTGTTTAACTACTGACTTTAAAATTAAAATTAATGTACAAAAAATTGTCTTAACATAATTTTTATATATTTGATAAGTGTTAGAACGTTTAAAAATAACGATGTGATAATTTGTTAACTGGCCTCACATTTTATAATACTCACACACATAAACACACAGACACAAACATACACACGCATCCAAAACATTAAATTTCACATTACTCATACCAACATTTAGTTAATGACCCACTTTTATTATATCATGATGTATGTAAGAGTATGTAAGTATTTGTTTGACTCTGTCAACTTTTGTTTACTCAAAATAAGAAAAAAAAATGAAATGACAAAAATTACGTTGACAAAATAAAAGATTGATACTAAATATTAAGTACCACCTTTGGGGAATGGAAAATGGAGTTTAATGATGTTGATTATCATCATCAATAGCATCTACATGAGTATCATCTGTGTATTTTTATTCATGCATTACAGTTTTGTTTAAAGGACACGAGTCCTCTTTTTTATTTCATTTAATTTATCTTTTTTTAGCTGAATCATATTAAACCCTCGTGATATTTTCCATCAATTTGTTTCTTATAAAAGTATATATTTTCAGTGAGATTTTCATTTTACTTCTTTTTTCTTTTGTATAAAAATAAATTTAGTCATGGTCATGTTAAAGACCATTATTATAGCATGTCCTGCTGCTATTCATGTATGTGGATGATTTTTTGTCTATTTGGGAGTTTTTCTCTTTTTATTTTTGGTGTGTGTTACATTATAAATGTAGTTAATTTTCTATAATTTGTCAAATTTAATGGTCAAAGGTCAAAAATGGTGTTTTTGCTTGTATTAAACTTTGAACTGATTCATTAATACACTTCAATTTATTTCCTTTTTTTTTTTTTTTGATTCATTCTTCTATAGAGATTGAATGTAATAAATTTAAAGAATTTTTTATTAAAAGTAAAATTTAGTATAGCGAAATATATCAGGTGGAATTATAACAATTTTAAAGGAATTTTAAATTTGAAAGAATTTTAAAAAATGTAATCGAACATATTTCAGTGCAATAAGTAAAAATGATAAATTTTTAAATATCTTACAAAAGTTTATTTATATTAAAAAATTTAATTATATTAAAATCATGAATATAGCACATGTGAATGAGTTATTATTTAATGATATTAAGTATACGCACAATGAACCCTAAATGAAATTTCTAATTAAACACTAAATCAGATTCTACTTCCTCTTCTAGCTTCTAGCTAAAACTCTGGTTCAGACTCAAGTCAAGATTCCTATTCAAATTTTAATTCAGATTCTTATTCAGCTTAAAGATTTGATTTCAAATTTAAGTTTAGATTCCAGTTTATATTTTAATCGAGATAATAGTTGATATTTTCGATCATCTTCTAGTTAAGATTAAGGTTAAGATTCAAGTTCAGTTCTAGTTGAGATAATAGTTCAGAATCTTGCTTGTCTTCTAGTTCAGATTCCAGTTCAGTCTCTAGATAAGATTTTGGTTCAGAATTTATTTCTAGTACAGTTCTAGTTCAGTTCTACTTTAGTTCTAGTTCAGTTCTAGTTCAGTTCTAGTTCAGTTCTAGTTCAGTCCCAGTTCAGTTCTAGTTCAGTTCTAGTACAGTTCTAGTTCAGTTCTAGTTCAGTTCAAGTTCAGTTCTACTTTAGTTCTAGTTCAGTTCTAGTTCAGTCCCAATTCAGTTCTAGTTTAGTTCTACTTAAGTTTTAGTTCAGTTCTAGTTCAATTCTAGTTCAGTTCTACTTCAGTTCTAGTTCAGTTCTAGTTCAGTTCTATTTTATTTCTAATTCAGTTCTAGTTCAGTCCCAGTTCAGTTCTAGTTCAGTTCTAGTTCAGTTCTACTTTAGTTCTAGTTCAGTCCCAGTTGAGTTCTAGTTCAGTTCTAATTCAGTCCCAGTTAAGTTCTAGTTCAGTCCCAGTTCAGCTCTAATTCAGTTCTAGTTCAGTTCTACTTTAGTTCTAGTTCAGTTTTAGTTTAGTTCTACTTTAGTTTTAGTTCAGTTCTAGTTCAATTCTAGTTCAGTTCTACTTCAGTTCTAGTTCAGTTCTAGTTCAGTCCCAGTTCAGTTCTAGTTTAGTTCTACTTTAGTTTTAGTTCTGTTCTAGTTCAGTTCAAGCTCAGCTCTACTTCAGTTCTAGTTCAGTTCTACTTTAGTTCTATTTTAGTTCTAATTCAGTTCTAGTTCAGTCCCAGTTCAGTTCTAGTTCAGTTCTAGTTCAGTTCTACTTTAGTTCTAGTTCAGTTCTAGTTCAGTTCTATTTTAGTTCTAATTCAGTTCTAGTTCAGTCCCAGTTCAGTTCTAGTTCAGTTCTAGTTCAGTTCTACTTTAGTTTTAGTTCAGTTCTAGTTCAGTTCAAGCTCAGCTCTACTTCAGTTCTAGTTCAGTTCTAGTTCAGTTCTACTTTATTTCTAGTTCAGTTCTAGTTCAGTTCTAGTTCAGTTCTAGTTCAGTCCCAGTTCAGTTCTAGTTCAGTTCTAGTACAGTTCTAGTTCAGTTCTAGTTCAGTTCAAGTTCAGTTCTACTTTAGTTCTAGTTCAGTTCTAGTTCAGTCCCAATTCAGTTCTAGTTTAGTTCTACTTAAGTTTTAGTTCAGTTCTAGTTCAATTCTAGTACAGTTCTAGTTCAGTTCTACTTTAGTTCTAGTTCAGTTCTAGTTCAGTTCTAGTTCAGTTCTAGTTCAGTTTAAGTTCAGTTCTACTTTAGTTCTAGTTCAGTTCTAGTTTAGTCCCAATTCAGTTCTAGTTTAGTTCTACTTAAGTTTTAGTTCAGTTCTAGTTCAATTCTAGTTCAGTTCTACTTCAGTTCTAGTTCAGTTCTAGTTCAGTTCTACTTTAGTTCTAGTTCAGTCCCAGTTGAGTTCTAGTTCAGTTCTAATTCAGTCCCAGTTAAGTTCTAGTTCAGTCCCAGTTCAGCTCTAATTCAGTTCTAGTTCAGTTCTACTTTAGTTCTAGCTCAGTTCTAGTTTAGTTCTACTTTAGTTTTAGTTCAGTTCTAGTTCAATTCTAGTTCAGTTCTACTTCAGTTCTAGTTCAGTTCTAGTTCAGTCCCAGTTCAGTTCTAGTTTAGTTCTACTTTAGTTTTAGTTCTGTTCTAGTTCAGTTCAAGCTCAGCTCTACTTCAGTTCTAGTTCAGTTCTAGTTCAGTTCTATTTTAGTTCTAATTCAGTTCTAGTTCAGTCCCAGTTCAGTTCTAGTTCAGTTCTAGTTCAGTTCTACTTTAGTTCTAGTTCAGTTCTAGTTCAGTTCTATTTTAGTTCTAATTCAGTTCTAGTTCAGTCCCAGTTCAGTTCTAGTTCAGTTCTAGTTCAGTTCTAGTTGAGTTCTAGTTCAGTTCTAGTTCAGTCCCAGTTGAGCTCTAGTTCAGTCCCAGTTCAGCTCTAATTCAGTTCTAGTTCAGTTCTACTTTAGTTCTAGTTTAGTTCTAGTCCAGCTCTAGTTTAGTTCTAGTTCAGTTCTAGTTCAGTTCAAGTTCGTTTCTAGTTCAGTTTCAATAAAGCCTCCGTTGTGCGAAATATTTGAATTGAAAATTCAAAACTATGGACCTCATTATTATGTATTTCAATTACGTGGCATCCATTTTTCTATTACATATTTTTATTAATTATGATGACTCATTAACTGCTATCACGAACTTCACATAAACCTTTCTTTGTTCATGTTTAGATTAAATTTTATAAATGATAATTTGTTGAAATTATTATGATTAAGTCCTTTCCAGTAACAGATCTAAATAAACCAAACTTCCATAAACCCTTAAACAACAATCTGTCATTCTTTTTACAATCTTTTGCTTGTGTCATTTATCAATCAGATATTCACTTCTTATGTCACAGTCATTTCTTCATAGTTTTTTATTTCCACTTTCCAATTGCTTTGTTGTTTTTTTTTGTACCTCTTCTATATATGCAGGAATATATGTTTGTGCAACAAACCATATAATTTCAGTGCAATTCGTACACTTTTATTCACTTTGACATTTTCATTACAAACTTCAGCCAAGGAGAAGATGAACAAACTGAAAGAAACTGGATAAAATACATAAACAAAAAGCCGGTAGTGTTGAATTGTATAAACGAGAAAAAGAAATGAAATAAAATTCAGGTTTGTTTTGTTGATGTTTTTCTATATTTTGTTTTTTTTTTTTATTTTTCTTATTTTACTTCAATTTTTTTTGAAGAAGTAAAATACAACGAAAATCTTATTATTTGTAATCTACGACATTATCCTACATGTGGAGAATTGAATTTTGTTCTGAATTTTGTTGTTTTTATTTTTATTGTTCGTTCAACATTTTGCTACCGGCTGACATGTAATCAGAGTGCATCTTTTATAAAAACCCTTCTATTCTAGTAAATGTGGTGTAGTTTTATTCGATAGAAGGATTTGTAACACTTCAAATAATTATTTTGATTTTGAAAGATCGTTTTTTTAAATTAATTTCGAATAGAAAAATTTTTGATTTTTTTTTAACAAAGAAACCTTTAAGAGTTTAAGTAACTCCCATTACTTGAAATTTTGTATCGATCGTCATTAATTTGGGCCTTTATTCAAAATTCTAATATATATCAAATTTTATTTAAATATCCTCAAAATTGCAATCTGTATGGAGTTAATAACGTTAAATAAACAGATATCCAGCCGGGTATAGATCGCCAAATCGGTATGGTATTATATGTTTCATAGGTAGCTGTTTGGGTGTACTGCTCACCTCACAGTAAGCATAATATCACAGTGATGTTAGTCATTAGATTGACATTACTGTGATGCTTCAAGTCCAACTTTCCTGGTTTCTGAATCAATGTTATAAAGATTAAGAGGATTGGGTTAGCCAGATCTAGCAAGGAAAGGAATGTTTAATCGCCTAGAGTTTCTTCATGTCCTCAAAATAGTTATTAAAGGATAATTTAATCTCCACGAAAACATTTGTACCACTCAGTGCCTGTTGTCAACAACTATCAGTTAATGTCATCCAAGAACTATACTGCTCGGATAGGGGCCATATTCGCCAAGAAATAAAACTGCTAAATAAAATGGATATAGTAACCAGTAGGTCCAATTAAAGAACCCATAACCCATCTGTTGAAGATATTTAGAATTTTTGACATCTCTTGATCGAGACATCGCATATTTATATGAGCATTATCTTGCACTTACATTAATATGAGCTTAATAACCATATCAAAAAACTATTTAAAATTTCAGTTGAGAGTAAACAATAACTTTCTTATGAAAGGAAAAGGCAATGCTTGTTTTAGAATTCCAGTTGAGAGTACCCAATGATTTCCTACGCACGCGAAAAACAATGCTCGTTTTTAATACTTTCACATCCATATAATTCGCATAGTCCAGCATCGAAACTACAAGGTCGTTTAGAGAAAGAGAAAACTTTTTGGTAAAAATACGAGTGAAGCTTTTTCAAAACTCACATTAAGACTACTTCTTTTGTCCATTGATCAGAAGTTTCTCAGTGACATTCCAAAGGACAGGAGTTAACATATCATAATCGGTATGTTGTCTCCTGTCGTAAAACTAAATTAAGACATAACTTATTCGGAAAGCTTTCAATTTGATTTATTGAAAATAGTTAACATAATTTAGATGGTCTCTAGATACGCCCTTGACCAGGTTTACACTCATATTCCTCTAAATCATCTCTAAAACACCTCAGCGCTAACCATGTGAATTCAAAATGTCTCTTGTGGTTCAAAAGTTACAGAATCGATTTGGACACACTGTGAATCATAAATTAAATTATGTTCGTGTAGATCATTTTGGAATTTTAAAAATATTTTGTTCTATTTGAAAACTTATGTAACAATATTCTATAATAAATCACACATTGTTGAAAAATGTTAACCTCTTGAAAATCTGTGAAAACATGTGAGTGTATTTTATGTTCGACTCAAATTCAATTACTTGAATTTAAGTTAACTTTTTTGTTTTGCTGCACATGGAAGACTATATAACACACATTGGCTAATGATGCTTCAGTTTACTGGAAGATAAAGTATTTGGCGGTATAAAAATTTAACTCAATATTTTTCTTCATGTTTCCACAACAACACACACACACACGTTTATTTTGTTTTGTTTCTTTTTTCTGTTGTTGTAAATAGTTACGCTTGTGTTTGAGGCAACATCATTAGCGAATAAGTTTGTTATCGTGTATGGTTGATTCATGTCTCTTCGTCAACGTTTCCGCTAGGAAGATGGAGAAAAAAAGGAAACCAAGTAGAAAAAAACAAAAAACAAAAAAAATAAACTATTTAGGACATGAAGGGCCAATGTTTGTAAAATAGAGGAGAATATGAAAAAATAATGCAGTTTTAGTTTAAAAGATGAGAAAGAGATAAAATTTAAAAGATGCTTTAAAAATAAGAAAAATTTTAACTTTAAAGTAATTTTTTATATTTTTTAAGAGATGAAATCTTTACGTATGAGTAATATTTTGTTTGGATAAAAAATAAGAAAAATAACTTATACGTCACAGGTACTGACTTTGAATAAACATATTAAAATTATAGACAATTCTAGAGTATATTTCTCTTGATTTTGGGGTATTAAAGTTTCAGAAAAGTTGAAGGTATGCATTGCACTTTCAAATGATCACAGATAAATAAAAATTTTCATTGAATGGGGGCAAATTTCAGTTAAAATAAAGTTAATTTTTGATATCGTTTGAAAGGACAGAAATTAATTTCTTTTCGGTGTACTTTTGCATTATTTTATTTATAATTCGAACTTTAATATATACAAAATTTGGAACATTTTTTCCTCAATACAAACTTTGTTCACTCTGTCATTCTGAGAGTTTTGGTTCACTCCAAACTTTTTTAAGATTAATACATTTATAGATTTATAACCTGGATATAAACTTCTTACAGAAGTATTTGGTATCAATGAAATATTTGAAAAATACTTACATTTTAGATTTACACACTTTTTGTGCAAGTGGTTTTCGGAAGGATCCGTAAATTGAAATAAAACACAACTTATTAGCACCAAAATTAATTAAAATATCATTATATATAATAATATCTTGCCAAACATGTCCAATTTAAATGACGTATTCTTAGCCTTAAAAGAATAATAAGTTTCTAAAATTGGGATCTAAGTGCTCACAACGTTTACTTGGACAGTCAGCCAGATGGACGTATAGAGATTATAAAATCATCTTAAGAAGAAATTCTCGATCGGCGAATTCAACTTTTCTCTTCTGATCGTTACAAACATCTGCGCAAAATTATCAAACCCCAACCTATGGCGGTGTAGGGCATAAACATGTTAAACATCTGTATCCTCCGTCTATAAACATATTTTTTGTAGAAAATTAAAAGAACACCGAAATACTTCATGTCAAACAAATGAATATATTGTAAATCTGATTAAAATGAGTGACCAGAAAAAAGTGCGTACAAAAATTATTAAATATTTTCAACAAAACCCAACTTGATGCTCCAAAAAGTTGGCCAAGAATTTAAAGGTCTAACGTTAAACTGTTTCCAATGTTTTTAAATAGAACGTGGAAAACTTGTCCGTTGATAAAAACCTGGGTCAGGCAGAAGAAAAGTTCTACATAATGTTTTTAAAACCAAAATTTTTTTCGCTTGAGGTTGTTTCGATATCGGTTTACAATTTTTAATATACTGAACAGATTTGCTCATAATATATATAAAAACTTCTCAGCACAATAACTAATAATCAGGTAAATTTTCATTAGTCTCTGACAATTACTGTTGATGTGATGGTGCCAAGAAGAGACAGACGTGCTAACATAGTTTATCGACTGAGATTTTGAATTGATATCTATGGAGTTTTAGCGTTACATATAGCAATTCCCAAAAAATAATTATTATATTATTAATTAAATATATAAAAAATTATAATTATGAATTAAGTATGATTCAATAAAAAGCTCTCAAAAGGAATGACTTATTATAACATCAAATTAATTCTCAATATCACTATAATAATTTTTAATTTTGCAACTATTTATTTCATACTTATTAATCTTCTCTTTTCACTTTATTAAGGTATCGTTTTACTAATTACTTTATTACTCCATTTTTTTATGCACCCACATTTTAATATCCCGCATTTTCTCAAACTTTTTCCAACAAAATATTAAACATGAAACCAGAAACCATGATAATAATATTATTTATTTTATGTTTATTATGATAAAGTCATAAATTTAAATTGTAGAAAAAATAAGTAACAGGAAAAAAGGATAAAAAAAGGAAGAAAATTTATACAAAACTATTATTCACACAATTTCTTCGCCCCAAAACAAACATTTTTTTCTATATATATTTACCGTTTTGTAGATATTGGAGCAGAAAATGCATTAAAGAACACAATAAAAGGAAAAGTGTAAATAACAAAAACCAACAAAATGTAATCATAAAAAAATCTGGGAAAAATATTACAACAATAATAACAAAAATTGCATAAAATTGCAAAAAAACATAAACAATAAAAATGTTTTAAATAATTCATATCTTTTTATACCCTACACCATTGCAAGTGATGAAGAGAGTATATTTACTTTGTCATTTCGTAAGTTATGCTGAGAATGAATCATCTCAGATTCTATAATGTATATTAGTACTTCCATTAAATTAAAAATCTGAGTTGATAATTGACAGAGCTCAATGAAATTGGGCCTGAGAAATTTCCTTTTTAAATCCAGAAAAATTGGTTTAATATATCAAAAGATAAGGACCGATATCTGAGGCAAACCCAAAGCTCCAGCGAAAAATTTTAGTAAAACTGTCAATTAGAAATCGACATATTTGAATAAAATTTTGTCATGATGTAAAGTTATATATACTTCATTATCATTCTAAAAATAATCAAAATCGGTTCAGGAAAAAAATGTTATAGCTAAAAATATAACGGATTTTATGACTCATGAAGTGTTCCTGTGTTGTATTTAACAAAAGCACCCTTCAAACATTTGAATGACACTTCTTAGTCACTTCAGGAAGGTTGAGGATAGATTTTTGCTGAATTAACAAAATACATTACTTGTTGCCACTTGAACTTCTCCAAGCATATAAGGAAGCGTCTTTCAAAAGTTATTTAGAAGATAGTAGATGATTTACAAACACGAAATATAATATTGTTGCCAATTAATCTTCTCAGAGCTTATAAGGAAGTCTCTTCCAGAAGTTGTTTAGAAGATAGTAGATGATTTACAAAAAAATATATATATATTACTATTGTCATGTAATCTTCAAGAATATATATAAAAGCAACTTTCAGCAGTTATTTAAAAAATATTACAGGACTTCTTGGTGTATATAGGGAAGTGTCTTTCGGAAGTTCTTTAGAAGATTTTAAAGGAATTGCAAAAACAAAATGCATTGCTTTTGTTTTTTTTTATTTTTTTATGTAACAAATAAACATTTATTTAAAAAAATGCACACTTTTTTTGGAAGGATAAAAGAAGGCTCTTCTGAAAGTGACTAAGTAGTGACTTTTGGAAGCTTACTAGAAATGTGTTCTGAGACTCTGTTAAAAATCTCTTTTAAGCCGCTTACAGAAGATTCTTATAAGTTACTACCGCAAGTGACTTCTTAGGCACTTACAAAAGTAGCTTCTTAGAATCATCTGGAAGCCACTTCAATGAGGAACAGTTTTCTCGATGGAAGATGATTTTTGACGATACTTTGAAACTATTTTTCCGCAATGAATTTCAACTTCTAAAAGACTCTTCTAAGCCACTTCCGCAACAAAAAATTTTTTGTAGGGATTAAGTATTTACTGTACGCATTTGTAGTGCAGGGTACTGATGATTCGGCATAGCTGAATATAGAATTCTTACTTGTTTTATTTTATCATAAAAACCGTTACAATGTATATAACATTGTAATTATAGTGAAAATAAAAAGAAAATACATTTTTTTTAAATCAACATTAAAATCATTTCAAAAATTGTTATATTTTATGATTGAAAACGGGAAGTTATTATTAAAGTGCATTTTTTTCTAAAGGAGATAAATCGATATTTTAAACATGTTGAAGAATTGAAAGGGAAAACCTTTCAACAAATTGTAACTGTACTCTTAATAGATTTTAAATAATCGTACAACATCATCATGTTGTATGAGTACATTTAGACGAAAAGAAGACAAACGCTTTATCTTCCAAATGATAGAATGGAACTAGGATATTCCCTATCACCTTAGCTATTCACCATTGCTCAGCGATAACAAAATATGAATATGTCAACATTTTTTATTATTATTCTAAGCAGTTTCGTATTTAAAACAAGCTATATTGGTCCATTAACAAGAAAATTATAGACCGATATCTGAGAAAACCTCAAAATTCCAAAAAACAACTTTTCTAAATATTTCAACCAAAAAGCCTTTTAGATTATAAGTTTCATTTATACATCTTACGAAACATGAAAAAAATATAGCCAAAAAATGAAAATTATTCGCATATAAGATTTGAAAATATGTAATTAATAAAAACCTAATGATTAACCATTTTTTTTTCATTTCCGGAATATTTTTGCTCTCGATATTTTAAACATGTTATTAACCTTTCAACAAATTGTACTGATTTTAATAATCGTACAACATCATCATGTTGTATGAGTATTTAGACGAAAAGAAGACAAACGCTTTATCTTCCAAATGATAGAATGGAACTAGGATATTCCCTATCACCTTAGCTATTACCATTGCTCAGCGATAACAAATATGAATATGTCAACATTTTTATTATTATTCTAAGCAGTTTCGTATTTAAAACAAGCTATATTGGTCCATTAACAAGAAAATTATAGACCGATATCTGAGAAAACCTCAAAATTCCAAAAAACAACTTTTCTAAATATTTCAACCAAAAAGCCACTGGATTAGGATAGAGTTTCACCATAACATATATATTTCATCATCGTACAAAAACGAAACATGAAAGTCGAAAATATACAAAAAGTACAAAATTTTGAAACACCCCAAAATCAATATGTCATATTGGTCGCAATTCTAAAGATAATTTTCTGAAAATTATCGTATATATTTATTTTGATGTAATAATAAACCTAAACTGATTAAATTATCCTGGGACCATTATTGGTTCAAACTTTGAACCACATTCCCCTCCGGGAATATAAAATTCTATTAAATTTTATTCATATTGATATATGAAGCCCTTTTGATCATATGTAATTAATTTAACCAATTTCGGACCATATTTCGATATAGCTCTAATACAAAGACACTTTCCAGGATATGGTTTAAATGCTATTGAAATTTAGCACGAATTTCGGTCATTGCCTTGAATATATATTAATTTAACCAATATCGGACCATTTTTTGATATAGCCCCAATACAAGGCCCCTTCCCAAAACATAGTAATAAGAACCTAATTTATGTATATACTGCTTATTGATGAGTCTGATGAATATCGGCCCATTTAAGGCCCCTTCCTGGAAAATTCTATGCTTATAACACTTTAAAATTTCAATAAATTTTATTAAAATTAATAAATGTGTCTAATTTGTAAATTATCGGACCATATTCTTATATGACTTCCGGAATAGGATGTAAAGCTTAGGATGAGGTTCTGAAATTTGAGTATTTCATACAAAACATGGACCAGTACCATATTTCACTTAAGTTTTTGTGTGAAACCTTTAAAAACTCATGCAAATGTTTACATAACGCAAGTTCAAATTCGGCACAGCCAAATGTGGCATTCTTCTTTGTTTGTTTTTGTGAGTTGTTGCAATAATTGAGTTAAGTGGATACGTTTTTATTAAGATATATATATATATATATATATATATATATATATATATATATATATATATATATATATATATATATATATATATATATATATAAATATCAATTTAATTGCAATTAATTCTTATAAAATGGTTCATATATATATATATATATATATATATATATATATATATATATATATATATATATATATATATATATATATATATATATATATATATATATATATGAACCATTTTTATAAGAATTTAATTGCAATTTAAATTGAAAATTGTAATACTGTCGAAAATAAAAATTTCTATACCAAATTTAAAGGACCAGTGTCACCGTTGGTGTGACTTTAGTCGCAATTTTCGTTTTTTTTTTTTTTTCAATTGCGTGTGACTTTTTGTGTAGTTTTTCAAATTTCTTCTTTTTGTCCCCTTTAAGTTGTTGATTAATATTCAAGGTTATTTCAATATTAAACGGAAAACAGGGAAAATTCTCAATTTATAATTAATCAAAAAGTGTTAATTTTTGGTAAATTAAAACTGTTGAAATTTTTGTTCCGACTTTATTTTCCAAAATCCCTTTTAGGGGCGACTTTTCTAAAAATCTCAAACTGTAATACTATAGAGGACCACCCTCAATTCTCTGAAGCTATTAAGATCTTGGGCTCCTCCAAATTAATGGGAAAATATGTTAAGAATGTCTATCAGAAATTTTATTAAAAATATTCATGAAATATACACTTACAGAAGTATTTTTGCGGTATCAATGAACATAAAACTTAGTTTTGGAGTCGATTGTAACAAAAACATTTAAATAGGTATTTTGTAACGGACGAATTAACATAATTTAATTGACAGAAAACGGTATATGACTTTATTAAGGTTCTTTAGGAAGGAATAATTCCATTTCCTCTCTTTACTACAGAAACTAAAAATAAACGATAAAATGACTGATAAACTTCACTTTGTGACTTTACACAAAAACAATTTCCAAACTTTATTTTAACAAATATTCTATTGACCGTAATATAAAGTTTAATTATTATTAAATCTCACACCTTCTAAATGCCTCCTACTAAACTAAAATACAACAAACACAGAAACACAATACAAACTCAATTCATCGTATGAATGACAAATAGTTTCTGTTTTGTGATGTGTCATTTAATCATTAGGGTAGTTAAAACTTAAGAAAAATAAACTTTATATATAAGGAGTGAGATCGAAAAATTCTTAACATATAGTTAATGAAAAACGAAACTAATAAACTAACAGTTTTAACTTTTTATAATTGAAATTATTAAAATAAACTTTAAATATAAGGAGTGAGATCGAAAAATTCTTAACATATAGATATGTTAATGAAAAACGAAACTAATAAACTAACAGTTTTAACTTTTTTATAATTGAAATTATTATTAACATTTACCAAAAAAATTATAATTAAATCACTAGTGATGAAACTTGTAACCGTTTTCCGAAACTCTTTCGTTTTTATAGAGGTATGCTTCAATTTGTTTGAACAGATAGTCCATCTCCGTTTTAAAACTACCAAACTTGTGGACACTTTTTTGTGCTCTTCAATTCTTTTTTAACAAGAGCACAATATCTTTCCACTGTCCTTGGCTCCGAACAGTTTGAAGGATTTAACTCTCTTAATACAAATACCACATTACTGTTCTTGTACCACGTGAGAGCTAGTTTAACATAGTGACTGGATGCCATGTTAGACCCAAAATAATTAAACGCATTATGAAGTCTTGATGAATGGATGCAGCCTTTTTTGTAAACATTCCTTGATGTAAACTTTGACATTTATTGAGTCCGTTTTAAGAAGTTATTTGCTTTCTTTGTGGCAACTGCATATTGGTTGCCATACCAAGAACTTTATGGGAACTTTTCACTATGTGTGTGTATGTCTGTCCTAAATTGTTATTCAACTTTCTTTCGAGCATGAGCAATGTTAAATTTTTAACCAGGGAGTTGCAAAGAATTTGTCAATACTTTCCTTTCTCCATCCATTATGCAACAAGAATATTTTTTTTAAGAAAGCTTGACATAAATTTTCGTAATATTTTTTGGCCTCTAAATTTTTAGCGGCATTCCTGTCAGGAAAATTTGAGCCCTTCATGTTTTGAAATCTGCATATGATTCAACTTTTCGTACCAAATAGTCCGAACAGCGAGCTAACCAGACTGATTTACATCCGGATGTTTTGGAATCACTTTTGAAAATGCTTTCTATTATTTTCTTTAGAATTATCATGTTAACCATTCCTTCTACCTGTAATAAGTTTCTCCCGTTTAAAGGCAGAGCTTTAAATGGTTAATCAACTTTTTGCAGGATCATATTGGGTTTTGTTGAAAATATTTAATAATTTTAGTGCGTACTTTTTTCTGGTCCCACGTTTTAATCAGATTAACAATATATTCATTTGTATGACATCGAACACATCAACTTACAAACATTACACAGATAAATTGATCAAATAATACTTGAGTTAAACTTGAAATGAAAAACATGTTTTAGGAATTGTTCGATCTCAGTCCCTAATATTTCTCTTAAATCTAGTCATTTAATTTGGAATCCTTCCTTTTGAAAACATATATTTCTGGTTTTATATATATAATTTATTTGACATATAAATATAGGTTTATATGTAGTTGAATATGGATTTCTTAAATGAAGTGACAGGACATTAATTATCATTTGCATACAAAACTCTTACAAAATTATTTCCTCTACATTCATACACACGCACACATGCATATACAAATACATACATATGTTCATTAAGACCTATGTGTATTATCCTATATAGAACAATATAATATTTATATTAAAATATTCCCAAAATGACCATAGAAAATTGTTTTTTGTTTATTTCCTGTTCCTTTTGTTGTTGTTCTTGTTATTGTTGTTGTGAAAGTTAAAACTTTATGTGTTTTATTTAAATAAGACTTAGAGAGAGAGTTTATAGTTTATATTTACATTTGTATGTATTTGTGTTAGTAATTTTGTAACTGTTCTTTTGAGAGAATTGCTTCCATTTAGGCTAAAGTAATTTTTGGTGTTAATTGTTCGTAAATATTTTATAAACTTTATATCTTCAATCTTTTTGTAAAATAAAAGTTAAATTAAATGCACTTAATTCGTATGAGTTAAATTTATTTGTAAATTGTAATTTTGGAGAAAAACTAAAATTTTATAAGTGGAAAAAAAATAAAATAAAGTTTTGGGGAAAATTTGGAAAACAAAACTATAAAGGAAATTTTTGAAATCATAAAATAAAAATAGTTTAAGTATTAAAAAGGAGATTTTAAGTGGTAAAATTCATAAGTTCTTTATACCCTACACTGCCATAGGTGGTTGGGGTATCATGCGTTTGTGAAGATCGGGTCATACTTTTAAGTTTACTTATCGAAATTTTGTATTTGCCATTATATTGGGCAAAAGATGGTGACGATGATGGATCCATTATTTACCTAGCCGCCATGCAAGTGTTTCTCTAGGCATAGGATTTTAAGGTCACAAAAGTTGTAAACAAAAAGCCATTAAAAAAGTATTTTGTCCCAAAAAAGTCTTTTAATACAAATTCCCAAAATGCACTAAAAATTTCCAAATCATTTGGACAACACTTCAACATCGGGTTTTTCTTGTTATTAACATTCTAACAGCGCCCTGAACGTGTCTGAACATTTACAAGACTTCTTCAACCTCTAACTAATCAAATCTTTACTAATCGAATATCCAAATCAATATGTTGTCATTCCCTGAATACCATAGAACGCCAGTTAAAGTACGTCGAATTTTAGTCAATACTCATTTTTTACACCGTTTCTCAGGTTACCCTGTGTACAGGATGACTTTATTGTCGTGGCCATTGGAATAGAATCGATTTTTTGTTTTTGGAACTAAAATCGTAAATTTTGATCGGTTGATTTGCTTGAAATTTAGCAGATCTCAGCATTAAATATTTGACACCATTAGGGCTTCATAACCGAAGTTAAAAGGTGCAAATTGGGGTCTTTGTGAGACCATTAAAAATAAACTTATATATTCTATTTATCTCTCAAAATTTTCAAGTTATTTGCATTTAAATTTTCAGCTTTCAATATTCAGTTACAAAAACAAAATGATTTATCAAATAAAAATAAATATTGTGATCAATATTAAATCCCAAAATATCAATTTTAAAAAGTGAATTTTTAGTAATTATCTTTGTAATTATTTTTTGTAATTATCATTTGATGATTGCTTTCCTCGAAACTCTAATAATTAAAGTCTTTAGAAATCAAAATCCCAAATATCTCAATTTTGGGATCTTCCCTCCTTTTTACGAATACAAAACGAATTTGTTTATTTCTAAACAGTGGAAACAATAAAAACTCGATTCTGCACCACGACTAGATTTTCATTCGCCTCTACACAACCCAGTAACCAATGTTTGTACCCTACACCACTGCAGGTGGTTGAGGTATTATGGGTTTGTGCAGATGAACTTTAATTATATTATCAGGAAAGCGTTTTGAGTCGATTTAACGATGTTCGTCCGTCTGGCTGTCCATATAAACGTTGTAAATAGTCTAGAGGTAATTTTTGAGATATCACGATAAAATTTGTTAAATATTATTATTTTGACCTAAGGACGGTTCCCATTCAAATCGACCATATTAGGTCCAATATTTCAGGTATGAGGGTCCTAAATATAAAGCTATTTCAGCAAAATTTATCACAAATACATCTTATAATATTCTAAAACAATGTGCCAAAATATGTGAGGGTCGGTCCTTTATTTCTCATAGGTCCCATATAAACCCCCTTCTTAATATAACTCACATATACGTTGGTATTGTAGTAAAAATAGGCCAAATTAAGACAAATATAAGCAAAGATCAATGTGCAAATTAAACGATGGTCGGTTCATAATTTCTTAAAGCTCCCACATAACCCCCCAGAAGAAAATTATTTTTAAAGCTCATAAATTTAACTTAAGAATAAATCAGAAAATCAAATTATATCGTTCAATATATCCGTTCAATAATTTTGCGTAACTACCATTTTTAGCAAAAATTTAGTAGGGTATATAAATTTATTACCCTTCCACATTGTTTCTTCAAAATAAATTATTACACACAACAACGACAACATACATTTTAAATAAAAAATGAACATAGAAAAAACATATTTTCAAATTGTAATAATTGTACCCTACACCATAGAAGGTGGTTTGGGGTATTATGCGTTTGTGTGCTGATGTTTGTAACATGCAAAAAATAGCGTAACACCCACCTATAAATATGCCGTTAGACTCAAAATCAATTTCTAAGTCTTCGATGTCCATCAGTCCGTTTGTCCATCTGTCTGTTCGGCTGGCTGTCCATGTAAACGCTAAACAGTCTACAGATCGCAATTTTTGAAATATCTCGGTAAAATGTTGTACATATTATTATTTTAGCCCACAGACAGAGCCTATTGAAATTGGATATGTTCGGCCCAATATTTCGGGTACTTCTAATAAAAATGTCCTCCCGAAATAAGGTTTTAAACTCATAAAAGTTCTAAATATAAACCGATTTTAACGAAATTTGGCAAAAATAAGGTTATGTAATTCTTACACGACGTACCAAATTATGCAATGGTAGAACCATTGCTTCCCTTCTAAATATCACTTTGAATGGCATAATTATCACATATACTTTAGTATTGGAATAATAATAACTGGTTAAATTAAAATAAAATAGAATTAAAATCGAATTTCGGTTCATAATTTCTCTTAGGACCCATATAACCCCCCAGAAATATTAATTTAAAAACTTAAAATTTCACATATATATTAGTTTCACCAAAATATACTTCACATTTAAGAATAAATCAAAAACTAATATTATACGAGGGTCTTTATTTAATTTTCCTAAACTGCTATTTATAACCAACGTTGTAGTGTAGGGTATTACATAGTCGGGCTTGATCGACTATAACAATTTTACTTGATACAAACAAAAGAACATACATAAATCGCCTCAAATTTTGATTTAATGAAGGAATCTATATCAATTATACACCAGTATCAATTTCCGAAAAAAAATCCTCCCACTTTAAAATTGTGTTTCCCCAATAAAAAAATCTTATTTTCTTAATTCATTTTGAGTTAAGTGACATTTTGTTTCATTTCATCTATTAAAATTAATATTTCATTTTGTGTGTTACTTATCTGACCGACTTATTTACTGTCGAAAATAATTTGTTAAATTCCAAGTGATGACAATAGATTTGTAAGAAAAATAAGAAAATAAAAAAAGGAGTAAATTCTAATTTTGTCACAAACATTTTTTTTACATCTTTCGGTTTCTGTGTGTACGGGTGTGTATGTGTGTCTCTATTTTTTTCTATTTTTGCCTTTGAAATTCTGTTGTCATATTGAATGGTTACAAGGACATTAATTTAAAATTTTGGCAACAAACAAAAGAATTTACTTTCATAGATTTGTTTTTGTACATCCAAAGAAAGTGTATGTGGTTTAGCTTTGGTAGAGAAGAAGAATTATAAGAATTCGAAGAATATTGAATGATTTTATTGTCAAACCACAATAGCAAACATAGTAAAACAGGGGTTGGATAACAAAATGGGGACAATATAAAATTAAATAAAAGATAAACTTTATCAAATTTTAGTAAATTTTGATTTGGGTTCCCCCTGTCATATCTCGTAAATGTAAAAAGCATTGAATTATGTAAAATGCCTTCAAGCAGGTTAGTTCATTTTCTACTTGGCCTACATTATAAATTCATCATTAGCCAATGTTGGGTATGATTTAGATTTATGTTTTTACCATTTCGTTATAGAATTTTTTCAATAGGCAACATATTTTCCCAAAAACAAAATAGAACATAAACTCATTACATCGAGAATGTTTCATTTGATTGTAATTATATGTTTCAGAACTATTACAGATGATTAACATTATGAAATAATTAATAAAAAACGAGTCATAAAATGAGAACATGATTAAAGAATTTAGGTTATTCGAATTTTCATAACTTTGTGGTGAGTTGTTTTATATAATATTTTAGTTGAAATAATTTAGTTCTAGTTACAGCTCTAGTTCAAGTTTAATTCTAGTTCAGTTCTTCTTTAGTTCTAGTTCAGTTCTTTTTCAGTTCTAGTTTACTTCTAGTTCAGTTCTAGTTTAGTTCTAGTTCAAGTTCAATTCTAGTTTAAGTTCAGTTCTTTAGTTCTAGTTCAGTTTTAGTTCAGTTTTAGTTCAGTTCTAGTTTACTTCTAGTTCAATTCTAGTTCAGTTCTAATTCAGTTCTAGTTCAGTTCTACTTTAGTTCTAGTTCAGCTTCTAGTTCAGTTCTAATTCAGTTCTTGTTCAGTTCTAGTTCAACTCTAGTACAGTTCTATTTCAGTTCTACTTTAGTTCTAGTTCAGTTTTAGTTCAGTTTTAGTTCAGTTCAGTTCTTGTTCAGTTCTAATTCAGTTCTAGTTCAGTTCTATTTCAGTTCTACTTTAGTTCTAGTTCAGTTTTAGTTCAGCTCTAGTTTAGTTCTAATTCAGTTCCAGTTCAGTTCTAGTTCATTTCTAATTCAGTTCTACTTTAGTTCTAGTTCAGTTCTAGTTCAGTTATAGTTTACTTCTAGTTCAGTTCTAATTCAGTTCTTGTTCAGTTCTAGTTCAGTTCTAATTCAGTTCCAGTTCAGTTCTAGTTCATTTCTAATTCAGTTCTAGTTCAGTTCTATTTCAGTTCTACTTTAGTTCTAGTTCAGTTTTAGTTCAGCTCTAGTTCATTTCTAATTCAGTTCTTGTTCAATTCTAGTTCAGTTCTAATTCAGTTCTAATTCAGTTCTAGTTCAGTTCTAGTTCAGATCTAGTTCAGTTCATACCAGCTTCATCCTATACGTTCGTCTGTAATGGAACATATTCAGGAGACATTTGAGGGTTCTACTCAAACTATTATAGGTTTCTTTTTGATAAGGTTTCAGAGATCAATGTCGCTGATGTCATTGTGACTTGATATTCTGTATATATTTCTTGTGGATGAAAACTCGTAATTTTTACTTAAAGTTCTCCTAACTAATCATGTTTCACTTCCGTGCAACAGACAAAGATAACAGAAGCTATCTGCGTAATCAATTGGTTTGCCTTTAACATAATATTATCCAAACTTTGGTTCTATTGATGTTTATCTCAAGTCCAACTTTGCATAATTGTCATTCTTGCGAGAGTAGCCGAATGTTATTTACATAATCCAAATTCTCTAGTTAATATAAAAGGCTTCAACTAATTCTTCTTCACTCTGAACATTATGTTATGATGACTAGATTTTCATCAGGAATTCAAAGCTTTATTTTAGCCCCATAACACTCTATATCTGTACTCTTTTTAGTAATAATTCTGCGTCTATAAACAACTTCACGTAAACCTAATCAGCCATTGAAAATTTGCAGATTTATTTCCAAAAATATATTTTTTCTCTGTTCTGTACAGCAGTATCCTCAAAATTGCTCCTACATTCTCTTTAAAATCTTATTTTCTTTCAAATTTTTTCATCATCAACACCATAACAATAACAAACATTATGCAACAGCATCCGGCCGGACAATGAATCCAATAGATACATTTTCTATTTTTTTTACTTTGAAACTTAACAAACAAGTAGAAAAATGAAGAAAAATCCAAAAAACGATGAAGTAGAACATTGTGACATTGTTTTTGTTTTTGTTTTCGTTTTTTTTACAGTTATATTCTATTGGAAAATCCTAACAATAAATCCTTTTGTAATACACTTATTCATGATCCAAATAATACTAGAAAGGAGTAGAATATAAAACAAAATCTTCAACAACAACAACAAAAAAGAAAACTTTAGCTTTTATACAAGTTTTTAACAATAATTCAAATCGACGAGTATAAAAATGAATTTTCTGTGTAATAAATAGTTAGTAAATTTTAAAACCAAAAAAAAACAAATAAAAACCCACAAATAAAAGAGGAACTAAATTGAAGATGATACCAAAATGTTTGTTTGCATGTATTTTGCAAATAATATTTTAGGTTAAAAGTATATATTTCTTGGCCACAATACCAAAATTTTAAATAGTTCAAAATATATTTATAATTTCGAAATAAACATTTCATTTTGTGATGAAAAATTTATGGGATTTTTTATATGAAAAGTTTAAATTTATTTTGGAAAAAAGGTAACGGTAGTTTAATTGAAAATTTTCAAAATGTTATATTTCTTTCATTCATTACCCTCTTTGAAGCATATGATTTCATAAAGGAGATCCATCACATGCGATCTGCCGCTGTCTTTTTATCTTTCCAATTATGATTGAGTTGTCCTAGATCTCTCTGGTCGATCACGATTTTGTAACCCTTATTATACATTCGAGCAAATTCTTGTAACACTAACGGGTTTCTAATAGCCTCAATTGTATTATTTTTAAGGTTTCATAAATCTATGCTTAACACCTTATAAGGCCAAAATATTCTACATATTTTTACGAAACACTTCTTGATGAAAACCAGTAGTTTTTTTCGATATTAATCAAGTTTCACTTCTGAATAACTAAAATTATTTTAAACCTACGTTGAACACTCTGAGCTTTTTTATAAAGAAGCTTGTCCATATAGTTTCTAGACTTCCAAATGCCGTCATCGCTTTATTGAGCCTGTATTTACATCTGCACCTGCAAGAACTTTTGTAGTCACTACAATATTCAGACAGCCAAATTTTTCATATTGAATATTTTGTGCGAAATTGGACAGATATAACTCGCATTATCTAATTCTTCGAATTGATTTGAGAGACTCTATATAATTTCTCTTCTCTCTAAACTGACTGATTATTTCATCCAGCTTGAAGGTTTGTTCGAAATGAATAACGAATATTTTCGTTGTGAAGAACTGTCAGGTTTGCATCATCGGTCATAAATCTAATGATTCGCATATTTTTCCTATGTCAGTCCGTCTGATAATATCGAAAGCTTTCTCAAGGCATTATTCTATACTTCCGATGCCATTGAATTTTAATTTTTTTGTTATTCGTTGGTATTTTTTTCTCAAAATATTGTTTTTAACTGCAGAGACGTGAATTCTTCTCTAAGAAATCAGGTTTCTGGTTTATACTTGTTATCCAAGTTTTATTTTGTGTTACACCCATATAATTTTTTGTAGCATCAGTAATTATACCCTCAAATACTGCAAGTACAAGTGATGCCAAATAATTCAGAAAATAATTATGTAAGATAAGATACAAATTTCGTCATAGCCGAATGATAAGTCATAAAAATTTTTCAAACAGACAAACAGTCAAACAGACCAAACATAATCAAATCAGATTTATTTTGATACAACAATGTATATCTTTTATGGAGTCCTTAGAAGATTAATTTTTTACACACCAATTAAGATTTTTCTTTAATTATCGTGTATTTCAATTTTTGGTGACATATTTCATATGAAAAATGAAATGCAAATATATTTGTGAACTGCTAGTCCGATTGAATTAACACACAGTGGTTAGCAAGATGTGGTCAAGCTCCTCACTAATATCATGAGAATATTAAAAACGGTCCAAATTTCTTATATCTAAATTGATTTTTAAGTGGATCTAGTCAGTGATCACCTTCCGATCTTGGCAAACTTTTTATTGTATGACGAGTAAACATTTTATTTGAATTTTTTAAAAATATATTTTCGAGAAACCTAAAAAGTTATGGTGATTACACTCATTTTGAATT
Source organism: Cochliomyia hominivorax (assembly GCA_004302925.2). Lineage (NCBI taxonomy): Eukaryota > Metazoa > Arthropoda > Insecta > Diptera > Calliphoridae > Cochliomyia > Cochliomyia hominivorax. The sequence goes on from PYHX02000158.1 coordinate 26,277,638, forward strand.
ATAAAACTGTTTCTTAAGTAATTATTATAAAACTGTTTCTACCGTATACTTAGGCCAACTTTCATTGAGCTCTGTCAATTATTTTGGATGTATACGTGCCAACAAGAGACAGCCGCACATAAAGATGGACAGATTTAGGCATTGTCGAAGTGATGAAATTCGCAGACGAGCATGATGAAATCCGAAAAACCGACCTGAGGACAAGCGAATGAAATGCAACCTAAACACTTAACTCTAATGAAAATGATGATGGGATTGTGATTAAGTTTCTAATACCACAATATCCGATCCTACGGAAAACCCTCTTGAGTTAAGCAATGTATTCGACTAAAAAGGAGTCGAAAGAAATTGTACAAATCACAAGACGTATTAAAAAAATTTGTGCAATGGACATTTTAACAAATGCTCCTGGCCCTGTCCGTTGATTCCCTTGATTCTAACCGTTCAAAATTTGGGCCAGTTTAGAACTGTTAAATTTCTTTCGATATTCGATAAACATTATTACCTTTGCAGATCTCTCCCCCTGACCCTATCAGTTCTACACTTTGGCCAGTAAAAAAGATCCTTGGGATAGTAATTGGAATCAATTTGAATACTCCCACTTTTACAATTCTTTAGATATTCGATAAGCAAATACTAATGCTTTGTATGGGAGTACGTTTACCCTTGATCCTTCCCGTCCTATATTTTGATCAGTAAAACAAATTCTTGAGAAAGTGTTTTGGGGCCAAATTTTTGAACTTTTGCTGTTACAGTTCTTAAGATATTCGATAATCGCCACTGTCTTTGTATTTGGGGACAACTCTCCCCCTGGTCCTATCGTAATTTTTAATAAGTGCATTTTATTAAAAATTAATATATACATTATGAGGTCTGAGAAAATAGCTGTCTGTCAGAAAAATTGTAAAAATTTTAAATGTTTATCAATTTTCCCACACTTATTTCAATTTACACATACATCAATAAAAATTTTATTATCTTTATAATTTTCTTAACAAAAGTCCTTTATAAGTAAATTGTTAATGTTATACAAATGACATCATTTAATGATGTTTTTTCAAAAGTATCCTTTTTACCTTTATGTGTTTGTGTAAAAAAAATAAGTGTAAAATAATAAATTTTTAACAGTAAATAAATGTTCATTTCTTTACATTTACGAAAATATCCTTCCATCATTATTAACATTTTCATCATTCACATTATTTCCAGACAAATAATAATATATTTGCAACAATAAATAAATAAATAAAAAAATAAATTTCTTTATATGAATATAAATAAAAATACTTCAGGTAAAATAGGTGAAAATAAAATTATTGTATTCATATTTATTTAAATTGTTTTTCATAACATTAAAGCGACATTTTATGCCAAAGGCCTCCATTGTTTTATATCAAATATTTGGGGGCTCTCAGAAAAAATGTATAAAAAAAATAATTTATTGCAATTCACATATAGGAAGGTGGTGAGATTTTGATGGTTAAGGAGAAGGACCAAATTTATAGAAATAAATGAACGAAATAGATAACTTTTTTTTAGGACTGAGGACGAAACAAGAAAGAATGCTATATTCGGTTAATCTTAAATACACTTCACTACTAACATCATGTGAAAATTAATATGAGTTGAAAATATTGGATCAAAAAACTTATTCGTACATCAGCTTAAATACCAATTACGGAAACAAACCTCTATAAGAATTACAGTAAAATATGGCAACATATTCTTGAATCTGAATTTCGATGGAACTGTTTCATATGTAAGTGTCTTTTGAGCCCAAGACACTGTTAAGGAAGTGGCTTCTTAAAGCTGTTATAACCAAATATGGCTCGATAATTGTCAAACTAGATTCATTTACTAAGACAATTTAAAAATTGGAACAAATTTAAAACCCTTTTTCGGGAAGGGGTCTTAAATTTGTAACATATGTTTATGATAGTTGGAGCAAGAACTGTGTCGAATTTCAATAAATTTGTTTCCAGTTTAAAAGTCTTACATGTTTAACGTTTTTTTTTCGGGAACGAGACTTAAATGACCGATATTCGACAGGAAAGTACCATATATTGAATACAGTTAGAAAAAAATGGTGACGAATTGAAATTCAACTGGTTCATATTCTTAAAAGACTTTTATAAGTTCAAAACCGTTTTCCGCAAAGTATGTACCGATATTAATCAAATTAAGGGCATATTTCTATATTTAAGTCAATTGAAAAAAATTGTGCCGAATTTGCAAAGAATTTGTCTTTACTTATAAGCTCTAAACTGTTTCCAGGGAAATGACCATATATGGGAGCCACAGCAAAATATGAACCGAGATTGTTCATATTTATTATATACATTAAAGATAGTTAAAAAAATATTGTACCGAATTCTTTATTATTTAAGTGTTTTGTAAGCTCAAACCCGTTTTCCGAGAAATGACGTTATATGGGAGCTATATCAATATATTGACCGATATAAATATAGTTTATGACTTATTTATAAGATGGTTATTAAATTCATTGTGCCAAATTAAAAAAAATGGTTCATATTATGAGTTTATAACCTATAAATTATATTCTGGGAAGTGGTCTTATATGAGCACTAGGTTAAATAATGACCCCATTACTATCTAATTTGGGTTTATTATCATTTCAAAATAAATATATGTGGCAAATTTCAAAAAAAAAATTAAATTGCAATCCATTTTTGGGGTGTATAAAAATTATGCATGTTTCAGCCTATAACTATTTCCTCTTGATCTGATGTTGATGAATTTTTCTACAAAAATAAAATTTCATTTTCGGAATTTTGAGGTTGTCTCAGATAAGAACCGATATAGCTGGTTTTAAATAGGACACTGCTTAGGATAATAACAAACAACATGATCAAATTTCATTAAATTCGGATAATTATTCTAAACGCAAGAATGTTTCCAACAGACAGACGGACATAACACAGTCGGCTCAAATATATATTATGGGGTCTAAGATGATTCCTTTTTGGCGTTACAAATAGAATGACCAAGTAAATATACCCTCATCACTACTTTTAGTGGTGGAGGATATAAAAAGTAAAACATAATATCTTCAATGTATTTTATCTCTATTTTCATATTTTAATTTAATTTACAAAGACTTTAATAAGTACCAAAGTGCTACTTAAAGTACCTTCTGGTAGTAGAAGTCAAAGCGCCATTTGACTTGAATTTTGCAAAATGCTCAGCATATTTTAAAGTACATGTTGCAAAATTCATCCTAACAATTCAAATCTTCCGTCCAATTCTCGACGTATGTTCTCTAAAAAAAGGGTATCTAGTTATTACTCGAATTTGGTACTATTTACGATTTGGTGAAACTTTCTAAAATTATGGGTTAGTTTTTTATGGCTGAATATTATAAATTATTTTTTATTATTATTTGTTTTTAAAAAGATACATTGGCCGCAAAAAAATTACTTAAAATTAGTTATAACCCTTTTTCCCCCTTTACTTGGACGGATTTCAAAAAAGTACCAAACACCTATCATTTTTAAAGAAACACGATCAGTAAAGAATTTCTTTTGATAACTATAATCAGTCAGTTGAAGCAGAAGTTTGTAACGTACATAAAAACAAATCTAATTTAACCTTCAATTATTTCGATAGACTCAGATTCAGTTTCAGGACGATGTCCGTCCATTCGTCTTTTCGGTTAACAGACTGTCTGTTTTAGCACACTTCTGGTCGCAATTTTAGGACAATGACTAAAACGGAATTAGTAATGATTAGTCCAATAACTGTCATACAAAAGTCCCCTTGGAATGCGACTTTAGCCTCAAAAATCACACTGATATGAAGATGATTTATTTAAATTTGACAGTTTAATTTTGTATCACTCGAAATTTTTGCTCCAAATTTTTGGTTACAAATTTCCGTTACTACATTACAGACTCACTTCCGAAAAACTTCAAAACTTCCTATAGTCCTCATATAACCCCTCATCATGAAAATATTTTAATAAGGTACGTTTTATACAATAACATATTATAGAATTAAATTCGACAATAGTCGCTGTGTAATTTTGCACTCTTACCTCATTAAGTAGGGTACCATACAGCTGGCTTTAATGGACTATTACATTACCTTCGGAAACTGTCAAACAAAACGTTCAACCACTTCATCGGCACTAGGTGTATCATATAAAAAGACAGTTAAAAACTTATGTGTGTCACATGATACATATCACCAAGTGTATCGTCAAACAATCGACCACGAAATGTATATTTAAGTCATGTGGTACAATGCGTTCAACAACTACATTGCTACAAGGTGTATCGTGAATATTCAGTAAGTACAAACGAATGTTCCTATTTATTTTGAAGTACAAGCCCGAGTTAAAATGGCTTGTCGAAACCTTAGTAAATTGAACAGCGGTGTCTATTTTTAGACTGTCATATAATTAGTTCGAGACTGTTATAAAAGACTACTTGGTTATTATATCCTCCACTACAAGTGGTGATAAGTGTATATAAATTTTGCCATTCTGTGTACAACGACAAGAGGGAATCATCTCAGGCTCTACAGTGTATATATATTTTGGCTCTAAATAAAAATCTGAGTCGACCTAACTTTATCCGTCCATCTGTCTGTTGTTGTTTTCATGCTCAAATCCACAAAAGTTGACTGAGCTCACTGAAATTTGGACAGAATACTAGTTGTAGCCCTGAGAAGTTTCCTTTTTAAAATCAGCAAAAGCGGTTCAGTTTGTTGAAAGATATAGACCGATATCTGAGACAGCCGCTAAAAACAAGGGAAGATTTTTCATAAAATTCTCGATCAACAATTTAGAATAAAATTTTACCATAATATTAGATTATATATACATTATTATCATTCTAAAAATTATCAAAATCGGTTTAATAGAAAAAAGTTGTAGTCAAAATTATAAAAAATATATGACTCATTAAGTGTTCCTGTTTTATTATAATGTATACGTTTGTGAGTGTATGTGTAAGTGTGTATGTACAAAATATAACGTATTTCACACAAATTTATGGTGGAGGGTATTGAGGATTCAGCATAAACGAATACAACATTCTTACTTGTTTTTCTTATAAATTTTAGAACTTGGACCTCTTTTCACTTCTCATACCATCCTCCTGTCACCGATAAAACATAAAACACATAAAAACGTACGCAATTTTATGTTGAAACATTGATTCATATGTATTGGTTCATATTTCAATTTTCATATTTTCAACAGCAGTAGTTAGTTCCAGTAGTACTAACAGAGCACCAGAGTAGTAGTCATAGTCACATTTGAAGTGTTTCATACCACTAGCATTTGACAATAATAATAACAACAATAACAAGAAGAAAAAACATATAAAAAATGAAATAATGTTTAAATTGAAAATTTATGTGTACGAAAATACATTTATTCAAACAAAATGTGTGTGTATATATGCCATACACAAAATAAATGAATGAATGAATGAATGAATGAATGAAAATATGAGTTTGGTTTGGCTAGATGATGATGTTGATGTGACTCAGTCAGATAGATTTTTCTATATTGATATATATGTATAAGATACATTTGTATCATCTGTATAACTACAACATGAACATGTTGACAATAAAATGAAATAAATTTTCTCAACCATCAATCGTATATAAAAATGTCAATATTATTGTTTGTGTTTGTAAAAGTTTATGTACAATTTTTCTGTATGAGTTTATTCATGTATGAATATGTGTATATTCAGGCACACATATATACATATGTATATATGTTTAAAGCCACAAACACATTAAAAAGAAATAGTAAAATAAGTGTCTGATATTTGTTTATTGTCAGGACTTAACGAATTTTTCTTACCCTCCAGGGTATCAATTTCAGTCATGATGACTGGAATATTTAAATTGTCTGTAATTTTTGATTACTTATAGTTATAATGAGATAAAACTACTTAAAAAGTGGGAATGAAGAAGAGATATTTTTGAATTTTTTTCATTAATATGAAATGTTTCTTGTTATGCCTGTTTTACGGTGATGAATAAAATTTTAAATTTTTTTGCTGCACAAAAATTCTCCTCATAAAGGGCGTCCAGCAAAAAATTATTTTATTTTTTTTTGTATACCTTTCATATATAGATAAGATATCTACAACGGTTCCAAAATATCACCTTAAGGCGATACGCAGGTATGTTTATGACAAAAACTACCTTTTGAACTGCTTCTTATTAGATCATATTTACTTTTAAACAGACTTTAAAACTTAAAAAGGTGTGTGTCTTTTCAAGGAAATTCAGTTACCATTATATGAGTATTAAATAAAAGCTTAATAACAATCGTATCAATCTTTGATGGAAATGCACCAAGCGCCAATGCATTAAAAAGCAACTCAAAATAGATCCTGAGTTTAAAGATGAAGAACTATTCGAGACATGATTTTTGTCAAATATAAAAAATAAATACATTTTTGTCATAATCACACAACAAGCCATTTCCTTGTGTTTAATGGATTGTTGTTGTAATTGAAATACACTCAAAAGTAAGGAAAAATCATCTATGTTTAAGAGAATTAATAATTTTATTAAACAACATTAAAATTGGTTCAGCTCTGGACGTATAATTAATATAATTGATTAATATTACTCATACGTGTTTTTTTTATCAAATTCTTAATAAGTTAATTATTATGATAAACTTGATTTAAATCAATACATTTTATTCTTTTTAAATAAAATGTTAAAGTTTGGAAAAAAAAATCATCTCGAATTCATAAAAAACTGACAGCTGTTCTAATGCTCTTCACTGTCACCATTGGTAACTTTGTTTAATTAATTTACCTTAATGTGTGTAAAACCGAGATTAATTTACCTAAGCCTACATAAAGTAATTCATTCGTCTGTCATTAGTACATCCATTCTTGAACTAATGATTCCAGAACAGTTTATTTTTTAAAATCAAATAACTTTTAGGTTTGATGACTGTCATCACACATTTATTTATCGAAATAAATCTGTAACTTTTTAACGTATAGTCCGGTTTTAGGTGTAAAAGAGTTTCAGCTGTGTAAGTAAATACATTATGTTTCACTTAATGAGTCATAAAATTGTATAATGGACCGATTTTGACAATTTTTGGAATGATAATGAAATACATATCACATTATATTGTGTCAAAATCTTATTCTAATTTGTCGAGTTCTAATTGACAGTTTTACGAAGATTCTTTGCTATTGATTCTTTTTCTTTTGTTGTACTAAACCGCTTTTGCTGATTTTAAATAAACAACTTATCAGGACTATAGAATATACTTAGGCCAAAATTCATGGAGCCCTGTTATTTATTGAAGATGTGAGCTTGCCAGCAACAAACGGACAAGCAGACAGACAGACGGACGTAGCTTAACCGACTAAGATTTTGATACAGAAACTATCAAGAATACATATACATTATGGGGTTTGAGATTATTCTTCATAGGGCTACATATGGAATGACAAAGTCAATATATCCTCTTCACCACTTGAGGTTGCGAAGGGAATAAAATTTATTTTGGAATTTTTGAAATATTTTGGAAGAATAACAGATTTTTTTAACAAAAAATATATAATGTGAACAGTTCCCTTTTAAATATTAAAAAACTTATCTGGGTCCAAAATTTCATTGAAAAATGTTGACTAACAAATAATTTTAAATAAACATATTATTGTTAATTTATTAACCATAATTAAAAATTAGAAAATTAATTTAACTATTGACATGAAAGTGGCAACGTATTTAGACGAACGTATTGCAACATCAATTTCTGTAAGCGTAGAATATATATGTTGATTCAAAATAATCTCAGCATATTGAGATTTTTCTATCTCGCTCCGCATTTTCATAAGTCGCTTAATAAAAATTCAAAATAAAAATCCAGAAATTATTAAAATGGAAATATAGAAAATAAAAATTAAACAATTATTTATTTTTCCAAATTCCAAAAGATTACATTTCAAATTTCACCAATAAGAAATATTTCACATTAAAATTCTTTTATTAATCTATTTAAATTACAATTTGAATAATTTTTATCTCATAAATAAATCAGCTTAAACAAATACGGTAAAAAAATTTCGTTTTTTATTTATTCAAAAATCTTCTCAATATTTTTTTTAATATTTCAATTGTTACATACAAACACACTTATACTTCTGCATACATTCAAATACCAAAAGCTTAGGATAAAAATTTATTTATGCAGCACAAAAAGAAAAAAAAAGAGAACCAAAATGATAATAAAATAATAAAAATTTCAAAAAGCCATTCAATCGTTATGGATAAACGAATTTATATGTATCACAAGTACATTTAAACGTACAAATGTCGATTGAATACTTAAATTTATGTACAAACATATATCTTCATTTGTAGGACATAACCATGCAGCAACAACAACAGCAATAACAAAAAGAAAATATTTAGAGATACACAGAAGTACACACATAAATAAACGCATATATCCACAGTTTAGAATAAAGTCTATTAATCCTTTTATCGTATAAAAAAAATATTTTTATTATTGTTTTTTTTTACAAAAATATATCAACCATATGTTACCCCACAAAATAAATTTATAGATTTTAAAACAGAAATCTATATATATGCAAACAATGATATTTTATTAAAAATTTTATTAAAAATTTAAATAATTTGAAATCTTAAAATCCATAAGATTAAAACTGTTAGTTTAAGATTTTAATATTTAGTCAATCATAACTAAATAAAAATGTTAAGCCCAACTACATAATACCCAGCACTGTTGGTTATTAATGACTGCTACACAAAATGTATAAACAGCCCTCGTATAATAAGCATTTCTTATTTATATTTATGATGCAAACAATTATGTTAAATTCATGTGTTTTAAAAGGTTTTTTTTCCTGAAGAGTTAAATGGAAGTTAGAAAAAGTTAATGACCGACCCTAGTCGGTCGCACACGCAGTTAAAAATATGTTTACGGTAACCATAAACTAGGGGAAACATACTACTGTTATTAGCTATTGTTCCTGTAACTAAAAGTTTGTTTATTTGCATTTTGATTTTGCATTAATAACAATAGTTATTGTTATTGTCACTAAAAATATTGTTATGGCCACTAAAATTATTGTTATCGCCATTAAAAATATTGTTAGTTTGCATTATTTTGTTTAAATAACAATAGTTTATTATAAAAGACTGTTGTATAACAATAAAATTGTGTTTAGTCAAACATATTTTCAAATATATTGCGACAACGATGTTTTTTTTAATAAACATAACTTTTTACAGCAACTAAATTATTAACAAAATAAAATGACTTCAACAATAAACATGTTGGTAATAACAATAAATATTTGCCGCGAATATGTTAGTGTTTGCAATGAACATATTGCGAAATGACAGAGTGATTGTGTGGGATCATTGAGAAAAAAGTCCGATTCTCGTATAATTTGGTACATCGTTTTAGAATATTATAAGACCTATTTGCGAAATTCAGGAATTTTAGGAAGTTTATGGACTGAAACCCCTATTCCGGGGCTTTTTCATCCGGTAGGCCAAAAAATTGAAGATAAGTTTTTTTTTTTAATTATCCTTTCTATATAATGGATGAAGGAACGTATATCACATTTTGCGCAACTTTTTGGTTAAACTATTTTTGTTGCTGCTGCTCGAGAGAATGTTGACTGTTGAAAAAAAATTCCTGATATACAATTGTGGCAAAAGAAGCCAATTACTTGTTGCAACGGGCTCTATAAATACCGAAATTTACATCAAGGAATGTTAACTCAAAAAGAATGCTTTCATTCATAAGGTTTCCACTAATTTTTTGCCTAACTTGGCGTTATGACACTTGTCCTTAAGTGGTACAACAAGAATAATGTGGTTTCTGTATCAAGAAAATTAATTCTGAGACTGTAAGCTTAATGGTTTCATTTTTATTAATTACAATATAAGAATTAAGAATTAAGAATTTTTTCGATCTCACTCCTTATTAAGCATATATTAACTTGCAAAAAATAATTTTGAATATAAGATGAACAACTAAGCCCTTTGTTCCTAGTCCAATAAAAATTATTACCCTGCACCATTACAAGTGGTGTAATATTAATTTAATAATAATAATAATTTTTTCTTTCGACTTGGTTACGCCAGGAAGGAATCATTTTACTATTCCCACAAATATATCTTAATTAATAGTGTTAGAAAGCATTTAAGGTACATATCAATCTAAATTTCATTTTTTGCAATTATTCGACATAAAAAAATACAATCAATTATTTATCGCAATGCGTGACAAAACCACACAAATTAAGTTAATATTTTAAACTGTATCGCATCTAACATACGTTTCTATTTATATACAAACAACGAACGAAACATTGAACGAATAAAACATTGAAATTTGTGTCATCGAACCTTTAACATTCATGAGTACTTTGTCTACGAATTTAGTATAAATACCGAACAAACTTATAAAAGTTGCATCAAACTTTAGGTTTATAAGAAGAGTTTGGTATATGTATTGCGAGTGTTATTCAAAATAACGATTTTTCTGTCTTATCAACATGTTTTTTTTTTATAGCAACATGTTGATTTCATAATATATGAAAGAACATTGAACAAGTGTATTAAGTGTGTTCCTCATTACTCTGCGTTATCAACATGTTGTATTATATTCCAGATAAAGAAAACATGAAACAAGTTTGATGAACAAGTTGCTTTGTATTTGATTGCATCAAACTGACAATATTTAATAAACTTTAGCAACATGTTGCATATAATAACTAACATGTTGATTTTAAAATATTTATAATCAAAAATTCATAAAATTGAACTTCATATCCAAGATGATTTTTCAGACACATGACCCAACAAAATGTTTATTTGATTTAAATTCGTGGTCAACATGCCAATGAAAAAGGTCTGATGCATACGTTTCGTTATTTGTATTAAAATTTATACTACAGTCTATAGACAAGTTAAATTAGTATATATGTTGAACATGCATCAATACAATTGTTATTAAACAACATTTTAAATTTTAAATATTTATAGTCAAAACATTAATAAAATAACAATTTTTATTAAATAATTTGTTATATGTGTTGCATTTAACTTAATCTTTGAGAAGAATATTTAGTATATGTATTGCATACATGTTTTAAATTAATTTTTATTGTGGTATCAACATCTATTAATTCAAAATCAACCTGTTTAATTGAAACATATTCCAGATATAAAAAACATGAAAGAAATTTTAAGTCTGGGTTGCAACAAAGATAAATACAAATCATATAATTCATAATCTTTGACTGAATTTAAATTTTAATCTTTATACGTGTTTTTTTATCGTATAATTTGAGTTTGTTTCAATGCAATGTATACTATGCTTTAGAAACATGTTGCATATACCTAAATATTTTAATTAATGTCGAAACATTAATATTATTAAATAAATTAAATTAACATGTTGCATAAAATGTTTACATTTTTCAAATGTTCTGATACAATGTTTATATATTTGTGTTTCATGTCAACATGTTTATTATATTAACATATTTAAGAAATATGTATAGATACATAATTTATAATAAAAAGTAAACAAATTGCATAAAACAAGTTTGTTGAATCAGTTGCGTTGACTTTTTTGTATGACATACATTGCGCATGCTCCAATTCCAATACTATTTGAGCGGTAGAATAATTTTAAATGTTGTTGTGTTTGCTTCTTCAATGGTGTTTTATATTTAAATAGATGATGAATATAAAGTTGTGGCATATTTATACTAAAACTGTGAACGAATTATTGTTTCAATAAAATTTATGTTGCAATGTGCGCCATTGTTTTGTAAATATAAATAGTTGTTGATTTGATTTTAAATGAAACGATAACAGGGAATGTTACACATTGATCGGATAATGAAATTATAATATGCTTAATGAGAAAATTATTTAATATATGGAAAATAATTTAATATTGAGAAAAACTGTAATTTTTATAAAAATACAGTGAACATCCAGAAGTACGAACGATCTTTATTATAAATTTTCAATAATACAAATTACAAAAAATTTGCATTGTTTACACTACAATACGAATAGCGAGCATTTTTTCTATTCGATGGTACGAATGTTGGAATTTTTGAAGAATTTTCGTTTTATTTACAAATTAATGAAGTTTTTAAATATAGCGGACCACGAGAATTAAACATCGAACTTTGAAATTTCAAATAAATATGGATTGTTCTAATCCACTTTAAGTCTATAGCGATATGAACTATCGGTATAAATGGTGAAATTAAAAAAATGGAGGGTGCACTTTAAGAGTGGTTTTTAGTACAAAAAAAATCCATAAATTCCTCCACAGTCGGTGGAAAAAATGCAAATGTAAAAATGTGGCAAAAATTAAAGACAAATACTTTTATCGCTTAACGTGAATTTTCTATAATATTCTTAAAATTATTTCTTAATAAATAGTAGTGGAGGCCATTAAGGATTCGGTAGAGTAGCATTAATTGTTTTTTTTTAATTTATTTAATATCAAAAATTAATAATTTCTCGAAATACATGATGGAACCATACCCTACAACTATACATTTTAAATGAATTAAATCGAACACAAGTTTCTATTTATATGCAAACTACGCCCGAAACTATGAACAGTCGACAAACCTTTAGTGTTCGTTAGAGTTCGTCTACAACTTTAGTATAAATACTCAACAAAATTTAAAACTTGCATTATTTCGTTATTAAAATTGCTATTGTTCTCATTGAATCACACACATTAGTTTAGTATGTATATGAAGTATATTAAACTTTAGATTTGTGAAGAATAGTTTGATATATGTATTGTGCGTGTGATTTTAAATAACAATTTTTTGCATTATCAACATGTTAAAATTCGATAGCAACATGTTGATTTAAAAACAATTCAGATATAAAAAGCATGAAACAAGTTTGATGAACTGGTTGCATTGTATTTTTTTTGTATTGAACTTTATATGTTTAGTTAGCTTTTTCAACATGTTGAAATAAATATCGACTAACATGTTGATTATAAATTATTAATAATCAAAAATTTAAAAAATTTAACAGGTTGAGTTAAATTTAAATTTCAGGATCTTTTAATCAAAACATGTTTCATCAATATATGATTAAAATTCATCAAATTCATAAGTTAGATAAAATACACATGTTTATATGTATGAAACAAGATAAGTGAATATGATTCATCGAATTAAATTGTTTTGAACTATTGTCAATAAATGAGTTTAATTAGTGCATGTTTAAGTACAATGTTTAGTTTGCTCAGTCAACATGTTGCAATTATATAATATGTTGTTTTAAAATATTTATAATCAATATAATAATATTGAAATAAATCTTGTGAACATGTTGTTATAAGTGTTGCGTGTAATTTTAGCTTTGAAAACAATATTTGCGTACATGCTTCATTTAAATGTTTACTGGCGCTATCAACATATTTAAATAAAAAATATTCTAGATAAAAAACGTGAAATTACTTTGAAAAACTGGTTGAATTAATGTTTTAATTATGTCTATAGACGATTTTCTAATACAATGTTTAATTTTAGCAACATGTTGCAAATATATAATGAGTAAAAATATGTTCAAAACATTAATGAGTTTTTCTGAACAAGAATTTCATATTTAAGTTGTTTTTGGCATATGCTTCCCACATGTTCCTATACAATGTTTCTTTCGTAATTCATAATCAACATGTTGTTTTTGCAACTTTTGCCTGCTTATATATACATGTTTCTTATTATGTAATAAGAAGTATAAGTATTACATAAAACAAGTGTGTTGAATAACTTGCGCAGAAATTTATGTTCGAGATAAGTTGCGCATGCTCCAATTTAATTTAAGCGTTAGAACAATTTTAAATATTTGCATGGTTATTCAATAGTGTTTTATATACAAATGGTTGATGAATATAATGGAGTTATAGCATGAAACAACTCACTTTGTACAGCAAATAAAAAGAAAATTTATTAAAAAAAGTAAAAGAGTAATTAGTATAATAAAATAAATTAATTTATGAAAATTAATTTAATATTAATTAATTAAGACATTCCATACTCTGACTACATTTAAATCAATATCAACAAAAATTGTATTTTTTGTATTAATATGCAAATCAAAGACGTATCATAAATTGCATTGATACAACAATTTGCTTACAATTCTCGTATAAATATCGCACAATGTCACAGCATAATATTCATACACGCCTCTCAGTAAGGTTTAGACTTGATTCAATTATAATTTTTTTTATTAAAAATATTTTATAATCTACATGTTAATAAAAAATTCCACATGTTGATTTAACATAATCATCAATATTGTTTCAGTTATATATAACTGCAACATGTTTATTTAATTAAAGCATGCTAATATCAACATGTTGAAAAGCATTTTAAACATTGTATTGGAATAAACGCTTAAAGCTCACCTTTGGACTACAGTATAAAGTTCAATGTAAATTAGTTAGAAGCCACTTATTCAACGAACTTATTTAATGTTTTTTTTATATATAAAATATTTTTCAAATAGAACATGTTGCTAACAAATTACAACATGTTTATACCACAAAATAAGCATTATAATGAAGCACAGATGTAATACACCTCCCATATATTCAATTATTTCCATTAGATACATACTAATACGTATGAATTTAATCAGAACAATAGAACTTTCAGTATGAAAATAATTTAAGTATTAAGTATATATGTTAAATGCTCCTATATCTATATTTAAAATTTTCGTTCGTAGTTTTCATATGGACATAAATGTTTGTTGGATTCTAATCATTTCAAGATGCGTTATTGATTTGTGTGGTTGGTTATGTACGTCGGAAATTTATTGAATTTATTTTTATACCCTACACCACCGAATTGGTATTATGCGTGGTATACCATTCGTATCAGAATCACTCTATGTAAACGTTGATGAAATTTGGTACATATTATTATTTTAGAATACATTTTGTAAGTGGCCATGTTTGATCCAATATTTCAGGTAAATGCTACTTTTAAGGGCAGAAATTTTTCATATATTTTGTTATTGTAATAATAATTGGACAAATTATGAATAATATAACCAAAAATGGATGAGCAAAATTATACGAGGATCGGTTCATAATTCGTTTTAAAAGGCATAAATTTAACATAATTCAAAGTGTCACAACAATACACTAAACACTTAAGAATAAATCAGAAAATCAAATAATACGAGGGTCGTTCATTAATTTTTCGTAACCACCACTCTTAACCGAACATTTGGTGAAGCGTATTAGATGGTCAGGCTTGACTAATTTTATTAAATAAATTAAAACCTCTTAAAACTGAAAATATTTGAACAGGCAGTCTGACTAAAAAGCATATAAATTTCTCAAGAAATTTGAGACACAAATATTGCCTTTAGTAATCACGTTATTCACTTTAAATTTTTGGGAAATCGCATGTCACTGTGAATATTTGGCAGACAACATAAAATATTATAAACTAAAACAAAAATAAAAAATGTATAAAATGTTCTTATTAATAAAATAACAATAAGTAAAAATACTATATTCAGCTATGCCGGATATTCAAAACTCTTCCCCACATTTGCGTATAAAGTAAATACGTTTTGTTCCGTACGTATAGTAAACGTACATACAAACTGACACTCACAAATCCATACATGCATATGAAGGTTTTTTAAATTAAACAAATGAGTCATAAGATTTCTTATATTTTGGCTTTAACATTTTTCTACTGAACCGATTTTAATCATAAAGCTTAATCCTTTGGAAAATTTCATTCCAATTTGTCAATTTATAATTGAAAATTCTAGGGATGATCTTCTTTTGAATTTAAAGACTGCCTCAAATATTGGTCTATATCTTTTTATATACTTGATTGAGCTCTGTCAATTGTTTTGAGAAGTGTGAAAGTGCCAATAACAGTCAGACAAACAGACAGACAGACATAGCTAAATCGACCCAAGGATTGCTTTGATGTAAAAATATGTATATAATGGAGTCTTAGATTTACAAAGTTAATAACCCCTCTTCACCAATTATGGTGGTGGAGAGAATAAAAACGCTTTTGAGAATGGCCAAAAATAGATCCATTCAACGGGAAATATTGTAAGAACTTTACTCCTTTGTGATTTGAAATAAAAGTTTATTATTGACACACACAACACACTCACATGCATTTGCTTTTAACTACTAAATTTATGCAATCAAAATTGATTATATTTTTCAATTTAATTTTTCTTCAGTTAATCAATATGATTATTTTCATTTATCGTATTAAATAACAAATAAATTCATAATTTTTGTATCCGTTTTAATATGCAATTTCTTTATTCCTTCTTTTCTTATTTTCATATCAGATTCTTTTCCATATTCATTATACAATTTTATTTTCCTATAGAACAAAAATTGCAAACGTCTTCATTAAAAGAGAGAAAATTTTATTGAAAAATGTGATAAGTTCATCATCATACATTTGTGTAGGCAAATCTAGGAACATACATGTACACATCAATCTATACATATACATATTAGGGTGATCGATTTTTCAACATTTTTTAGAAACTGATTTCAGTTTCTTCGAAATGTGATATTTAAATAATAACCGGGTTTTAATTAATAACCGGTTAGTAGTTATTTTTCCAAAACATCAAGACAACTAAAAACAATAAATAAATATTATTTATTAAATAACTGTTCTAATTACAAATTCTTACAAATAAATATCGATTTTTACACCTTTCACCATCACAAGTGTTGATAGTGGGTATGTTAATATTGTCATTCGGTATGTGACACCAAGAAGGAATGATCTAAAATCACATAACGTATATATATTCTGTAAACATTCTCACGGTCACAATAATAATACAAATTCAAAAAAATACTTTTTCCAGAATGTTTGTTATGGTTCTAAACAGTGTAAAATCAGGAAAATCGGTCTACTAACAAAGAAGTTGTAGTCCACATTAAATTAAAATTTTACAATGATATAAAGATAAATACGTCCTATTTCTATTTCAAGATTATCGTTCAAATCGTTCAAAACGGATTAGTAGAAAAGAGCTATAATCAATGATATGCCTTATATGTTGGTATTAAATGTTTAAGGTGAGTTTGAGTGTACGTGTCTGTCTGTTATATTATCAAAGTGTTTAGAACTTTGAAAGAAACTAATTTTTAAAGTTTTTAATACGCTTAAAATCCATAAAAATCCTTTTCAGACAAAAACTCGCTATTTAAGGATAAAACCCCGGTTTCGTCGATATTCGAAATGTGAGCTTTCCACACTTTTCGACTTTATCAAAATAACCTGTTATAACCGGTTATTGAAAACCGAGCTGATCACCCTAACACATATATGCTTAATATGTATATGAGATAGTTTTATTTTTTTATCATTATCTGTAGAAATATGTGATATGATAATACTTTCTTTTATAATTTCAAATTTTAAATTATATTAAAGGAGTTTTTCTGTTAAAAAGATGTGTTTCGAAACAATATCTTGTCAAATTTATATAGACACATACATATATTAAAGGCAGTAAAAAAAATGTACAAAACTAATTCATATTTTATAGACTTAAACGTCCAAAACGCTTTTCCAGAAGGGCCTCAAATTAAAGCTATAGCCAAATATGAACCGATATTCATCAAATTTGTGACGATTTTTAATAAAACGAGTTCATGTATAAAGACATCCCTTTTCTAAGGAGGAAATTTATATGAGAGCTATATGAAAATATAGACCGATATTGGTCAATTTAATAGCATGTATTCATGACAGTTAAAAATTTAAGTGGAAAAAACGGTGTAAAAACGATATTCCGGAAAGTGGATTTAAATGAGAGCTTTCTCAAAATATGGATCAATAATCGTGAATTTAGTTGGTGTACTTGAAATAGTTAGAAAATAATTGTGCTGAATTTCAACAAAATTGGTCCACATTCAAGACTTTTATAAGTTTTAAACCATATTCCGGGAAGGGATCTTATATGTGAGGTAGGTGAAATAAAGACCCAGGGCAATTTATTTTCTTTGGATTTATTATTATATCAAATTAAATACACATGAGAAGTTTCTGAAATTTATTTTTAAAACTTCGACCAATATGATACACAGATTTTGGGGTGTCTTAAAATCTCCTATATTTTAGCTACAATTACTTTTTTATTAATCCGATTTTGAAGTTCTTTTTTACGATGATAAAGTATATAAAGTGTTTACTGTTGAAAAATTAAGAAAAGTTCTTTTTCGAAATTTTTTTGTTGTCTCAGATATCGGTCTATAAACTTTTACTAATTAACAAAAACTATTTAGGATTCGGGAATTTATTTTAGCCATGAGAATGTTTCAATCAGCTAAATCGATTAGATTTTGATTTGATACAAAAATATATAAACTCTGTAGGTTTTCAGTCTGAATTTTTATACCATACACCACCGAAGATGGTTTCATGTAATGTGCGTTTGTGCTGATCCTTGTAATATGCAGAAAAACGGATCGATTTAAGGTTGTCCGTCCGTCCGTCCGTCGGTCTATTCGTCTGGCTGTTCATTTAAATGTTGTGAACTGTCTGTAGGTAACAAATTTTTAAATATCACGATCAAATTTAGTATATATTATTATTTTGGAATAATGACAAAGCCTATTGAAATTGGCTATGTTCGGTCCAAAATTTAAAATACCTTCCTTGCAAACGTTCTTCCCAGAATGTGATTTTAAGGTCATAAAATACAAAATGATTTAAACAAAATTTGGCACAAGTAAGTGTTATCATATTCTAAAACGATGTGCCAAATTATGCGAGGGTAGGTTCATTATTTCTCAAAGGTCCCATACAAACCACTTTCCAAATATCACTTTTAAACGAAAATTGACACAAGTAAGTCTTATGATATTCTGAAACGATGAGCCAAAATATGCGAGGGTGGGTTCATTTTTTCTCATCGGTCTCAAACAAACCATTTTCCAAATATCACTCTTGAGGGCAAAAATCTAACATATGCGTTGGTATTGTAATAATTTGTCAAATTAAGATAAATATATGCAAAAATCGATGTGTAAAATTATACGAAGGTCGGTTCACAATTTCTTGCAGCCTCCATATAGTATAGTATTACAATAATGTACTGCACAGAAAATTAAATTATACGAGGGTCGTTCATTAATTTTTCGTAAACACTATTTTTAAGCCGATGATGTGGTATAGCCGTCCTGACCGACTATAGATTCTTAATTTATATCAGATATCTGTATATATACTTTTTCTAAGGAATCAAATTTTCTTAATCTAAATAACGAATAATCTCAAACAGTTTCGACAGACAGACAGACAGACAGACAGACAGAAGTAAATGAACTCATTGTTATATATAAATATAAAATAAATGTATATCAAATTCTCATTCTGCACTTATTATGGAGCTTCAAAAGCCTTTAAAACTCGGTCAAAACAACGTTTTTAGTAAAATAAGCAAAAACCTTGATAATACCACCCATTTGACGAAAGTAAGATTAATTCGTGAACATTTCTACCAAAATTAAAAATTATTTGTTTTAAGTTAATGTTTTTTCTAACTCTTCAAATTATGCGTTTTTAAACAAAAAAGCTTTTTTATGATCACCGCAACCAAAATACAAACGAGTAAAAATCCGTCTACATTTCAAAAATCTAAATTTTAAGTTAAACAAAATCAATTTTAAAATAAATTTCAAGATTAAATCGTCTATAACTTGATAAATATTGAAGCTTTTAAATAAAGCAAGCTTTACTTGCGATCACTTTTGTAAAAGGAAAATCGATTTAAAAATAGATTTTATGTTAAATTCGACAAATAAAGCATTTTTGACTGCAACAATGCGTTTGTGCACAATATAAACTTTATTTGAGAATAATGTACAAAATTTTAAAAACGAAATTTATATTAAATTTTACTTGGAATCATGAATATTGAATGTTTAGACCAAAATTTCAGAAAACTGTTAATGAAGCTCCATAAAATTCTCCATAAAATTCTTCATAAGTTTTTTCTTTTGGAAATATTTATTTAATATTAGACCACTTAAAGAATTTTTTTTCACTTTTGTCCCACTGTACTTTTTTATTTTACTATAATTTCTTTTAGATTCCATTTTCCCGATGCGTTTTGCTGCACAAAAATTCTTATCAATTCCCAGATCTCAAAAGAAATTTTACAAATCACAACGTGTATTAAAAAAAAGTAATTGAGACCAAATTCTCCCTGTAGTACATCTTTAGATAATCAATTATCAATATTTGCTTTTTATTGAGGCTACATCTTCTCCCAGACCTATTTGTCCTTCACATTGAACAGTAAAACTAATTCTTGGTAAAATAACTGGAACCAAATTTGAGAACTCTTGCTATTATAGTTCTTCAGATATTTCATAATCAATATTAG
Organism: Cochliomyia hominivorax; assembly: GCA_004302925.2. Classification (NCBI taxonomy): domain Eukaryota; kingdom Metazoa; phylum Arthropoda; class Insecta; order Diptera; family Calliphoridae; genus Cochliomyia; species Cochliomyia hominivorax. The sequence continues at coordinate 26,298,110 of PYHX02000158.1, forward strand.
CTTTGTATGGGTGATAACCCTCCCCATGGTCCTATCCGTTTTACATTTTTGCCAGTAAATAAATCCTTTGGAAAAAACTGGAACCAATTTGAATACATCCGCTTTTACATCTCTTTAGATATTCGATAATCAATATTTGCTTCGTATGGGAGTATCTTTCCCCTTGATCCTACCTCTCTTATATTTTGATTTGTTTTACTAATTCTTAGAAAGAGCTTGGGGCCGAATTTAAGAACTATTGTTGTTATAGTTCTTTATATTTTCGAAAATTACTATTTCCTTTGTATGGGAGACACCTCTTCCCATGATCTTATCCGCCCTTCATTCTGTCCAGTAAAACAGCTACTTGAAAAATTTACTGGGACCAAATTCGAATAGTCTTGATTTTGAGATATTCGATTATCAACATTTTTTTTGTATGGAGGTTACTTTTCCCCCTGATCCTGTCTGTCCTTGATTTTGTTTAGTTAAACAGTTCCTTGATAAAGTGATTGGGACCAAATTTAAAATTCTCGCCGTTATAATTCTTTAGATATTCGATGATGAAAATTTGCCTCTCTCTCCCTGATTATATACGCCCGACATTTTGTCTTGTAAAATAGTTTCTTGAGAAAGTTATTGGGACCAAATTTGAAAGCTCTCGATGAATGGTTCTTAGTTCCAAACAAACAATCAAATGGACAAAGAAACACAGATTTACTTTTATATATAGAGATTTAATTCCGGATAAATTTATTTAAAAATTTAATAAAATTCAAAAACTTTACATGAACAACTTAATCGCATAATAATGAATTCATTTAAATTCTAAATCGTTATTATTGAGTAAATTTTCTTTAATGCAATAAAAATTCCTCTATTGTCAGATTTAAACTCTAATCTTAAGATTAAAATTCATATAATCATTTTTAGTCAGGTTTAAAAAAAAATGGAACCATACATACTACAAGATTCTCATACAATTTCATACACATCGACATTTCCACTACTACATATACATATACATTCATATGTAGATAAGACAAGTAAGAATATTATAGTCGGTCAAGGTCGACTATGTAATACCCTACAACACAATGTTGGTTTTAAATGATAATTACGGAAATGTAATGTAGGCCCCTCGTATAATTTTATTTTCTGATTTATTCTTAAGTGTGCAGTACATTAATCTTAAATTTGTGCGTTTTTTAATAAATTTTTGTGAGGGGTTAAATATGAGCTGCATAAAATTATTGAGCGACCCTCGTAAAATTTTGCAAACCGATTTTTGTTTAAACTAATTTTGATTTTACCAATTTTTACAATACCAGGGTATATGTGAGATTTATGCCCTTAACAAGTGATATTTGGAAGCGGGCTTGTAAGGGACCAATGACAATCAATATGTCACATTTAAAGACTTTTTTTCTGTTAAAATCGCTTTATATTAAGGACTTTTATGAGCTTAAAATCTCATTACATGGACAGCCAGTCCAGACGGACATCGTTAAATCGACTCATAAACTGATTTTGAACCGAACATCTTAAAGATGGATGTAATGTAACTTTTTCTGTATGTAACAAACATCAGCATAAACGCCTAATACCCCAACTTTTTACGATGGTGTAGGTTATAATAATTTGAATATGTTTTATATAACTTTTAACATTCACATCCATAGAATTACTTTACTTCGTTATTTGTTTGTATGTTAATGTGTGTCAAATACAAAAAAAATATTTCTATGTAAAATGCAAATATCGTTATTCTTTTCATCATTTATGGACTCATTCAGTAGACAGTTAGACATTTCTATACACATGATGATAATGATGATTATAATGTTGATAATGATGATGAGAATATGTTCAGTCAACATTTAGTTTCATCATCTTCTTCTTAACAAACTTATGAAAAGGGAAAGTATAAGTAGTCCAAAGTATATTTATACACACACACAGATACATAGAACTGCAACAAATACTTATACAATGAGAAAGTTTTTTTTTTGTAAAGCAAAAACAATTTCATTTAGTCACTCAATAAGGACTTGCCAGATATTTTATACATAAAATATAAAGATACAGATACTTATTTTGATTTAAATAAATTATTTAAGTAGTTATGTTTATTTTAGTACTGTGAAAAAGTGAAAATGCACAAGGTTTGGAACTAATGAAAATAAGACAGATCATATATTCCTATAAGGAGTGAGTTAGAAAAATACTTAATATAAATATATATTGATTAGAACGAAACTTACAGTTTTAATTTTTTATTTCATTGAAATAATTATTACAATTAACAAAAGAAATATTTTTATAACGTTAAACACTAGTGATGAAATTCTGAACCTTTTTCATAAACACTTCTGTCACTTTGTGCGAACAGATACTCCACCTCCATTTAAAATCTAACATATTTTCAGACAATTTTTTGTGCTCTTCAATTCTCCTTTAATCAAAAAAACAAAATATCCTTTTGCTTCCTTTTGTACGAATACCTCATTATTGTTCTTGTACCACTCAAGAGCTTGTTTATGGTAGTGACAGGATGCCAAGACCGCCCAGAAATAAATGGACACATTATGAAGTCTTTTAAAACGAAGCAGCCTTATTTGAAATCATTTTGCCCCAGCTGCATATTGCTTGCCACACCAAGAACTTTTTGGGATATTTTGACTGCTTTCGGGACGTTAACTTTTCTTCAAAATACTCCAAATTATACGAAGATCGATCCATTATTTTTCATAGGATCCATAGAGCCTTCTTCCATTCATCTTTTGGAGGGCTTAACTTTGAATTAAAATAATTGGTTTAATTACGACAAATATAAAAAAATTCGATGTAAGAAATTTTACGAGGGTCGATCCATTATTTCTTCTAGCTCAAAAGAAAAAAGCCCTGAGAAAAAAATAATTTTAAAACGCTTATATTTTAAATTAATGTTAAAGTCACAATAATATGTTATAAATATATATATATATATATATATATATATATATATATATATATATATATATATATATATATATATATATATATATATATATATATATATATATATATATATATATATATATATATATATATATATATATATATATATATATATATATATATATATATATATATATATATATATATATATAATAAATAGAAATCCAATTTAACGAGGGACATTTATTAAATTTTTTAAAATACCATTTATAACTAAAAATGTGGTATAGTCGGCCTTGACCATCTTTAAAATTCTTTCTTGTTGTAATTAGAAAAAAATTATGGGGCTTCATAATTTCGGACGTGGAGCTCCTACGTATTGCAAACTTTTGAAGTTAAAAAGCTCCACTCTTCTAATATCGTTATGTTTAATTTCGCTGATCAAATACAATTATACAAAACAACAAAAATTACATATTTAAAACTTCTACAATACATATACAACTAAAAAAATATTGACCCGATATGGACAAATTGAATGAACTTTTTATACACAATTCATATTCTCTCTAATCGCAATCTTACATGACTTCTTCCTGAATTTTTATACGGCACCACTGTATCATATTTATTGCTGTTTTCTCTAAATGACCTATTATCCTACATCCTGTGTGGTTAATAGTAGCAAAAAAGGGTTTTTTATATGTCAAATTATGTTGGAGAGCAATAATTTTACAAATAGTTTTTCCCTGCTCATTTATGATTTGTTTGCCAAAAATAACATAAGAGATGGAGAGTGAGTGTGTTTTATTAGAAATTTTAATTTAAAAATTCTTCACACAAAAACATTGTCCCACATTAACGGTAATAAATCATAATTTAAGCAAAGAAAGTATTTAAAACCTAAAGATATTTCAATTATGACAAAATTTACTGACTACATAAACAACAAAAAGTAATATTTTCTTTTTGGCAAAAATACAGTTAATATGTGAACGTTATAAGAAGAATTTTTTTGGAAAAAAATATAAATTAAACAAATTTCATCCATGATCACATTTGCAAAAGAAAAAATTTATAAAAGATTTTTTGAGTTAAGTCGGTAAATACTACGATTTCGACCAAAATGAGATTCATTCGTGTTCGCTTTGGAAAAAGTGAAAAAAGGAATTTTGAATTAAAATGGTCCATAAGTCGGTAAATATCGCGATTTCGACCAAAATTATCTTTATCTGTGATTATATTGCAAACAATGAGATTTTGACCAAAACAAGTATCATTCTTGTGTTTAAATCGTCCATAACGTTATTTTGATCAAATAAGCTTTTTTGAGTTAAAATCATCCATAACTCTGAAAGTATTGCTATTTTGATTAAAATAAGCTTCATCCGTGATGACTTTTGAAAAAAATAATTTTTGAAATAAAATTGCGATTTTGACCAAAACAAGCTTCATTCCTTATCACTTTTAGAAAAAAAATTTGACTTAAAATCGTCAGCAAGTCGGCAAATACTGGGATTTTCACCAAAACGAGGTTCATCACTTTTGCAAAAAATGAAAAAAAAAAGAATTTTTTTTGTTAAAATCGTTTTTAACTCGGTTTCAACTGCATTGATTCGTGATGACATTTGCAAAAATTGAAAAATTCGAATTTTTAAATTAAAATCGACCATAAATTGGTAGATACTACGAATTCGACTAAAGAAAGCTTCATCCGTGATCATTTTTACAGAAAATTACAAAATCGAATTATTGAGTTAAAATCGTCTTTAACTCGGTTAATAATACGATTATAACCAAAATATGCTTAATCTGTGATCACATTTAGGAAAAATTAAAATATTGACATATTGAGTTAAAATCGTCAATAAATTGGTAAATAATGCGATTCTGACTAAAACGAGATTTTTCCATGATCACTTTTACAAAAAATGAACAAATCGAATTATTGATTTAAAATCGTCTTTAACTCGGTTAATAATACGATTTTGACCAAAATAAGCTTTATCATGATCATGTTTGATCATGTTTGCAAATAACGAAAAAAATCTAAAGTTTGAATTAAAATCGTTCATAAATCGGCAAACACTGCAATTTTGACCAAAACAAGTTTCATTTGTGATCACTTTTGCAAAAAAATTCAAAATCGATATGAAAATGAAATCTTAAGTTAAAATTTTCTATAATTCGGTAAATAATTTTACGAAAATTGAACATAAAATTTTTGGGTAAAAATCGTCCATAACTCCGCAGATACTGGGTTTTACAAAATCGATTCAGAATTACCTTTAATTATGAGCTAATTAATGTACCTTTTAAAACTAATTTATTTCTTCATTCTCCTATTTATTTGAAAATTGCACAATGTGAAATTATAAATTAAATATGAACACAATTACTAATATACATTATTACAAACGTATATATGCATTTAACTGTAAACTTTATTCGTGACGATTATCAGCATCAATTTTAAATTCATTAAATAATCATTTTGTAATGAATGTATATATGTATGAACGGATGAATGATGTAGATGTGTAGGTGTGTAATTGTAAATGTAATAATATTGGTTACAAAATAGTTGTGGTATTTATAAATAGTAGCAAATGAATGATTTAGTAAATCAATCATGCGTATAATAAGTTTTACTGCTTTTAGTGGAGATAATTTTTAACCATTTTGGCGTTAAATACTTCGATTTCTAAATTGTAATAAAACTGAAATCAGTGTAATCATTCCGCTTAATAGAACCAATACAATATTCAATACATTAACACAGTCAAATAAATAAAATGAAAATAAACACATACAGATATACAGGCATACACATCTAAATTAATATATTATATAAAGCAGAAAGTAAGAGAACTGATGTGACTTAAAAAAGGCCTATTAAGCACTTTTGGACGAATGGCCATGCATTAACTTTCCATTTCCTACGCTGTATCATAGAAGGCTCTATCACTTCCATAATATCATAGAAGGCTGTATCGCTTCCCTGGTAAGCTAGACTGGAATGAATTGGCTATGCTCCGTTGTATTATCTATTCTGTCTTTGAAATCATTTTTTAGTCGAATTAAAATTTTGATGAACGACGTTCTACTTCACCGTCTTTAACAGAATTTCATATATAATGTCATATGGGTGTTATAGGAGACCTACACTGGTGCATATTCACATATAACTGTTTTTAATTAGAAAAAATAAAACAATAAAATATTTGGTGGAAAGTAATAAGAAGTGAGATCAAAAAATTCTTAACGCATATATGTAGTAATAAAATGAAACCACTTTACTTACAGTTTTAATTTTTTTATACCCTACACCACCGTAGGAGGTTGGGATATTATGTGTTTGTGCAGGTTTTTGTAACAAGCAGAAAAATGGTGTTACACCCAACTTTAAGTCTACCGTTTGACTCAGAATCACTTTCTCGATTTAACGATATCCGTTTTGATATATCGCGATGAAATTTGCTACATATTATTTTGGCCTAAGCACCATATTCGGTCCAATATTTCAGATACCTCCCATACAAATGTTTCTCCCGGAATGGGGTTTGAGGTCATAAAGGTCTTAAATATAAAGCGATTTAAATTTCGAAATATCACTTTTGATTTTTGTTTTTTTAAGGTTTATTAGTTAAAGTCTTTTTGGTTATTTTGCATTACCCTTGGAAGGTTTTCGATCACCATAATTCCTTTAAAAGGAAATTACGCACCATACTTTGGGAACGTTTAATTTTACGACCAATTTCTTTATTGGAACATCTTTGTCATGAACAATATTTAATTTGGATGTTTCCTTGATCTAAGGGAAAAGTTCCCTTCGGCATCTTTAAACTGCAGCAAAATTGAGATATTGTCATTAAAAACATAATTTTATTTATAAGAATCTAAATTATTTTAGAAGTAATTTTCACGCCTGCGTTTATAGAAATATTCCACATTAACAGCACTAAGAAGATTTGATCGCATGAATAAAGCCCACAACAAGACTAAAAAAATGCTCCAACTTTTCTTTTAGATGAAAATAACAACGCAGTGTGGTATTAAAACTGTTTTTAGAAGATGTTTCAGAAGGCCTTTGTTGTGGAACCTCTTTGATAACTTCCCTCCAGAGTGTCTGCTGTTCAATTATTTTTTATATATATTTGTATTATTTTTTGGGTAAACGTTTCAATACTTATTGATTTTGTTTTTTGTTCTTCTCTTAACCCAAATACGTTTTCACCAAAAATAATACTAAAATATTTATGTATGCAACAGAAGTAATATTTCGCTATTATTTTTTTAATATGTATATGAAATCATTTTAAAATTAAAACATCTAGTTAAAGCTAAAATCGGTTAAGTCGAATTAGGAATACACTTCTACAAACAGCTTTCGAACTTGCAGGTTTAATTTACTATTTGATGAACTTCGGTACACGCATTCTCTATATCGGTAAAGAATTAAAGTTCTCCAAATTAAAAAAAACTCCGTTTCATTTTAATCGTGGTTCAATGTTAAATTATTTTTCGAATATTTTTATTATCATTTGAGTCCAAAATTTTCATTGATTTTGAGTAATCGATCGAAGGATTTTATTCGCCTTCGTAATTTCTTTGATCGACATAATCAACATTAATATAAATTACAATAGAAATCGTCCCTGTTCTGAAGACACATTATAATCATAATCATAATGTGTTTATCTGAGTCTATTAAAACTCCTTCAAAATAAACTCCTTCCAGCCATGGCAAGGACTCGGGAAAGATCTGATTTAAAAGAACATTCCAAGCATTTTGGATTACAGTCCTTCGATCCAAATGGAGAGAGAAAAATTATTTATCCCAATAGCAATTGTGCACATAGAATGAGTTTGATAGGATGTAAAATAACAAAATATTCTGAACCATCTACAAATTTCCGGCCAAACCAATTCATCCTTGTAAGTTGTTACCATAAAAACTAATAAAGCCGATGTTTCATAGTCTTTAGCTCATCTTTACTCCCACACATCCTACAAATATCCGACACGCCTGAGTCCCATTTCATTATCATTTTACCTGTGACAATATCCCATTCAAAATTTTAAAAATTATTTATACAGACTCTGTTCACGCTTAGAAATAGAAATGTATGAGTAGGATTAAATTTTGATCATAAGATCCTTCATATCCCACAATCATCTTTAGTACCCTTTTTGTGTTGAGATCTGTACAAGTTCTTAATCATTTTATTCAGCAGAAGAGTTCAAAATCGGCTTAATTGGTTCACATTTACTAGACACGTCAAGTGTTATTTTATTACCGATAATGTTGCTGCGTGCTTAGTATTTTCTTATGTTCTACTACCAATGCTGAAGTTTTGATGTACCTCTCCAGGACTGTTAGCACTGCCTTGCCGTAAAAATATATAATGAACTCTAAACACTCACATGATCCCTTAGCGCAGGATCTACTTTTAAAACACACTGAAGTAAAACACGATTTATCGTTATCCGTTATCCGAAGTGATATCGATACGCGTCTGATATCACCTTTGATATTTCCTTAAAATCAAGCTCAACTCCCATGTAGTCAGTGACTTTTCTATCACTTCGTATGAGTCACAATTTTTGACTTAGCGAACAAACTTTGACTCTTTGCACGATGTCACTAATTGTGGGAAGAAACTTTCTCAAGATCTCGGAATGACATGCTTTCGCCTCAGTTATCGTTACTTGACAATAAATGACAGTTCCCGTAACTTTTTCGTTTTATTATAAATAATCTTGCTTTTTTCTTCTGTACTCCTTCATATTCTTTTGCTAGATCTAATGTTTTAGAGGAAATAGTTTCTAACTCTAAATAAGGATCCCAATTTCCTAGCTTTGACTTAGTAATCTGTTTCTGGTTGAATTTGGAATCCTTATGAATAAATGACATCAATTCAGTATCTTCCACTCACGATGTTATCAATCAATTTAGAATAAGTATAAATTTAAATCGCGATGTCTTAGATATTTCAAACTCGACCAACACCATAAACCATAAATGTCCTCGTGTAAGCCATTTTATCAATTTGCCAAAATTTCTTTAAATTGGGATTATTAGATGAACCTTCATAAGCCGTGATTCTGCACTTGCGATGGTGAAGGGTATAAAAATAATAAAATTTTGAAATTGCATTTGTGGTTTATCACGTAAATTAATAAAACACATTTCCAAAAAAAATAATAATAAATAAATAGATGAAAATTGTACTATATTGCATACATATCTCTGGAAATGATTGTGGGAGTGTTAAAATCATGATAAAATAAATCCAATATATTGTGTAACTAAAATCTATACACATGTATGTGTGTTTTAATTATACATGTATTTTAATAATACAAGCAATACCTTATAGTTATATCAGTGTTGCCAATTCATCTGTTGTTACACATATTGTGTGTAATATTAATTTTCATGTGTAGACTATGTATAATTGATTTTGTGTGCAAATTATATGTAATTTTAATAACTATTTGGGACACGAAATATTTTTTACTGTCACAACGTAAAACCTATTTTGCCTATTTTGTAGTCCAAAAAAGTATAACAAAACTATGAACTTGTATATAATCTAAATGACGTTTATACGTATCATCCCGTAATCATCTGCAAAGATCATAGAGAAGTTTACATCAAATAAAATTCAGATTTGATTTTGCTGATCAAATTTATTCTAACCTGCATTTATATTATTAATCTGCAGTCCGGAAAAGCTCTGCCTTTTGAACTAAAGACATCTTTATTTAAAAAACGATTTCAATCACTTGAAATAGATTTGCAACAACATGATAATGAGTTCATGATCATGCCCTATTGGATTTCGAAAATGTCAACTAAATCCCAGTTGTTTTAAATAAACGTCTAAAATGTAATATTTATAACATTTCCATTACATTTACCCATACATGATTGCATTGTCGTAGATCTTAATGTATCGAACGTTTTCAGATATTCTTTGGACGGCCAAGCCTTTTCGAATTTGAGTATGGATCCATCTCAATTTTATACGATTTATTTGTATTTTTATGGGTTCCACGTTTGTAATGTTGTTGATGTTATAAGAATTTTAATACTGCCCACTCTTTTGTTCCAGACGAAATAAACTGTATACTCCGATGTATTAAATTTAAAGTTTTAGGAAATAAATGTCTTCTGAAAAAATTGCAAAAAAATTGTTTATAAATGAGCAAAAAACAGAAATGTTTATATAGAAACAATTTGATAATCTTAATGGTAAATTGTTTTGATCATGTGATTTATGTTTAAATAAAAATTAAAAATACATGTGTAATTTTTCTTCAAATATGTAATTTAGGATTCGCCTACTTAATTTTTCGATCGGCAACACTAAGTTATATAAATGTTCAGCGATTTAATAATGATTAGAGTAACAAAACTGATTAAAAGTTATTACAATTTACAGAAATTGTAATTTATATTTCGTTTTTACTCAATATTTATGTGAACTTTTAATAACGAGTTTATGGGATTTTAATTAAAAGTGAAATTTAAAAAATCAACTTTAAGTTATAAATTTAAAGCAAAAAATAATAAACAATTAAAATCACTGTTTGTTTTAAATAAAAATTCTATTTATATAAAAAAAGATTAATTCTGTTTTTTAACTAATAAATAATAATAGAAATCAAAATTTTACTAAAGTTTCAAACTTTTGTGTTTTAATTTAAATTGAATTAAATAAAATTGTAATTTTCCAACACATTTTAATGTAACAGTATAATACGTTATAAACGGAAGTAAGATATTGCACTCTATTGACTACATTACAACATCCGGTTGGCTTATTTATCGCACTCATTTACACGCATCATATTCAGTCACATGTGAAATGTACAGATTTCATTTGGTAATAATTTTGTCTTGAAAAAAAACATTATTTTTAAGAACAAATTTAAATTTTATACCATTCACCATTCACAAGTAGTGATGTGGTATATTAACTTTGTAATTTCGTATTTAACGCCAAAATAGAATTATCTCAGACACCATAAAGTATATATATCTTGCTTAAAATGAAAATTTTGGTGGATTGAGCTATGTCCGCCTGTCTGAACAATCTTCTAGAACAATTATCCGAATGCAATGAATTTTGGCTACATTGTTCATTATTGTCCTTAGCAGTTTTCTCTTTAAAACCTGCTATATGCAAAAAAGTTATAGACCGATATCTGTGACAACCTCAAAATTCCGAAAAAGAAATTTTCTAATTTTTCAACAAGAAGTAAATGGAATTAAACTATCAAATAAAATTAAAAACTGAGATAGAAAAATCGTAACACACATTCTTTTAACTTTTAACCCAAATATAAAATTAAAAAATTTAATTAAAATTTTTTAAAGTTTTCAACAAAACCCAACTTGATCCTGTAAAAAGTTAGTCACACATTCAACGGTCTGATGTTATGGTGTTTCCCATGTTATTAAACAGTATCATAATAGAAAGTTCAGGAAGAAGGAATGGTCCACATGATGTTTCTAAAGCCAAAAAAAAGAACCCCCCACTCAACCGGTAATAAAGCAGACCGGTAATGCTGATGCAGGTTTAAAAATATATGAAAATCAAAAAGTTCCTGAAGGGAAAGAAGCAAAAAATTTAGAGGAATTCCTGCTTAATGGATGAAGAAAGGTTGCAGATTTTTCGCAACTTCCTGGTCAAATATTATTTTTATAATTTATGATCGAGAAAAAAAAAGTAAAAAATTTCCAAAAAATTCTTGGTATGACAAGCAATATGCAGTTACAGCAATACAGAGTATTCTATTAAAGCCGAATTTTAATCAAGGAATGTTTACAAAAAAGACTTCTTACATTTATAAGACTTCATAATTTTTTGTCTGAATTGGCATCCTGTCACTGTGGTAAACAAGCCCTTGAGTGGTACAAGGACAATAATGAGGTTCCCGATCTAAGGCTATTGAGTTATTATTAAAAAAGAATTAAAGAGCACAAAAAAGGTGTTCAAAAGTGTGGCAGGTTTTGAACGTATTTTAAGAATTTTTCAATCTAACTCCTGATGTCGCTGTATAAAAAGAGATTTTAGCTTTGCGTTTAGAGATCTTAGTGAAAGAAAAAACGTCTAAAATGAAAAAGAGTTTCGATAGATAAGCAGACATGGGGATTTGTACTGGTACAGAGTTTATTTGTGAATTTTATGAGCTTATAATGCGATAGGACATTTGAATGGATGTTACATGAAATTTGAACCAATTAGACCAATTTTATAAAAATATGTTCACAAAGTTTTCAAGGATAGCAAGAAGGACGGACATCGCATCCACCTAGAAAGTCATTCTTAGTCGTGCGTTGGGTATAACAATTTTTCTTTATATTACAAACATCAGCATTAACGCATAATACCAATGTAAGTGTGAATATGAAAAAGGTAAAAATGGTTGAAATAAAATTATTTATATATTTTTAAATAACATCGGCCGCATTCATAAAAGCTTAGCAAAGTTTTATAAACCAAAATTCCTTTAATTTATATTCAAGATAAAATTTACAATCGAATTCATCAATCACTTTTTAAAATATAACAGAATATTTTAGTGATGCACATTTGATCAAAACAAATAAAATAAAGCTCGTTATTTTAATACTAGTTTTTGTCGAAAATAATTGATTTTACTCAAAAATTAAAAAAAAAAATAAAAATAAAAATATTTTAAAATTTAAACTACTCGGATGAAATTTCATTTAGTAGTTTGAAGTTCTTATTCAAAAAAGGGGAAAAAGGTATTTATTTCGTGATTTTGAATATGATTTTCAAAATTTTTATTATTACACTTAATTTACTTATTAACTCATTTGTTCGTTAAGTCTGCTATAAACTATTATTTTGAATACGGTCGTATATGTTTAAACTAAGAAGAATTTGTAGTCAAAGCACACAAATATGGACACCTCTGCTCTATATTCTATAAATTTGTTTGCATAAATAAACCCCGAAAATACAACACTGAATGTATTCACTATAAAATACAACTCTGCACATCTTCTGACATTTGACAACATTATCGTGTTGTTTATTTGCTTGCAAAAGAAAAAACTAACAGGAAAATCAAAAAATTACGAGCAACAATTTAAAAAAAAAAATTGAATTTTTTACCTTAAATGTTTATAAAAAATAAATAATGGTGAATGTTATGAAAGGAGTTCTCGTTGAATGGTAAGTATGTAAGTAAAAATTATTTTCATTAAACATCCACATAATCTAATTCATCTGGTATACCAAAAGCTTTATTTATTTCTCTCTCCTGTTTATCAAATTTACGTTTACACCAAGTTTTGATCATAAAGACGTTATCAGTCCACCGATTAGCAGCTTCAAGTAATTTCTTTAAAGAAAAAAGAAAATTGACCGTTTTCTAATTCGTTAATTAAAAATTTATTTACCTTCGTGTCATTTTCTTTTGCCTTTACTTCTTCATATTCTACCTCGTGCTCGTATTTCTTCATTTCCTTATCCAAGTTAGATTTTTCTTCTTTTAGCACAGAAATTTCTCTAGTAATAACTTCAATGGCAGATAAATCCTCTGAAGCATCCACATGCATTTTTAATTTAGTTTGAGCTTCTTCAATTTTTTGTTGTACTTTAGCTGTTTTAGATTCCACTTCATTTAGTTGTCTTTGTAATTGTTGCAAGTTTTCACTTGATAAAGTTTTATTTATAATTTTAGTAATAAGTTAGAGTGGTATATTCGGCAGAACGAAAACTTAAATACCCTTCGCTACTTACATTAGGAAAACAACTGCGTTAGTTGGATATATTTCATTAGAAAGATAATTTTATCTTTCAACAATTATATATGAGATATATAAGCTCAAAATTCCAATCGAATGGACGTTTTTTGAGAATGTAGGTAGTTTTAAATGGATTGTCATCTTAATTTTATAGTTATTTCAGATGTTGATCTAATATTTATCCCAATTGGTTTAAAATAGCAAACAGAAAAGGACTAACGCAAATATAATGGCTTAATTTCGTTAGTAGCCAATTTTTCTTGAAGTCCACTTCCAACAAATGGATAAAGAAAAATCTAGTAATTTTTTAATTATTGAAATAATATTTGCTTTATGGTATGATTCATTTTCGTTATTACTTTCTCAGAACTTTAAGTAGCGAAGGGTATAAAAGTTATAATTTGAATATATTCCATAATTTAATGTTTACCTGGGAAAAGACCAATAATATAAACTTCCTGATATTTTAGCACTTTGAACCAGACCATTATCAACTAACTCCTGTAAGGTAGCTTTTACCGATTGCATTACTATACCCTTCTCCTGAGGGGCCAAACGTTCTAAATCTTTGAGCTGATAAACATCATTAGATTCATGGAATAATTCTAATAATTTTATTTGTTTCTCCTCAGCTGATAATGGCTTTTTCTTGGACATGTTTAATAGCAACTAAAATTGTATAAAAAAAATTAATGTTTTTTTTAATTTTTTCTGCAGTGATCCGGCTATGAAACAATTTTTGTTGCATTTGGATGAAACATCTGCTTTGGGACGAAAATTTATTATACAAGATTTGGATGAAAGTCATTTATTTATATCAACCGAAATCGTTGAAACTTTACAAGCCCGTGTGGATGAATTAATGGATCGTATTAGTTTTCCCCTACATGAAAAGGAAGCTTAAATTTGTATTGTTTAATAAATAACAAATTTCTTTTTTATAAAAATTTAAATAAATTATCTCTAAAAAATGGCCGGCCGGGAATCAAATCGTATTAAAGATGCCGAAAAGAAACGTGTTCTTGATGAAGCTGCCCGTCAACGACGTGCCCGTAAAGCTTTAGAGGCTTTAGAACAAGATAATTTTCATGATGATCCCCATGCCGATTTGGTTATGTCAAAAAAGGTGCCTAAATTTCAAGACAATCTTAAAAATCCTAAAGAAAATCGCAAATCAAAACGTAAAGGTCCTGATTACTATCGCGCTAAATATCGTAAAAATTTTGCTCAATTACTGGATGAGGAAAAGCAACAACATCCAGAGCCTCCTAATTATACAAGTGCTTTAGCTCCAGCTCCTTCCAAACCGGCAAGACATTTCTGTGCTGTTTGTGGAAATTTTTCGAAGTATTCTTGCACCGCTTGTGGTACACGTTACTGTTGTATACGATGCCTGGGCACACATCAAGACACGAGATGTTTGAAATGGACGGCTTAAAATAATTATGAAATTGTATTAATAAAATAATTTAAAAATATTGATTAAATAAAAACAAGAAAAATAAATATTATGTAAATTTTAAGAGTTTAATTATAAGGACGTGATGCGGTCGTATGGCGGGATGGCAGAAATTACGCAGTATTTAAAAATGTGTCATCGAAATGTTGGCGCTAAAAATTATTTTTCCATGGTTTCACCAAATTGTATCTTTTTATATCTTTTAATATGACATTTTATTTAACAAACCTTCACTTTTAATTTAATAAAAAATTCAAAAATATTTTATAAAAAAAATAAAAATTGTTTACATTTTAAATTTCTGAAAACATTTGATTGCGTTGCCCACTTATAGTGATTAAAAAGAGTGGGTAATAAAATTAGTTATCATGTACTACACAATGGGGCATAATCGATATTTTTAGAAATAAATCTTTAACCTTTGATTGTATGATTGTAAAATTTTAAATAAGCGTTACAGAGTATAGCGCTATAAAGTTTGGGTTCCATAGGGTGTCCTTGGTCAAAGTCAAATCTTTTTCATAAACTAGTTGCACTCATGACGTACTGAGATATTAATTTTTTTTGACCGAAGATCTCTCAAATGACATATAAAAGGTATCATATTAACCCATATAGAACCAAAAGCAATGTGTATAATATTTTAACTTTATTTTTTTACAAGAGTACCAATACTTCAAAAAGATATCGATATATCGGTGGTTTAATTCATATCAAAACATATAGACAACACAAGCAATCATTTGGTACCCATACCATACTATTAACACTCTGCGAACCAAAAATTATCAAAATAAAAATAAATATTTTTAAAGTTTAAAAATCGATGGCGGATCATGATTTGTTACTTTTTAATTTATAATTCAAATTAAAATAACTACAATAAAAAAGAATATACATATTTTTTCTCAAAACTGATGATGAAAAATAAAATATTGTGAAGAAAATGTTATTCCTCCCACTGTCTTTAATACGAGATGCCAATTACTGAAAATTGCTTCTGTTAAATTTTGACATTTCATTGACAATTATATACATTTAATTGTCATTTTGTGTGTGTTTTTCTGTAGTGACAGCGAAAAAATTTTTACACGGTTGGACCAGTGGAACGTCCGTAAAAATTTTCGTTGGGAAAAATTAAATTATTTGTAAATTATTTTTTAGAAAATTAAATCAACGAACATGATTAACGCCGTGTCGCGTGCTTATTTACGTGCCAGCACACAAGCTGTACCCAATGGTTTGAAACCTGCCGTCCTCAGTGCGGCCCAGGGTAAGAAAGTTGTGCCCACCAACACGGATAAAAAAGCTCCTTGTGGCAATACCAAAGCTTCAACTGGATTACAAAGTGATTATTAAGATAATTTCTAATACAAATAATTGAAAAACAAAAAATCGCAATTGTTTTAACACAATATTTCCAAAGAAAAATGTCTTAAAAGTTTGCAATTTTTTGTCTCAATTATGTAATGTTTTTTGAGGTTATGAAAGTACACTAAATTGAAACCAATAGAAAGAAAGAGAACTGTTAAGGGAAATGTAATGATAACAGTTATATTGATGTTATGAAAGAAATCGAAATCCAGCTGATTTTTTGTTTCTATTGGGTGGATGAAAAAAAATAATATGAATGATGAGAAATTGATTTAAAAGAATATAGAAATTACTCTTTATAAGAATGTAAATATTAGAATTGTTATCAATGTTTGTGTTATTCTCTTATTTTCATAGCTCTCCAACAAGTCCGTTTGGCCCACACCGACATTCAGGCTCCGGACTTCTCTCCCTACCGTCGTGAATCCGTACAAACTTCTAGCCGCAAAAATACCACTTCCGAGGAACGTAAAGCTTTCTCTTACATGTTGGTAGGTGCTGGTGCTGTTGGTGGTGCTTATGCCGCTAAGGGTTTAGTTACTGCTTTTGTCAGCTCCATGAGCGCATCTGCTGATGTGTTGGCCATGGCTAAGATTGAAATTAAATTGGCTGATATTCCTGAAGGCAAATCCGTTACCTTCAAATGGCGTGGTAAACCTTTGTTCATTCGTCATCGTACCCCTAAGGAAATTAGCACTGAACGTGGTGTAGCCACTGCTACTTTGCGTGATCCTGAAGCTGATGATGTAGGTCTAAATAATTACGATTTAATTACATAAATAATATTTATTTATACTTTATTTAGCAACGTGTCATCAAACCCGAATGGTTGGTAGTCATTGGTGTCTGCACACATTTGGGTTGCGTACCAATTGCCAATGCTGGTGATTTCGGTGGCTACTACTGTCCTTGCCATGGTTCTCACTACGATGCTTCTGGTCGTATCCGTAAAGGTCCTGCTCCCTTAAACTTGGAAGTACCTGCCCACAGTTTCCCTGATGAGGGTACCTTGGTTGTAGGTTAATAACCTTGATAACGATCCTTAAAACAAGGCTATTATTAAAAAATAATCCAACCATTATAGTGTTTAAATTATTATAACGTATTGTCAACTTCAGCCTCTTTAAGCTTAAACACAAAACAAACAAAATCTAGTAAAATCTTAAATTGGTTAAAAAAAACTAAATAACTCCATAATGTTATTAATAAACTAAAAAAACAAAAATAGAAAACCAAATAAAAACTCGTAAAAATATTACACGACAAATTGTGATCGAAATATAAAAAAATACAAATTAACAAACAAAAAAACTTTTCTTAAATATTGTTGTCGTAGTTGTTGCAGTAGTTGTTGTTTTTTTTTTAACGTACAAGTCTTCATCACAATAAAGAATGTTCTAATATTGTATGGAAATATGAATTTAATAATTTGGAACTTAAAAGAACGGTTCACATTTTTACATAATACATACAACTCACATAATAGTGTACACAAATATACAAAAAAACAATGTATCACAAAAACTAAATATAAAGTTGGAATTGATGTAAATGTCTGTATAACCAACTAGAATGCTCGCTACTACGTTATATGGTGTTTCCGTAATTATTTTTTTGCAATTCTGTTGTTGCTGTAAAAGTTCGGCTGTATCCATTTGTTCTCTCTTGTAAAACAATTTTCGGATAGATACAACTGTTACTGGATTGAGAATCTTTAGCCGAGTGTAACTTGGTTCGTTCTGGAAAGGAGATCCAATTGTCGTGGAAACGTTATATAATTCTTTAATTTCACATGATTAATATTGTTGGGCACTTGCCCACCTCGGGTATATTGATTATTGTAAATCTTAGAAAAAAATATATTTTTTTCGAACTTTCTTTTATTATTATTATTATTTTTTTCAAACGAAAAGCTGATTTTTAATTCTAGGACAATTTAACATATATTCGTCGTCGTTATTCTTAAAAACTATCAGGTTATTCATAGTTTTCTAGCCTTCCATAGTTTGGCGGTTGCGGTTTTCGGTTGTCCGGTGTTTTATGCATTTGTCACATTTCACAATCCAGTGAAAAAATAAAATACTTAGGATTTTATCAATAATTTTCGACCACTCCTTCCTATAATGTCATAATTTAGATTAACGAAATTCAAATTAAATATTTATTAACATAAAAGAACTTTATTGGGTGTAATGTAAAATGTTATATCAATTTATCTAATAAAACAAAGAAATAAGAGTAAGATCGAACAATTCTTAACATACATATATGTTAATTAAAGCGAAACCACTAAACTTATAGTTTCAAATTTTAATTTGATTAGAATTATAATACAATTAATTAAATTAAGAAAATATATGTTTATAGTTTTATAGAGCTTTCTATCACCTTGCTCGAACAGGTAGTCCATCTTCGTTTAAAATTAACCACACTTTTGGACAACTTTTTGTGCTGTTCAATTCTTTTTTAACAAAAGCCCAATATCTCTTCACTGGATTTTTGTACACCTTTTTGTGGTCTTCATTTCTCTTTTAAAAAGAGCTCAATATCTCTTCACTGGCCTAAGCTCCGGGCAGTTTGGAGGTTATACCTCCTTTGGTACAAATGCCACATTATTGTTCATTTACCAAACAAAGATTTTTTACAATAGTGGCAAGATGCCAAGTGGACACAATACGAAATTTTATAAATGGAAGCAACTTTTTTTGAAATATATTGTGCCAAATGTTTGGCTTCTATTACCACAACTATATATTGCTTGCCGTATAAAGAACTTTTTGGGAAAATTTAACTGCTTTTGGGTTCTAAACTTTTCTTCAGCATTAACTCGAGCATCAGCAGCATAAATTTTTTGACTAGGAAGTTATGAAATATCTGCATTTCATCATCCATTATGCAGCAAGAATATTTTTGAAAACTAAACTTCATTTCCGTACATTTCTTAGCATTTTTTCTGCATTCCTGTCATGAAATTTATTGCATTGTTTGTTTTTAAACCTGCATTAGCTTTAATTTTTCGTACCAAATAGTCCAAATGCTAAGCAAACTGGATAGTTTTTCTACCGGATGTGTTGGGCTTACTTTTCAAAATACTTTCTATTTTTTTGCCTAAGAAATATCATGAACCATTCCTTCGATCTGAACAAGGTTTTCTATTAACGAACAAGTTCTAGCGGTAACATTGGAAACAGACGGCAGAACTTTTGAATGTTTGACCATCTTTTTGCTTGACCAAATTGGGTTTTGTTTTTTCTAGTCACTCATTTTAATCAGCTTAACAATATATTCATTTGAAAACAGTTTAAATGAAAACGTATTAAGAATTTTTGGATCTTACTTTTAAACTTTCTAAACTTTTCCTTGCAAATAATTAGATAAAAATTATTATCCTTTAACAAAGACTATATAACCAACCCCCTCAGTAGATATATAATCACAGTCCATTACTAATTTTACTCTCGCCTGAGAAGGGCAAGTGAATACAGAAGCATCATGTCTTATTTGATCCGATTAATAGCAAATATTTCTTCCATCAACATCTGAATGGTAACGACCATAGTGTGGCAATCTTCGAACAGTTTTCTTTTAGTTAATTTACGTGGACGTCCACTACCTTTCATACTTTTAAAATTAGTTTCCCCACAAAAGGAAATAAGATCATCTGAATGATAAAACCACAACGATAAACTAATTCTCCAATCCCTGCCAAAGATTTACCTTGGTTATGCAGATGTACAATTATCTTTAGTTTAGTTTAAGTTGCTTCCTTTAATTTGGAAAACAGATCATTCATTTTGCTTATAAAATATTTAAAAATATGAATGACGCAACGGACATTGTAGATTTTATAAAAGGTTGCCAGACCGCCAAAAAAATGACTTAAAAAATACGGTTTTTTATAAAAAGTTGAAAAAGATACATTTACGAAGTGAATATTTATCAATTTCAAAATCAATATATTTTCAATATTTTCCCTCATGAGGCCATGAAAGAAAAAGGAGTGCAAAATGCCTACAGTAATTCGGTTTAAGAATCAAATTTGAAATCTCTCATTGTCACATGGTTGATGTCAGCGACTGTAATTTATAAAATTTGGGAATTAATATGTTGAAGATGAAATAATTATAATCTGGATATATTTCTGGATATCGGACTAAAAATAATATTTTAATGAACTTAATACCAAAAATATAGAACTATCAAAATTAAAGAGATATTTAATATATATTGGAAAATATGGCAGGGAAAGAAAAATTTTAACAAAATATGTAACTCAATAGTGTAAAGTTCTAGAAAAATTTATCGAAAAAAACTACATGGAACAAGATGGCAGTGCACAACAAGTTGCCTCAACCTCATAGATGCATCGACGCAGACATGGAGACAATATATCAGGACCTGCTTAATGAAGGACAGATCCTTGACGTCCTGTTGAAATCTGAGAAGTTGATGAGTCTGTCAAACCATTACTTCATAGGAACTGGTGCAACAGAGCGTCTGGGAAATCTTTTCCTTGGCTCTTATGAAAAAATAGATCAGAGTCATGAAAGGGATATCTTCTGAGTATGTGTAAATATCCCTGACAGATACTTCAAGTAAGGGGGCAGGTTTTGTTGCCATGTTAGTTCATCGCTCGATGAAGTAACGACTTCCACTGAAGACCGAACGACACTCGAAAAGCTCAAAATGGTGCTGGGTTACTTTCCCTGGAAACAAGTTTTTCATACCCACTCGTTACTGAATGGTAACGAAGTACATACAACTTTTTATAATTTCAAAATGTCATTCTAAATTTTCGATTTATAATTGTCAACTTTACAGAGTTCTTCGCTAGAATTTAGAGGTTGTTTCACTTATCAGTCTACATCGTTTAATATCCTTTACCGATTTTGCAGGTATATATATTCTTGCAGTTGCAAGAATATATATACATTATGGAGTCTGAGATGATTCCTTCTTAGCATTACACACGGAATGACATATTTAATATACCATTTTTACTACTTGTGGTGGTGGAGGTACAAATAGCCGTTTGGGGCCACTGTGCTTTGTAACAAATGTTTTACAAAATCGAATATATTTTTTTAAAGAACAGTTTACTCTGTTTCAATCATTTTTTGTGGAGAGAGATACCGTAGAATAGTGTAACGTATAATATAGAAAATTTATTTATTTATTTCGTTACATTTCGATATTTTTTTTTTTAATTTTTATTCGAATAAACAATGACACCCACTTCCACTTGTTGCATATGTTCCTTAATATTTAAAAAATAAATTTCAATATAATATTATCGAATAATCGATTATTCGAAATTTGAGTGAAATGTAGAAATAACTAGTGGCAGTAAAATGTTTCAGAGGAGGTGTTTAAATACTCAACATTACATATGTTGTCAGTGCCACTGACTACGCGCATTTCTGATTTTGTTTCAAACTCACGAATGGCAAAACAAAACAAAATATACAAAAACATTAACGAAGTATTTGAAATTAAAATCAGATGCGAAACAGAACTAAACGAATAAAGACGTGAATTTTCCTACTTTAATAAATAACAATTTTTTACTTATACAAAAATATAGATAAAAATAAAATAATAAAATCAAAACAAATAGAAGCGGAATAAATTAACAAGAGAAAAAGTAATAAAAATAAAAAACAAAAGCAATAAAAATTAAAGTGAGTGAAGTAAGTTTTATTTTTTTTTTGGATAAAAATTATAAGTGATTTTGGAATTTAATTTCAATTTTTAATAATAATATATAAATAAGAAATTTAAAAAAGCGAAATATTCTATAAACTTCAAGAAGTTTCTAAAAACATAAAAGAGAAGAAAAAAACGCCTTCAAAATAGAACATCGTAATTTGTTGATACATACAAAAACAAATATAAAGTAAAAACCAAAAACAAAAACAATACCATCATCACTCAAAAAGTAGTACAAAAAAGTAAGTGGTGAAAAGAAAATTTGCAAAGTGCAAAAACAAAGTGAATTCAAAACAAAACATTGAAAAAAGTTGTAATAAAAACAAACAACATAAAATAATAATAAGCGAATCTTGAAAAATCAAAAAATTATTAAATAATTTTGAAGCGAAATAAAAGTGGAAAGAGAATAAACAAAATTAAAATTCCATCCACAAATTCGTCATCGTTACTTGGGCACAGTTTTACCGGCATTTCTTTCTCCACATTTCATTCCAATTGCGAATTTTATTATTATTATTAGTTTCTTCCCCTTTTTAAGTGTTTTATAAGTTATTTTAATTTATTCAATTTCTCCCTTAAATTATTAAATTTTATTTATATTATTTTGTCCCTTTTTATCCTAACACCTGCATGTTGTTCCTTTATTATCCCATATTACAGTGTTCTTATATCTATGATCAATTATTACCATCACCACAGAATTTTGCACGTCTATTTGCTGCTGAATTTCCATTTATCTCATTTGAACGCCATCAATTATTACAAACTTTAACTGCCATGTCGACGGCATTCCTGACCGCTATTGCGGTAATACTTTGCATTCTATTCCGCATTTTAAACGTTAACAGTCAACCATTAAAACCCAGTGTTTGGTGTTTAGATCAACAATTTTTGGATTGCTTATATAAAATTGCTCCCGTCTTGAAAGAACCGTAAGTATTGTATCATTTTTTATTATGTTTGTTATCGGTCTTAAGTAAAGGATACATTTTAATAATTTATAAGAGGAATATAATTATAAGTACAGTCGAATCTCACATTAAAAATTATATAAAATATTTTTAAGGCATTTATGAACATTAAACAGATTCTAGATTTGGAAGAGCAGACGTCAAGATCCATCCATTTTAAGAATTGAAAGAAGGCAGATCAGAAAATTAGAAAGTTATGTTAGTTAGTTAAGTTGAAAACATTATGTGGAACCTTCCTTCTTCTTTAATCCGGTTTGCCATCAAGGGACATGTTCTTCCAGTGCTTCTTAATAACAATGGAAACAGTTTGACCACAGGACATGGGTTTTGTTAAAAATATTTTATAATATTAGTATACACTTTTTCTTATTACTCATTTTAATTTCCACTTGGAAAATGTTATATTTCCTTGGCAGGCTGTTTGCAATTACTCCATTAACTTGATATGTGATAAAAGCATTAATCACAAGTCAGGATATATCATTGTTGTTAAGTTCAATAATTTCAGATGTTCCGGAGCCAGTAAGCTCCAACACAGATTTCTTAATAATTGTTACTAATTAAATTCGTAAAATCTATAGAATCATTTAATGAGAATATTTTTCTATGGATTTTGTTGTTAAAATTATTTTTTCTGAAATTTAAAAAGAAGCTTGGGTTTCAAACAGCAAGTTTTAGAAATTTATTTAGTTTTATAAATACATCTAAAAGTTTAGAAACGCAACTAAGATTTCGAACAGTAATGTGTAGTTTATCAATTTAGGAAATAAAAGAAGATCACTGTCTCTAAGTGAACTTAACTAGAACAGACTTCAAATAAAATGATAAGAATTATTGAAATAAATATTAATTTTTGTTCAACTTGCAATTTTATGTTTATGATGAACTTTATTATTGTGACATTTCTCTTATTGAATTCTATTCGATAAGAATTATGTAACAAACAATCTGCTATTGTTTGTAAATTAATCTTCATTATTAAATAAATAATTTATTTTAATTATATTTGTATTTGCATTAATAACTTTTTTCTATGCTTTAGTTCTTTCTGTGTTTTCATTTTATATTGATAATAAATTTTTGCCAATTGTACTTTGTACCTCTGACGATTTTCATTGTTTTTAGAATTAAAAACATTTCAATCAGTTTTTTGTTATAGTGTGATCGAAAAATTCTTAACATACATATATGTTAATAAAAATGAAATCAATTTATAACAGAGATGAGCGATATTTTCACAACTGTGATTATGAAACTACAGTGACTGAAATTATGAAATAACAGTTATTTATAATGACGTTTTTTAATATTTATTGATGTTAATATGTCGTATGCTGTACAGTATGAACTCCAAAAGGATTCTAATTTGCGTTTGTTGAACCCTTTTTAATAGTACAATTACCTGGTTTCCTTTCCATGATGAAATTTATACTTTTTACGTTAATTGAAACCCTTCCATAAACGTTTTTATAGTGCTTTCTGTCACATTGCTCGAACAGGTAATCCATCTCCGTTTAAAATCTACCCTTTGGACACCTTTTTTATGTTCTTCAGTTCTTTTCTTAACAAGAGAATAATATTTCTCCATTGGCCTTAGCTCCATGCAGCTTAGAGGATTTTCCTCTCTACATTATTGTTTTTGTATTACTCAAGATGACAGAATGCCAAGTCATGAAAACATTCCTGATGTAAATTTCGGTATTTATAGAGCCTGTTGTAAGAAACGACTGTCTTCTTTTGCAGCAACTGCGTATTGCTTTCCATGCCAAGAATTTTTGGGAAATTTTGGCTGCTTCTGGATCCTAAAATTCTCACAAAACATACGTTTCGTTATAGTGCAACATAAAGTCTTTAATCAGAAAGCTGCGAAAAATTTGCTAGAACATAGTTTTGTCATCCATTATGCAGCAAGAATATTTTTTTGAGAAAACTTTACTCAAATTCCGTGTCCTTTTTATTTTAATTTTTAATTTAGTACGCACTTTTTAACCAGGTTTTCAATATATTCATTTGCTTAACATCAGACATATTATCTGGTATATTTTACAAGAAAACTTGAATGAAAAAAGTAATAATTCAATAATACTTGGGTTTAAAAATTTGAACGAAAAAAGTTTATTAAGATTTTTTGTGACTCACACCTTAAATATTAATAACATCTTTTCCTTATAAAAATGATTGTTATAACAGCAGCAATCTTGTTATTATCTTAAATGTTTAATAGGGTCAATTTTATTTTATATAAAAGTTTAATTTTGTTTCAGACATTTATTATAAAATTGCGTAGTTTGTTCCCAGATTTTCTACTTTTTTATAAAAAAAAAACTATTAAACTTTAATATCGTTTTATAAATGTTTTGAGTTATGGAACTAAGCTGATCTCATTTGGAATTTACCGGTAAAATATCTAATTATATATTATTTATTTCTATTTTTATTTTGAGTTTTGTTTCTTTCATTTTTTTATTTCATTTGTATATGTGCAAAAGTGTATAGCTGCCAAGTTATTTAAGAGTCTCTTTAAATGTTAGATTTTTAAAAGTATTTATCATGTATTCTCACTAAATGCGAAGTTGTTTTATTTATCTTTTTTGTAGATAGAGAATTTTTTCTAATTCTATATATATTTTTGTATTTCATATAATAGAGTTTTTATTTGGTTGTTGAGGGAGAATGAGAATATATTCATGAGCTTAAAGCACGTTTAAATTATTTTAGTTGTTATTTATATGTACATATGACTCATTATTAAATGCACATTGCACAGTGAGATGAAAAATACAATATTGAACAAAACTATTGGCACAATAAGTGTATTTTTCTTTATTCCGAATTTTAAATCTTTTAAAATCCTTTCACTTGAATAAAAAATGTGTTTGGAATCAGCTTCACCAATATTTTCTTTAAACACTTTTTTGATTTACCTAGATTGCTTTTAAACCATCGTTAACTCGATTTTGCCGGACAACTTAGAAAGCAATCCTTTTTGTTGTATAACTTCATTCAAACTCATTGGCATTGAATTAAAAAAATTATTGTGACTTCCTCTCCGATTTTTATGTATTCTTCTTTAACGCCTTTTAAAGATTATAATTACTTGAAATAGGTCACTTCTTGACCCACAAATTCTTAATTGTATTGAGGTGTGCAGACTGTGGTGTGTGCGGTAAGACTAAGCCACATTGAAATGTTTCGGATCGTTGTCTTGTTGGAATGTGAAACTTGTTTATAAATTTAACTTTTCTGCGCAGTTTCTTTTAAAATATTTAAATAAGCAGTTTTTTTCGATTATGGCGTTTATGAAAACCATGGCGTACAGGCCCACACTATTACACCACCTTTGCCGTATTTAATTGTAGGAGAGAGATTTTGTTTTTCATATTCCATATTGGGCACGGTAATTCGGTCATTATGACGGAATATATTAAATTTGCTTTTATCGAGAAAAACACCTAATTGTACATACTGTAAACGTTTAATTTGGTTTCATAACTATATTAGTGGTTAACGTCTAGCAGCTCGATTATTATAGTCGGTATCATGCAGTACTCTACGAACAATAATGGAGTGAATAATTTCTTTATAATTTTGCTCGTCTTCAGCTGCAATTTCGGTAGATGTTTTTTTAAATTGTGTTTAATTTTTTCGGACAATCGCGGGGACTTAAAACTTTAGGTCGTCCAGTTGCATTCGAGCATTGGAAATTTGACTTTAAAAATACGCTTCAAATATCGACTCCGTATCATTATTTGATCTATCTGGATATATGACTTGTCTTGGTTATGCAGGTGCAATATTATTTTTCATTCAGATTTCGAAAAATTTCTGAAATTTCAAATATAATTAATATGCACGAAATTTGATTCAAATATTATGTAATTAGAAATATGTATTTGGAAAATTAAATTTGTATTTTATAATATTTTTTATAAATTCTTGTATTAATAATAATTGACCCTATTTCGACTTCTAGTAGAGACTACAACTGTATACAAATTGATATAAAATGTAAATTTTAATGTATTAAGATATTCAAATTTAATACGTAATTGACAGATAACAAATTATGTCTGGAGATTGCTGAGGATGTGGCAAGACATATGCGTGTTATATGAAAGTCACATATGTAAGTTTTGGATCTTTATAGTGCTAAAATATAAATGAATGCAGTTAATTAAACATCTCTGTACTCTTCTCAACATTTTTCTTGAGGACATGTGGATTCAGCCATTACCTCTTCACCAACACATTTTGCTGTTGGTATAAGAATTTGTGATAGGTTTTCTCCATACTCTAGAATACCAATTAAAAAAGAACACCTGATTTCAGAAGTTAAGGAGTGAAATCGAAAAATTCATAACATACATATTTATAATAAAAACGAAACTATTAAGTCTACAGTTGTATTTTTTTATTTGATTGAAATTACTCAACAGTTTTAATCACTATGGATTAAATTTGGAACCTTTTACGCATACTCTTCCATTAATGTCTTTATAGAACTTTCTCTTGCAGTTTGGAAGATTTGCTCAGTTGGTACAAATAAAGTCTTATGAATGGATGCAGACTTTTTTCAAACATTATTTGATGTATATTTCGGTATTAATAGAGCCCGTAGTAACAAATTATCTTTTTCATCAACTGAAAAAAGTGTTAGGTGCTTTTATAGGTATATACGCCAGTATTATGCAAAAACAATTTTGAATTAAATTAATGAAAATACATGTTCAATTTTGTTGCTTAACATATTTTAAAATTTATAAACATTTGCAAAAAAATTAAAAATTTATAAATTCTTAAACGTCAGTAAAATTGACAACTCACAAACCAAAGATTAATTTTAATTTCAATGACTATAATTATAAATAAAATCACACCATTAATACCATAAAAATGCTATAAAGATAACTATTAATATTATAAGCATTTTATTAGTTATTGAATTAGTATAATGGATAGTTTGATGTTAATAATCAGATACTTTATATATTAGTAGTTACCCTCGTTTAGGCTGTATCATTGTGAGCATATTTTTATTGCCTAAACACGTGATAATTCCAGATTGAACAAAAAATCGTTCACGTTATTTTAAACGATTTAACAATCAACTCTTCGGTACATTAAATAAACCGGCAATTCCAATAATATTTCTTATTTTGTTGATCTATTATTTGCCATTTTTTTGTCATTTAAAATTTCTTTTATTGTATTTTTTCTCATAAATGCTGAAATGTTGAATTTTTTCTATGTTTTATGATCTCAACTATAAATAATTGTTAAGTAAAGAAATGAGGACAAACTATTTTCTTACAAAAGAAAAAAGTTTAATATAACAAGTAAGAATGTTATACTCGGCTATGTCGAATCTTCAATACCCTGCACCTCAAATGCGTGTTAAGTAAATACGTTATTTCATACATGCACAATCCCATAAACACTCGCAAACTTATATAATATATACACCAGAGTCCAACATACGTCGTTAATGATCACCGGAGAAATGCGACGCACATAGAAATGGCGCAAGTCGAATCAACTTTTTTTAAATAAATGTTTTGAAATTTAAATATTCAAAATAAAGCAAAAAAATGTATAAAAAAGATAACCAACCGTTGATGGCTTCGAAATCATCAGAATTTCTGTAACTACGAGATGAGTTTTTTCTTAAGGTCGGAGTAAAAAGAAACAGCTTTATGTTTATTACGTACTTTCTTAGTGGTATTCTTCGCTTAGTTTGATCATGTATTGAAATACACCATCTAAACCAATAAGGGATTCCTTGCTATAGTATTTTGTTAAGATAGACGCATTTTATTATACTGTATACAATATTATGTATTAACAGCTTTTTCTACCGATTTAAAACATTTTGTTACGTCTAATTTTAATACCAAACTCATTACTCTTTTTTACTTTGACACATATTTTTTTTAATACCATAACCCGACATTTGTTTTAAGCACCACTTATATAAAGGGAATTCCCCTTATTATAAGCGATATCAGTTTTGCTGAAAATTGTAATTTAAATGCTGCAGCTAAAAATTTAACAGTTTTTAGCGACACAAATCGAAAAAACGACGTAATTTGGACCGACGCATATGGGGGCCAAAAAGACTTAAATCGGACCAATGCAGCTTCAAATTGCAACGACACAAATTAAATTTTTTCATTTCTTAAAAAGCGATGCAAATCTGGACTACGCAAGTCGGGGCTTATTGTAAATGTTTTTCATAAAATTAATTATATTTTTGACTATAACTTTTTTGTATTGAACCGATTTTGATAATTTTTAGTATGATATGGAAGTACACATAGCTTGATATTTAAGAAATTTCTTAGCTTGAACTTAGAAGTTGCCTCAAATATCGCTCTATATCTTTTAATATACTGAACCAAGTTAGCTGGTTTTAAAAAGAAAAATTGTTAGGACTAAGAAATTTTCATTGAACTCTCTATTATTGTGGATGTGAGCGTGCAGACAGAGGGACAGACAGACGGACAGAAATATGGTCAGATAGATGGACATTGCTAAATCGATTCATATTTTATTTGATGCAAGAATATATATACATTATGGGGTTTGATATAATTCTTTCATAGCGTTACACAAGGAATTAAAAATTTAATATACCCTCTACATTACTTGTGATGGTGGAGGGTATAAAAATAAAATTAAATGAGGAAAAAAATTTAAAATACGTATTTTATTAGAATTTCTTTTACATGTCTGCAATACAAACCACACAAATAGAGTTCAGAAAATATCATTTTATATATTTTTCATTATAAATATTGAAGGTGGATACATACATAACATATATAAAATATATGTTATACATTTTACAGAATGACTGACTGACTGACTGACTTATATTCTTTTTTATATTTTCCCAACGTAGCAAATTGATTTAATTTATGAGGTCAGAAATTCTTTTTTGCGAAAACATATAAAAGTAAATATATTAATGAGTAATAAAATTATTGTTGTTCAATAGCGAACATAAAATATGCTACATTAAGCGTATACTTTATATGATTCTTTAAGAGAGTTATATATGGGCCATATGGTCTGCTAGAATTGGAATTAATAATAAAAAAATCATATTAGGGTCATCAATTTTGACATTTATGTTTTAAAATCTCATATATTGAATGTATTTTGAGCAATTTTTATTTAAAATATTTATTTAATAATTTATTAATTAATTTATTTTTTATTAATTATTTATTTAATTATTTTTTGATATACAATATTTTTATTATACATTATTTTATTATATTATACACCTATTATCTAAAAATATGAACAAAAATTAAATTCCATTACATTGGAAGTTAAAATAAAAAAACAAAATTAAAATTAAAAATTTTCCTGTTCAAAACCTAAGCAATTTTTAATATTGGCAAAGCTTTCTACTTTTATTTTAGTTCCTTTTTATTTTTAAACAATTGTTTTCAAATTCTCCATATTTAAATGCTGAAGAGATCATTGTGGCAGGGTATGCGATTTCTAATCGAAAACTTGAATCCCATAAACTCATACAAAAAATATTGATCAAAGAGAAATTTCTCATTCTATATTATGTGTCCCTTAAAAATAAATAGTTAATTTGTTTTTAATTCATACAAAAAGTAAATTCTATTGACCGAAAAATGTAAACCAGGTTAAACCATGTCTTAACTTTAAATTCATTTAAAAAATAGTTTAAACAAATACGAGGTTTAAAAAGTTTCTAACAGAGGTCTGATAAAAATTTAAAAGTTAAAACAGAGCACAGAAATGTAAGTCCAGTTTTCTAAAAAATAATATTCTTAATGAATAATAAAAAAACGAAACGTATGTTCTGGTCAAAAATTTTATATTGCTAATGCTTAAGGGAAGGCTAAAGAATAACTGAGAACCAAAAAGCAAAAATTTTCAAAAAGTTTAAAATTGAATCTAATCATTTGTTACAACGAGTTCTATAAATACCGAAATTTACATCAAGGAATATTTACGAAAAAGGCTGCTTCTATTCATAAGACTTCATAATGTACCCATTTATATTTGACCTGACTTGGTAATATGTGTATGTTCAGAATTTTTCGATTTTGCTCCTTATATATATCGGATACAAAACGCAAAAATTTTATTTGAATTGCCTTTGGACTAATGTTAAATATGTATTTTGGTATATAAACTATAATGTGAAAAATGAATTAAAAATGTCTCTATAAAATAAAATCATAACTGCATAAATGTTAAATTAATCTTCATAGATAAAAAATGTTAATTCTACAATGTTTCACAGCAAAACCAGTTTTCTTTCTTGAAATTTTGCTACTAAAAAATAATTAAAAAAAAATTGTTGCTGTATAATTTTAAATTGATATCACCCCAAACTTAAAAACATTTAATTTAAATTGAAAGGAAAAAATTAAAATTTTTTAAATTCAACTATGTCCAACGTTGATTTTACTTTTTTCTGTATCAATAAACAGTCATTACCAATAATCACCAAGAAGGAAAATTCTCATTCTTTAATTTTTTTACTCTTTCCAATATTGTTAATCTTTATTGCTTCATTTTAATGCGTTTCAAATATAGAAATAGTTTAAATGTTTCATTTTTGGAAAAAGGCGCAATTTTTGCCTTTTTTATTCCTGTTGAATATGAGTAACTTTATGAAAACTAGAAAATCATTATAGGTTACACCCCATAATGTTAATTGTATTTCTAAATATAACCCTGTATTGTGTTTATTAGTTCTAGAAATTTACTTTAATGCAAATGCTTATTGCTGGAAACATTAATGACGTATTATTTTTTCTTTATTTTTGGAAAAATAAATTATATTAATATCTGTGAATATAATATATAATAGACTTCATTAATGACATCACGATAAAAGTTGTTTATATTATTTATTTCTGGAAATAATGATTTCCACATAATTCATAATGTTTGTAATTTTAGTGGTTCAGTGGTTTGTGTTGAAAATATAAGATCAAATCTTAAGATCGGTTATAGGTCATACAACTGTCTATTTCAATATATTGATATATTGTGATATATAAAGGAAATCTTTGGTTTTTAGCAAAATTTAAAATTAAGAAAAAATCACTATGTTAGAAGGTTAGAAGGGAAAAAGGCACAGTATTGTTCGAAGCCTAAGCAATTTTTCTTCATTACTCATAGTCTTAAATGTGCGCTGTAAAAAGATCAATGTTTTTTGCTGTTCGAAACATAAGCAACAAAAACCAACAATTCTCTCCCATTATGATTAATAGACAAAATAGTTTTAGTTTAATTTTTTGCATCTAATTAGTATCAAATATTCAGAAGTCGGCTTTGAGGCGTTATTGTCCCGTAAAAGTTTTTAAATTGAAAATTATTGAACGTTAGATCATGAATTTGATTATTAATAATGTACGAGATCGAAAAATTCTTAATTCTTTTTGTAAAACTTTTCAGTTATTATGTTTAATATTGAATTTAATATTGATAATTGAATGTGAAACAAATGAATATATAGTTAATCTAATTTAAATGAGTGACCAAAAAAAGTACATACAAAAATTATTAAATATTTTCAACAAAACCCAACTTAGTCCTAAAGTTGACCAAGTATTAAAGTTCTGCAGTCAAACTGTTTTCAATGTTATTAAACATTACCGGTGGAACTTGTACGTTTGTAAAAAAACAGGTTAAGTTAGAAAGAAAGGTCCACATGAAGTTTCTAAAGACAAAATAATTGAAAGCATTTTCAAAACAGCTCTCAATGCATCCGGTAGGAAAGCAGTCCGGTTAGATTATTGCCTGGACTACTTGGTGTGAAAAATTAAAGCTAAAGTAGGCTCAAAAGGTTCCTAACAGGGACGCTGCTAAAAATTTTGAGTCCAAAAACCGATCACGGATATTGAAGTCAAGTTTTCAAAAAAAAAAAAAAATTATAATGAAAAAAAAATTGCATAATGAATGACGAAACGTATGTTTTGGCAAATTTTGCGCAACTTCCTCATGAAAAATTTAATGTTGATGTGAATGTTGTTGAAAAGTTTTGGAGTCATAAGTAGTCAAAATTTCCCAAGCAATTTGAGGAAAATGAAGCTAATGATTTGTTACTCCAATACTCCAAACTGTCTGAAGCTAAAATGTGTCCGAAATTGTGGTAGTTTTTAAACAGAGATGGACAACCTATTCGAGCAAAGTGACAGAAAGCTGTATAGATTTAGTATTTTAGTTTTAATTAATATTTTTGTATGTTAAGAACTTTTCGATCTCCTTCATAATGGATAAAAAAAACTTTATAATATTTTATTACCAAACTCCACTTTCGAAATAGGGGTTTTTAGCTTGAATTATGTTATCTTATATATGAGCATATAAAAATATTGCTCACATATAAGATACCTTCTCATAAATTGTGTATAAAATATAGAAATGTCTTAAATATTAAGTATTCGTACATTAATTATCCTGAACGTTTATTAATTATCCTCAAAAAGTAGGAAAAAAATATTTTATGTACGACTAATTACCGTCAAAAAAGAAAAAAACATAAATTAATTGTTTAGACAAAACAAATAGTTAACATTTTTTCTTTATACAATACCTTAGGTGGTTGGGGTTTTAGTATTTATTTACTATGTCCGTCTGACACTATCAAAAAAAGTGTTATTTATTTCACCTATTTCAATAGTTGGGTGCATTCAAATTATATTTGGAAATAACTCAATTAATTGAAATTTAAAATATTAACACAATTTTATAGCGATTTTATAAACATTGTAGCTTTATTTTATTTGGATTTACATAATTTATATTGATTCATAGCGTCAATAAACCATTCCTTCAATATAAATAATAAAAGTAATAAATCAACACCTGTTTATTTATTAATTTTTATAACTCTCACCACCGCAAGTGGCGAAGAGGGTGTATTAACTTTGTCATTCCGTTTGTAATGCTAAGAAGGAACCATAATGTATATATTCTTGCATCAAATCAAAATCTGAGTCGATTTAGCAATGTCCGTCTGTCTGTCCGTCTGGCATACTCACATCCGTAATAATTGGCAGAGCTCAATGAAACTAAGTCTAAGTATTTTTTATAGTTCTTTGAAGTTTTCTATTTTAAACCTACAGAATCGATCAAGTATCTTAAAAGATAAAGACTGATATCTGAGGCAACCTCTAAGTTCGAGCGAAGAACTTTCGTAAAATTGTCAATTATAAATCTACAAATTATAATGAAATTTTTCCATAATATTATGTTGTATGTACTTCATACTATTATAAAAATAAATCGTATAATATTTAAAAATATAATATAAAAATATAAATATAATTAAAAATATAACAACTAATTTTATGACTCAATAAGTGTTTCTGAGTTTAATTTAAGAAAAACGTTTACATAATGTATACGTTTCTGCTTGTATGTGTGAATGTATGAAACATAACGTATTTATACCACAAGCATTTTTGGTGGAGGATATTGAAGATTCGACATAGCCGAATATAGCATTCGTATTCATTTGTATTTTTATATGCTTTTTATATAAATATTATTTTTAGTTAAAGTACTTAATAATAATTAAGCGCATTTAAACACTCTTCTTAACTGCTTAATATTCATTTTCATTTTAGTAACAGAAAATATTATTAATAATGAGTTTCTTTTAATAACTGCGGCGTAATATTCGCATATAGAAGCTTCCACTATTATAGTTAGATTCCGGTGTTATTTTCAATCTTATCATTTGTTATGATATTAAGCAAATAAAACTTTAGATAACAAAATTTATTGATTGATGAAATTTAAAATAAAGCTAGTAAGAATGCCATATTCGGCTATAACGAGTCTTCAATACCCTGCACCACAAATTCGTGTGATTACTTCTCTTTATGTTTTTGATTCGATTCAAGGTCACATACACACTCAAAAATGCATACATTCTTTGTTCATTCTTCACTTAAATTTGAATGTTGCCTCAGATATCGGTTAATATCTTTAAATATATTAAGCAGATTTTGCTGGTTTTAAATAGGACACATCTCAGTACTATAACACATATTTTACGCCCAACTTCATTGAGCTCCGTCAATTTGTGGTTTGAACATGCTAATAGACAGAGGGACTGACAGATAGACATTTAGATAGGTAGATAGATATTTAGATAGGTAGATAGATATTTAGATAGGTAGATAGATATTTAGATAGGTAGATAGATATTTAGATAGGTAGATAGATATTTAGATAGGTAGATAGATATTTAGATAGGTAGATAGATATTTAGATAGGTAGATAGATATTTAGATAGGTAGATAGATATTTAGATAGGTAGATAGATATTTAGATAGGTAGATAGATATTTAGATAGATAGATATTTAGATAGATAGATAGATAGATAGATAGATAGATAGATAGATAGATAGATAGATAGAAAGATAGATGGATAGATCGATAGATAGGTAGATAGATAGGTAGATAGATAGATAGATAGATAGATAGATAGATAGATAGATAGATAGATAGATAAATATTTAGATAGATAGATAGATAGATAGATAGATAGATAGATAGATAGATAGATAGATAGATAGATAGATAAGATAGATTGAATAGATAGATTAAATAGATATGGTTACATACGGAATGATAAAGTTAATACCCCATCTGCACCACTTGTTGTGGTGGAGGGTATAAAAGTAGTATGACAATTATTATTTTTATTATAAACAAAACTTTTACATTTTCATTATTTATTGTTTATTTATCATGCGCATGTACTTTAAATTCAAAGAACTTTTTTAATATATTTAAACATTTATTTTATTTTTTATCTAATAAAAAATTAGAAATGGACTTTGAAATTTTGCTAATTTATAACTTTATGGAAACAGTTGTTTCATAGATATCATTCTTGTTGTTAACGCGAATAAATTTAGTGATGAGTGTGACTATCGGTGATGAGTGGCACTCAAACATTGTTTTATCCATATACATGTAATAAAAAATAAATTTGCCATTTAAAATATACACTAAACCTCAGACTTCAATTTCTCACTTTATTGTGGAACATTATTTGCTATACTATTTCTATGAGTAAGCTGGAAGAACTCTTATAAATGATGCAGACAGAATTCTTTGAGGTTTGTAATGTACAGGTCATATGCCCACTTTTAAATGCAACTGTCGATTCAAAAAATTTCTTTGAGCACATTTAAAAATCTCCGTTCGTCCGTTTTCATTATGTTGACCACCTTAATCAAGTGTTATACTCTTAATTGTTTTTATTTAAATTTTTAATCCATGTTTTATATTTTTGGTTAAATATTTGTAAAATTATTAAACTTACAGTGCTTAATTTTTCTTTGATTGAAATAAAATTTAGGAACTTTTTGACACATTTTTTGTACTCTTCAATTATTTTTTAAGAAGAGTTCAATATCCCTCCAGTGCAATTAGTTTCGGCAGTTTGGAGTATGTGACTCTGTAGATACAAATACCACATACATGTTCTTGTACCACTTAAAGCTTTGTTTGCCATAGTGCAGAATGCCAAGTCAGACCAAAAATAAGTAGACCTAAACTCTTATTAATGGAGGCAGACTTTTTTCAACTTTTGATGTTAATTTCGGTATTTATAAAACCCATTGTGTCAAATTCTTCTTCTTTTGCCGCAACAGCATATTATTTGCCATACTAAGAACTTTTTCGGGAAATTTTATCAACATAAAGGTATTCACAAGAAAGTTTTAAATAATCTGCCAAAATATACGTATCGTCATCCATTATGCAGCAAGAATATTTTGTAGATAACTTGACTTCAAATTCCAAGCACGGTGTTTGGCCTGTATACTTTTAGTAGCGTTCCCATCAGGATTTGTTGGAGCCTTGTATGTTTTTGAATTTAACTTTTCGTATCAAATAGTAAAATAGAACATTTACCTGAACCTATCAACGGAAAAATTTTCCCGAAACTGTTTAATAACATTGGAAACAGTTTCACGACAACTGTTAAATGTTTCACCTACTTTTAGTAGGATCAAATTTTTTGAAAATATTTAATAATTTAAGTACGCTCTTTTTTCTGGTCATTTTAACCAGATTAACAATGTATATATTTGTTAGGCGTTAAGCAAAATAACTGACATGATTTACAAAGGTAACTTTATCAAAAAAAAAAAAAAAAAAAAGAATCAAGAAATGTTTGCTTTAAAAGTTTTAAGAAAAAACGTGTGTTAAGAATTTTTCGATATAACTCCCTAAAATCCCGTAAATTTTTTACAAAAAAACGTAAATAAAAACAAAAACAAATGCTATATTCGGCTATGACGAATCCTCTATATCCACAAAATGTTTGTGAAGACATAAATAATAATAAATAAGATTTTTTCTTAAATATAAAACGGAACACTTAGTGAGTCACAAAATAGATGATATTTTTGGCTATAACTTTTTTCTACTGAATCGATTTTGTTAGTTTTGGAAATTGTAGTGAAATATAATATCAATATTAAGACAGATTTTCATTCTTTTTTGTAGATTTATAATTGATAATTTTAAAAAAATTTTTGGCTTGGAGCCTTAGAGGTTCAAGATTTTGATCTATATATTTTAATTTTTTTTGGTTTTTGCTGGTTTTAAATAGGAAACAGATAGATGGATAGACAAAACTAAATCGACTCAGATTTTGTTTCGATGCAAAAATATATATACATTATAAGCTCTGAAATGATTTCTTTTTGGCATTACACACGAATGACAAAGTTAATATACCCTCTTCAACACTTCTGGTGGTGAAGGGTGTAAAAATATTTAAATATAGTGAATATTCATTTTAAAACTACTTCCTGAAAATCTTCTTTCAAAAATTCTATTCGATTAAGAGAATAATATTTCTTAAGAAATTTGCTTTTTACGAATTTGATTCCCAAATATGATCATAAAATATGCAAATATAGTTAATATTTAAATTATTATTAAATTAAATCAGGAAGCGAAATCATAATTGAAAAATTTTGAAATAAAACTGTTTAGTTACAGTAATTAAATAATAATGGCAGAGTTATCTGTCATTTTAGAATTTTCATTTTATAGAATAGAATTTTGCAATTATCAAACAGCACAATCTTTAAAATGATACCATATTGTTAACATTGCTAAATATGATCGATAAAATTAAATTTAGAAAATAAATATGGAGGTGTAAATATTTAAAAAAATAAACAATTCTTGGAACTTATAAATTTTTCAATCTATAAACAAAAAGTCTTAAGAAAAAAGATAAATGCAAATTAGTAAATTTCGCAAGGATATAATTTATAGGAGTTTTCTATAAATCTTATTTTCTTTTCTTATTCATATAATATTTAAGTGAATCCCCTTATTAAATTTAATTCATTGAAATGAATCATATGTACTTGCTATTAAATAATACTTGTTGGGTAAAGAAATAAAATAAATTATTGGTTTTATTGTGAAATTGTAAAAAATCTCATATATATTTATATAAAAATAATGACATAAATGGACTTGAAATAATTGTCTTTTTGTAAAACACCCACAAGTAAAGAAAGAATTATGGGTATAAATAAAATTAAATGCATGAATTGGTGAAATAAATAACTGAGAAACTGCAATTATTTTCGACCAAAATAAATATATATTTTTCCATTGAACTAACATTAAATTAGGGTATAAAAAATTCCATAGGGTACAATAGTAGCAAAACATTAAGTATTTTATTCCATGGTTAACACCAGAGAGGTCTCATAAGGTATTGGCTGTTGTAAATGCTGTTAGGTAATATTTATGTTCCTTTGTTCTGGTTTAACTCTAGGCCAAGAAATTATGCCACCTCTGTAGGATGAATCCACATGCTTGACATATGTAAGTGGTTTACCGTCAATACGAAACCAGAACGCATTGAGCCTTTTCTCCGATCTCTCTTGTAGATCTCTGCAGATTTTATTTTATTATTATTTAGGAAGTGGACTTCCTTTAGATATGACATTATTACGGTAACTTAAAACCGTAGACTTTGTGGTGTCTTTGTGAATGTCGGAAAGAAGCTACTATATACAAATCCCCATCAAATGGATCTTACACATACTTGAGTATGATCTGTTCATATATTCGAAGATCTTTTCTAACATTTAGCGGTTGAAATTCCAATTGTGTTATATTATGTTCCTTAACCGATAACATTTTCCTCACTTCATTTAGTTGTTGTATTAGGAACATTTCTATACATCTTGTTTCGGTTCTTAAGGCAACTTTGAATAATGCTTCATTACGTATCTCTTAGCGAAGGAGACCACACTGTTGCAGCATTGTTTTATCACTAACCAATCGTTTTATAAGTAGCCAATAAGCTTCCTTTAACGATAACCCAATTGCTGCCGGCTAGTGGAGTATTTTGCGTAATTTTAGTGGCAGGAGTAAGTTATCATATTTCTGTGTTTACCTCTTTAAATCAGGTGGTTAAGAGTGTTGCTATCGACTTCACTGGTGAGAAAACCATTTACCAAACCGCAAAGGTCATCAAATCTAGGACGTAATTGTGCAGTCGTCCGCATAAGCTATCACGCCAACAACTGGTGGAGTCGCTAGGAATTTCGAGAGGTAGAAATTATAGAAGACTGGTGACAGGACACCGTCTACGAGTCTCTGAGTTTATGTTACATCTCCTCAAATTTTTCCATGAAGAAGGCTGCAGGTTGTTATGTACATTGGTTATGTTCATACTATTGGTTGGAGGTATTCAATCAAGATACGGATATATAATTTTCTGCTTTTTAAATAATTAATCAAATATTATTAAAGAAGATTTAGTTGAAATATAAACAATATTTTTTTAATTATTAATATACATGAATATTTATATATATTTGAATGAAAAAATATAAAAAATCATTATGTTTTAAAAATAGTTATAAACTTGTTATAAAAACAATCTTAAACTTGTTAGACTTTCATTTAAAATTATTAATGATTTCCTTTCTTCATCGAGTTTTAAACAAAATATAGAAAAATATACGTTTCTATGATTAATTTTATATATTTTATTATAGAAGATAACTCAAGTACATTTATTTTTTTCTAATTTAACCGATAATAGAAACTTATTTTAAGAATAAAGAATTACTTCACCATTTTAATGGGATTTTTTTGTATATGTTTTCTTATCAAAAATTTATATCGATTATTTAAACAAAATCAACAAAAATAATATATTTTTAATACAAAATTTCTAATAAATTAACTGAAATTTAATCTTTAGAAATGTTAACTTAAAAAAATATTAAACAAAATGTCAACTATTAGAAAATCAAATTAAATATCGACTCCCTTCTCAGACTTATTTGTGGGTGTAATGAAAAGTGTTCTCTATAGTGTTCACCCTAAAGTCCATTATTCTAAAATTGATTTATTTTATTCTCTTTAATATTTATACATTTTTTAAAGATAATTTAATAATTTTAAAAATTTAAATTTTAATATCTCCGTTATTTATTATTCATTTAAATTGCTTGTGATAAATTTTTTCATTTGAATTTTTAATTTTTTAAAACATTAAAAAATAACTGTAATTTTTATGTTATGAATTTTCAATGCTCACTTGTCATAAACAGGGTAACACACGATATAACCTAATAAAAACGTACCGAAAAGAAATTCATTAAAAAATTTGAAATGTGTAACTCTGAAATAGTTCAACTAACAGTGTTTCTAAAAATATTAACCCAACTAAATATTAATTAAAAATTAAAAAAAAAATCCAGCATTAAATTAAAAATTTATTCAATCGTACACTGAAACAAAGGTAATATTTACGAAAATATTTCGTAGAACTTTAAAGAAAAAAGGTGTTAAATAAACATATTTTTATTCTAAATAACAGATTTTTCTTCAAATTGAAGAATTTCCATATAAAAAGGTATTAGCACAAGAAATAAAGAGAACAAATCGCGAGAATATGCAATAAAGATGACCAGTCAAAAAATGTACTACTCTGATCATTGGAAGTTAGGAACATTTTAAATTTGAACTTCTTTCCATATTTTGATAGAACTTATTCTATGGAATCAAACTGTTTCAGAATTATATTTATAGAATAATATTTAGTCTTTCATTAGACAAATGTTCTATTTCATAAATCTTAACTTTTTTTGATTCACCAATTATTAAAACATTATACACTTAATTTTGTTCTGTGTATCAATTTAGCAAACTCCAAAGACTATACAGGGAGCGCCGTTTTTAACCCGTTGACAATATTTGCGTTGAATATCTATTCAAAATGTTTGTCATCAGTAAAGCACAAAAATTGTACAGTGAAGGTTAAATAAGCAAATGAATTCATGAAAGATTTTTTTCCATGAAAAATCTTCTTATATAAAAAATATGATAACTCGCAATTTTGGTTACTCTGCTCATCAGCATTTTGCGGAAAATCAAAATGTAAATGACATAAATGAAATTGTTTGCATAATAAGGTTATATACTGTAAATGGCATACAATTCAAGTGTTGAATACTGTACAACTTAAAATAGGGATGTAAAAATTCATTACAGATGGAAATGGCTAAAACGAACTGTTTTTTATAGCCTTCACCACCACAATTAATAATATCTCATTCTGTGAGTAACGCAAAGAAGGAAACATTTAAAACCGCATAAATATATATTTTGTATCAAATCAAAATCTGTATAGATTTAGCTATTTTTGTCTGTCCGTTAGAAATATTTCCACGCTTAGAATAATTTCCGAATTTAATGAAATTAAGCCACATTGTTTGTTATTGTCCTAATTAAAACCATCTATATCGGTCCAATAGCAAAAAAGTTATAGGCCATTATTTAATATAGCTCCCAACTAAGGTCTTTAGCCGAAAAAATTGTTTAATGTTACCGATATTGCTCAATATTTTGCTTCCTGAAAAATGGTTTTGAACTAATAAGACTCTTAAACTTGTACCAATTCTATGAAATTCTCACTAATATTTCACTTTCTATGATGCAAATATGTTACTAATTTGACAAATATCGGTACATATTTGGTTAAAGCTTCCATTTAAAGCCCATTTTTAAAGTGTTTTTAGTGTTTGTATCCAATTTGGCAATTATCGGCCCATTTTCAATTATAACTCTTATTTAATGCCTTTTTTCGGAATAGGGTTTTGGTCTTAACAAGTTCAAAAATACTGACCAGTTTTATCTAAATTCAGACATTTATCTAAATGTCTTAGTATTGTAACTAATTTTTTGAATATTTCTTCTTATATAGGAAATATTTGTCTTTGACATTGATTTTTTTTATTAAAATGGGACATTAAAATCTATGGGTTTAAATCTTATCAATCAATAATTAGATAACTGGTGTAATATCTTCAGATCGTACAAATGTTTACATAATGAAACTTGTTGAAAGAATTTAAGATTCAGTACAACCAAATATAACATTTTAACTTGTTTTTGATATATAAACAAGGCCGAGATGATATTATCTATTATGGGTCTTATGCTGAATGTAAAATATATATTTCCCCTTACA
The DNA here is from genome assembly GCA_004302925.2 of Cochliomyia hominivorax. Classification (NCBI taxonomy): domain Eukaryota; kingdom Metazoa; phylum Arthropoda; class Insecta; order Diptera; family Calliphoridae; genus Cochliomyia; species Cochliomyia hominivorax. The sequence continues at coordinate 26,340,887 of PYHX02000158.1, forward strand.
AATTTAATTTATTAATCATTATTAGTATTTTATGGTTGATCTCATATGGATGCTTCCTAAACCATGAGTTAATATTGCAACTAGTCTTGACTACATACACACAGAAAAAAATCAATGTAAAATTAATTAAAATATAATTAATTTAACTTTTTTCAGTTATGTTTTGTTGCATAGACAAAAAATGGTTATTTAATATTGTTTCACAGTAAATAGAGGTTCTTGAGAATATTTTTGAATTTTTACTACTTGAAATTTTAGTATTTAAATGATATGAAATTTTAAACATTAATATCGAAAGATTCTATATTATTAATATTATTTCATCACAAACGTAAAAACGTTCATTAAATAAATGAAAAATATTCAATCTAAAGTCAACTATATTTAACGTTGATTTTGATTCATGTATTATTTCTGTGTGTATGAACTCGATTTAAAAGATGGTGCTGATTAAATCTGGAGGTTATATCTTGAAAGATTTTATTCCATCCATTTTTTTCAGAAAAAATATTTTTTCTTAAAAAGACTAAACTTAGTTTTTACATATTCGTTATTCTTTGTCTTGATTACAGTCTCTGATATTAAATTATATTTATCTGCCTCTTAATGAAAAAATGAGTAACAAGTAAAATTTAAGATACTTGAAATTTTGGTGTTCTTGACTTTTGGAGAAAAATCATAATAAATGAATTGAACTCTCTACGAAATATATTATTTGTTGCCTTGACCTTTTTTCCTTCTTTTTCTTGTTGTTTTCTTGAAGGATTAAAGAACTGCCTTGAGTTCAATAGAAAAATAAAATAAAGTATAAGTATATAATAAGTATATAAATGACTGTAGGAATGTTTATTACATAGTTTTGGTTGCCAAGATTTCTCTGAAATATAATAAAGTTATTTCATTTCAGTTAATAAATTCTCCAAAAACAAAATCCATTATTAAAGTGTTTTTTTCTTTAAATTATTATCAAATAAAATTGTTATGCCATCAGAAAAATTACTTCCTTTTTGTCTTGAATGTGTGTTCAAAGTAAATAAAAGAATAACAGAAATTTATGATATAAAAATGTCCATTATGATTAATAAATAATATTTTTTGCGTTGTTTTTTTTCTGCTTTTTATCTAATTAAGTTTTTTCTTATTATTTTAACAATTCAATGAACAGTAAACAGCAACAACAAACAATTTAATATCAAGAAAATAAAAGTGAATTTTAAGTGAATCATTGGAAATTCGTTATAGTTATGAACGTTTGAATTGTAGTAATAATAATAATAATAATAATAATAATAATAATAATAATTATACAATAACAATAAGTAATAATAATAATAATAATAATAATAATAATAATAATAATAATAATAAATGATAATGATAATAATAATAATAATAATAATAATAATAATAATAATAAAATAATAATAATAATAATAATAGTAATAATAATAATAATAATAATAATAATAATAATAATAATAATAATAATAATAATAATAATAATAAAAATAAGAATAATAATAATAATAATAATAATAATAATAACAATAATAATAATAATAATAATAATAAAATGATAATAATAGTATAGTAATAATAATAATAGTAATAATAATAATAATAATAATAATAATAATAATAATAATAATAATAAAAATAAAAATAATAAATAAATAATAAAAATAATAAAAATAATAATAATAATAATGATAATAATAATTAAAATAATAATAAAATAATAATAATAATAATAATAATAATAATAATAATAATAATAATAATAATAATAATAATAATAATAAATAATAATAAATAAATAAATAAAACTTTGTCATTCCGTGTATAACGCTAAGAAGGAATCATCTCGGAACCCATATTGTATAAATATTCTTACATCAAAATCTGAATAGTTTTAGCTATGACCGTCTGTTGCACAGTGTTTCCATAGAAAAATGAAAACTGAACGGCTAGTCCGATTTCACTGAAATTTCACTTAGTGATATTAGAATTATAGTCAGTTTTAAACTTTGGGGTCGGTTCTCAGGGTTCCAAAGTTGGTCTCCTCAGGTCATAAAAATATTTGAAACAATGCAGATTCCTTATGTCTGAACCGATTTTAAAGAATTTTATGAGTGATATTGTCGTAAAGATAAGCTATCTCTTATAGTTAAAGATATATTAAGCTAAAAAAAATTAAAAATTTCATATTTTTGAGAGATCTTGGCGATTTGTTTTAAATATTTCATTAAAAATTAATGATATTTTTTTAAATATATACTGCTTAAACATTCAAAATCGGGTCAGTGGTCAGCTAAAAATATAACTAAATTTATGACTCATTAATTGTTTCTCTGTTATATATAAAGAAAACTTTTATTTTAAATGTTGTTCACTTTTGTGAGTGTGTATATACACACAGAAAAAAATCAATGTAAAATTAATTAAAATATAAATAATTTAACTTCAACATTTATGATTTTGCTTCATAGACAAAAAAATGGTTATTTAATGTTGTTTCACAGTAAATAGAGGTTCTTGAGAATATTCTTGAATTTTTACCTCTTAAAATTTTGTTATTAAAATATTTTATAAAAAATTATAAAAAATTTATTATTTCACCACAAAGTTAAAAATGTTCTATTAAAAAATTTAAATCTTAAATCAACTATGTTCAATTTTGATTTTACTTCATTTTTTTCTGTGTGTTCGAAACAAAAGTATTTACTTCAGACGCATTTGTGGTGGAGGGCATTGAAAATTCGCTATAGCCGCACAACGCATTCTTACTTGTTATTTTATTCTTTGTTGTTGTTTTTAATTTTCATTTCAATTAATTGTATTTCTCTTTGAATAATGAATAAATTATTATTTATGTTAATTTTCTTCCGTTTCAAAATACTAATTAATTAAATTAATTTGTTTTAATTTTTAATTAAAATGTGTTATATTTGATTAGTGACAAATTGTAAGGTTTTACATATATTTATTCTAAGTACAACATTAAAATTATTGTTTAATAAATTATTTATTATTGGAATTATTTGCAATGAGTGTTTGTTTAAATGAATTAAATGAATATTTTACAGCTGTAAAATATTTATTTTTTCAAATAGATTTTAGGGTAGAGAAGAGGTGAATATTGTAAGAATTAATAAAAATCTCGTTGAGGTTTCATATTTAAATTTTTGTTATAAATTGAAATTTTTGGTCAAATATGAGTTTTAGTGAAAATTGTATTTTTTTCTGAAAAAATCAATTTTTGGAAAATTTAAATATTTAGTGAAAAATTTAACTTTTAGTAAAAATTGGAATTTTAAGTAAAAAATTTAATTTTTATTAAAAATTTCATTTTAAAGGAAAATTTTAATTTTTGGTAGAAAATTTTATGTTTGGTAAAAAATTGAATTTTTAGTAAAAAATAAAATATTTGGTGAATTTTTTAAAAATCGTAGTGATTTTTATCACTTTCAAATCACTTTTGTAAGATATCTTATATGTTCATAATCTTCCTCAAAAGTACTCATTGTTATTCATGATTGCAGGATGTGACAAGATATGGGTCGTATTAAGAAGTGAGATCGAAAGATTCTAAACTTACAGTTTTAATTTGAAAAATGTTTTTTTTTTTTTGTTAAATTTTGAACCTTTTTCGGAAATCCTTCCACCAATGTTTTTAATAGTGTTTTATGCCACTTTGCTTGAAGAGTTAGTCCATCTCCGTTTAAAATATTTTGTGCTTTATTAACAAGAGCATAATATTTCTCCTCTGGCTTTAGCTACGGTCAGTTTTAAGAATTTGCCTCTCTTGGTACAAATACTACATTATAGTTTAATACCAGGATGCCCAGTCAGGCGAAAAATAAGTGGACACTTCCATTCATAAAGTGTTATGAATGGAAGCAGCCTTTTTGTAAACATTCCTTGTTATGAACTTCATTATTTGCTTGACTTCAATTTCCGTGCTCTTTTTTGACCTTTAAATTTTTAACAGCATTCTTGTCAGGAACTTTTTGAGTCTTTTAAACCTGCATTAGCTTTAACTTTGCGTACCAAATATTCCGAGCACTGAGCTTTTTGAAAGTGCTTTTATTTTTTTGCCTTTAGAAATATCATGTGGACCATTTCTTCTAACTGAATCAGGTTTTCTATTAACGGACAGGTTCTCCCGGTACAGTTAAATTACATTTGACAGCAGACTTTTGAATGCTTTTCCAATTTTTGTTGGGTTTCGTTGAAAATATTTAATAATTTTTCATGGTCACTAGTCAGGTCACTGTAATATCTGCAAGTCGTATCTTCACATCGTGAGCTGAATGTGTCGGTTCTAAACATTTTCCTGTAAAATATTTTTCCGGAAGCGAACTCGCTGTCTTCAGAAAACCATATTTAACAGATGGTGTAAACCATCAATGCTCTGATCCGATCCATAAGCTAAGCTTCATGGCTAATTTCCCAATTGCTTTGCATAACACACTCTCTTCTTCCGATGAAATGTTATATTATATTTTTACCAAATTCTTCTTTTATAGCTTCAGCAACTAATTTGGGACTAATTGCAATCATATTTATTTTTTTTTAGTAAATTTTATTCAAATTATAAATGTTTAAAAAATGTATGACCAGAGGACATTGTCGTTTCATAAAATTGTTAGACGTTCAATAATAAGCAAACGATATGGTGGTTTAAAATGCCTAAAGTTTTAACCCACCAAAAACTGTAAATTTTCAGTACCTAAAAGTTTGCATTATATGTGTCTATACTTATATCCATGACTGTAAAGGGAAACTATAAAAATTATCCACCTTAGAATAGAACAAAAAATACAAAAAGGTTTTCTTTATATGGGGAATCATATCGACCTCATTTTTAACACATTTCGGAATAGATTGATGGGAAAAATAAATGAAAAATTATCCAAATCTATTATTCAACTTAATTTCTACTTATAAACTGTATATCTCATTAAGGTTGTAATTTCTTTTAATATTTTAATAAGCTTTCTTTGGTAAATTATTTAAAAATTAATAACATTTAAGAAATTAAATGAAAAGCTACCAAAAATTTAGTTAATAACTAACAACCCTCCAATAAATAATTTTCCAAAGCCGGAAGTTATTAATTATTGATTTTTCAAATATGTAATTTTTATACAAAAATCTTCAACACATGACAACTTCAAGTCTTTAAAAACATTTACCCCAATAAATTCAAAATATTATATACAACACACACACATTACGTACACACACACTGACATATCTATATTCAATAACTTTTTAGATTTAATTTTAGGGTTGGCAAAGTTTGCGTGACTTCTTGATTCAATGATTACGTTCATTCATTTTTCAATGTTTTTGAACGTTGATTTTTTTTAAATGCCCCGATTACAAGTAGGGTATGGTATGGGTATATTCAGATTGTTATGTGAATGTGACACTTAGAAGTGATTTTGGACATAAGGGTTTTATGTGAAAATCTGAGTCGATTTGGTAAGGCTATTTTGTTATTATCAAGTAAATTTTAAGCTTCGGATGACCATGCTAAAAGTTAATTTTTGAAAGTAATTAAATTCACAACTAAATTGAGGTTTGGGTGGACTACCCTTATCGTATGTTTTGCAAAATTTTATACATATATTAGATATAACATATAACTATATTTTAAGTTATAACATAACTATATATCTAGAAAATATATCCCAAATCTTCGATCTAGAAAAAATAAATTTTTGAAAGTCTATAATGAGTTCATTAAGCATATGGAATCCGAAATTATAACCCAAATTTCAATATTGACATCCACGATTCGGATTTTATATAAGTCCACTTTCTTAGTATAATAAGCCTACTTCTTGTGGCTTCAGAGGCTATCCGTACCCGTCCTACCACATTTAGGTCTCTGGGGAAAATTGGAAGGTTATATTCTTATGTTGACTTTCAACTGTATCTTGTACCATAGAAAAGGTCCAACCAAGAAAATTACAGGATGTGATTCTCTTGGAACCTAAAGGTTCCTGAAAAGACATTCAATGGAAAGAAGGGAAGTGTAAATAAAAGCAGATATGATTAGAAAAGGTTGAAGTAAAATGGTGAAGAGAAGTTGTTAAGACTAATGTCTGAGTTGGAGTAAGAGAAAGTCCCCAAAGGCTGAGCACTGGCATTGGAATCGTTTCCTCCCTCTGATTTTGACATCCACAGAAACTGTTTGCAGGAAGATATATTCTCACTGCCTGTATTCCAAAACGACAATATCGATACCACAGCAACTGTGACACTTAAGAGATTTCTTGAGACCTTGAGTTGGAATGATGTTTCAATCCCATTTAATATCGCCGAAATCATTCTGTTAAGGTGGCATTTTGGATCATTATTCGATCTTGCTTGTGTCATAGCATTGAGCTCATCTTCTATACATTTCCCACAGGAGTGGTAAACTACACTGGTAATGGTTAGGTCATATGCATTAAATTTACCTTGTCTATTCCGTAGACAAGATTCGTTGTCATGTAGACATCTGTTAGGGATCTGATCCCAGTCTTGCTATGAGTTATAATAACGATATCTCGATTATATAACCTATAATACCTCAGCCTATTGGTCTCTATCCAAATAGATGCAATCTTAGCCCTGCAATATATTACATTTTATTTCGGAAGTCTGAACAAAACTAGCGGGAAATACTTTTTCTAAGAATGTCAAACTTTGTGGAAGCTTAATGGAAATAAAAGATATCAGCCAAATATGTTGTCTTGAGAATAAAGTCAAGCGATGATATCGGGAGCAGTTATCAAATTTCGTATCATATAAAGAACCAAATTTTGTACAGTTGCGCTCGAGTAGTAGTCCAAAGTGGGTGAAGGGTATTAAAAATTCGTTAATTTCACTTGCTTCAACTTCCATTCAATTTTTCACATTTAAAATGTAAATGACATGTCATTTGTTGTTGTATATGTAATGTATGTGTATGTACAACAAATAATTACAAAAGTTTAATAGATTTAGAAAATTATAGAGAGTATGTGAGTGAGTGACTGAGTGACTGAATGTTTTACACTTGTTGATGTTAAAACACGTAATAAATACAACGTGAAGTAAACAATTCTTATTCTAGTATTATTTCATTAACATGGAGTAAAGCATTTGTTTTTGTTGTTGTTGTTGTTCGTAACTTTAAGGACATTTTATTGGTATTAAAAAAGCTCATGGTAAATGTTGATCCCTTCAAATAAAAACAAATTAATTTAGTTTTTTGTTATTGTTTAAGTTACTTGATAGTTTTTATTGTATAAGTAAGTATGTAGTACGTATGTAAGTAAGACCTTCCTTAATGAACTGTTCTGCAAAACCAAAAAGCTATTAAAAATTTATGATGATAACGAATCAAGTGTTTTTTAGTTTTAACTTTCCCATAAAAAACATTTTTGTTCTTTTCTTCCGAATACATTTTGTAATTTTGATTTTTTTTTGCTTTGCATTTTTTCATTACAGTTATGTACCAACACGCTTATGGGGTTTTAGTGGTCATGTTCAAACCGTTTTGCATAGCATAGTGGGACGTGTTAAATGTCCTTGGCCTTTGGGTGAACGTGTTTATTTATCCCTGGATGATGGTTCAACCTTAACGTATGATTTGTATCAACCCCTAAAAGAATTTGAAGGTGAGTTTTCTATCTAAATTCATTTCATTTTGCGTTTTGGGTGTTTTTTTACGCGAATATTTTAAGTATGTGGAAATATTTTTTTATCATTTAGAAAATCTATCAATTTGTTGGAATATTTTTCCGTTTTAATATACAAAAATTGATACGAATAATCGATGGTTTAGTATTCTAATAAATTATTTAAAAATTCTTGTGGGGTTATACAAATAAAATCACTTTAATATATTAACATTTTAGTGAAATAATGGAAATTAATAAAAAAATAAGGAAAAAATAAGAGAATTATTGAAGTAATATTGATTTTTACATGCTTTTGAATATAAAATTAATAATGATTAAGTGAGAAAAAGGTCATAATTGTAATTTACTTTGCGGTTTTAGTTTATTATAATGAGAAAATAATAAAGTTGAAGTAAAATAATGAAATTAAATACGATTTTGGTTGGAAATCTTGTCAGAATTTAGAAATCAAGTAAAAGTTTTTTTTTTTGTTAATATGAAATAGATTTGAAGTTTTTTTGTTGTTCCTAGAAGCCATTTAACTTTTCACACGCTTCTTAGCGTTTTTCTGGTGAAATATCGATGCCGGTTGAGTTGTATTGCTCCAAATGAGAAGTAGAAATAAGTATACGTAATAAAACTATATGACAAGTAGACGATGGACGATTAAAGAGATGGAATGAGATTGAAATATTCTTAACATACATATATGCCAAAAAAAAAACGATGAAATTTTGAACCACTTTTAAAAAACTTTTTCATTAACTTTTTTATAGTGCTTTCTGTCATCGAACTGGTAGTCCTTCTTTGTTAAAAATATGTCAATATTTTTACACCTTTTTGTGCTCTTCAATTCATTTTTAAGCAGATCCCAATATGTCAGAATTTGCCTATCATGGCCCAAATATCACATTATTGTTCTTGTACCACTCAAGCACTTGTTAACCATAGTGACAAGATAGCAAATCAGGCAAAAAAAAAAAAAATAAGTGGTCACATTATGAAGTCTTATGAATGGAAGCAGATTTTTTGTAAACTTTCCTTGATGTTAATTTAGATATTTATAGAGTCTGTTGTAAGAAATGATTAGCTTCTTTTTCCGCCACTGCATTCGCTTACCACACTAAGGACTTTTTGGAAAAATTTAACTGCTTTTGGGTCTTTGGATTAACTTTTGCTATTCTGATATGTTGCAATCATTCTGAGATGGTTTCAACAAAATCGGTCCAGTACTTAAGCTGACTATATGTATCTTCTATTTTTATATATAGATGAGTTCACTGCTCTGATTTATATATGACTTTTAAAATATACTATTATTACAAATATATATCTATTTAAGTAAAAAAGAGGGGTTTTACCCCCATCTTTAAGCATACCGTTTGAGAATCATTTTTAAGTCTATTTAACGATGTCCGTCCATCTGTCTGTCCGACTGGCTTTCTATCTAAACGTTGTGAACAGTCTAAAGGTCGCAATTTTTATTATTTTGACATAAGGATGGATCCTAATAATATTTCAGGTACCTCCCATGTAAATGTTCCTCTCAGAATGGTGGTTTAAGGTCACAAAACTCCTAAATGTACAGCGATTTCAACGAAACTTGGAACAAGTAAATCTTAATATTCTTAAACGATGTGCCAAAATAAGAGAGGTTTGGTCCATTATTTCTCAAAGGTCCCATACAAAACCCCCTTCCAGTACATATTTAAGGGCATAAATCTCAAATATACTTTGGTATTGTAATAATAACTTGTCGAATAAAGATTAATATAAGCAAAAATCTATTAGTGCAAAATTATACGAGGTTCGGTCCATAATTCCTTCTTGTTTTCATATAACCCGCCAGCAAAATCGATTTTAAAATACATAAATTTCACATAAATGTTAGTGTTTGCAAAAGGTATTGCAAAGTAAAGAATAAATACTAAAATTAAATTATACGAGGGTCGTTCATTAATTTTTCGTAACTACTATTTATAACCAATATTGTGGTGTAGGGTATAAAATAGTCGGGGTTCACCACCATAGGTGGTGGGGGTATTATGCGTTTGTGCAGGTGTAATACTAGAATCACTTCCTGAGTCGTTTTAAACATGTCCGTCCGTTCGCCTGGCTGTTCATGTAAAGCTTGTTCGCAAAGTACAGGTCGCAGTTTTGAAAATATCTTAATGGAATTTGAGACATACTATTATTTTGGCCAAAGATCGATGCCTATTGAAATTGATCGGTCCATGATTTCATATAAATGAAACTCATAAATCGCACATATACGTGGGTGTTGTAAAAATATTAAGTCAAATAATTAATAATTATAAGCCAAAACCGCTGTAGGAAATAAAACGAGGGTCGATCCATATTTTTCTCTAATTCCCTTATAACCCTACAGAAAAAATCCCTTTAAAACGCATAAATTTCACATAAATGTTAGTATCATAATAATATATTTTACACATACGAATAACAAGGAAAATTATGCGAGGGTCTTTCATAAATTTTTTGTAGCAGACATTTACAATCAACAATGAGGTGTACGGTATTATATTGTTGAGCTTTACCAATTATAACACTTTGACTTGTTATTGTTAAATTGTCATATGACATTCTCTCTTTCCTTCAACTTCCCTCTTTCATTTACGTGGAAAACACTAAAATAAAACCGAAACAATTCCATATGAAGTTTGTCGTTTAGAATTATGTAAATATAAAATTATTGCGTATTGCGTTTTTATTCATTATTATTTATATGTATGTATTTCAGATGACATCACCGTAGCCATATGTCCTGGCATTGGTAATTCATCCGAAAGTGTATATATACGCACATTTGTTCACTATGCACAATGTCATGGTTATCGTTGTGCAGTCCTTAATCATATTGGTGCCTTAAATAGTGTCCAAGTCACCGCCTCGAGAATATTTACATATGGTAAGTATGATGAATGATAATCGTATCATTTCTACAATACCATTGCAAATTCAATTGTCTCCTTGAGTGCAATGCAAATTAAAGCAAAGTCAATATCGTATGACAATAATATTGTACAAAGAAAGAAAAATCACTTAAAATAGCAATTAAACTTTAATAATTTCATTCAAGGACATACCGATGACTTTTCCATAATGATTGAGAATCTAACAGAGAAATACTCTGATACCCATGTAATTGCTGTCGGTTTCAGTTTGGGTGGCAATTTGGTAACAAAATATATGGGTGAAAACGACAAGAGTAAACCACAAAATATCATTGGCGGTATCTCAATATGTCAAGGTTATAATGCTGAAGAGTTAGTATTTATTATCATTAATAAGTCATTTGATGGATTAGTTTATTTTTAACCTATTTTTCTGTTGTTGTTTCTTTTTTTGCAGAGGCACTAAATGGCTTTTAAATTGGCAAAATTTCCGTCGTTTCTATTTGTATATTATGACTGAGAACATGAAAAATATTATTTTAAAACATCGTCATGTTCTATTGTCCGAAGAGACACGGCAGCGTCATAATTTAAATGAACGTGAAATAATTGCGGCCGCAACACTGCCCGAATTGGATGAGGCCTACACAAGACGTGTTCATAACTTTCCAACAACAACTGATTTATATCGTTGGAGTTCATCTTTACATTATTTCGATCAAATTGAAAAGCCTATGATATTTATAAATGCTAAAGATGATCCATTAGTACCAGAAGATTTACTACCGCCCATAAAAAGTTTTGCAGGTAAATAATGAATGAATTACTGAATGAATAAGTATGTAGGTTAGTTATTATGGTCTTTGTGTTAGACAATGAGTGATTAGATAATTTATGGCGTGTTTAATCAAATTTATTATTGTGCGGAAATTTGTTGGAATCTGACCGGTTGCTATGTGCAGTCGTGGCCGAGTGGTTAAGGCGTCTGACTAGAAATCAGATTCCCTCTGGGAGCGTAGGTTCGAATCCTACCGACTGCGAAATTTGGCTCAGTTTTTTGGGGTAACAAAGTGTAGTACGATCGAATTTTGGATGCGTTAAAATACGAACACTTTCAAGTAGTTTTAAGTAAAAGAAAATCCTACTTCGGGAGAACATTTTATATGAATATATTGAACTGATCATCACTTATTCCAATAGGCTGGAAGACAGCCTCCCTGCAGCAGCAATATTTCTGGAATTAGAGCACTTACCCATAATCGTTTCAATGGATCAGCTTCTAACAACCATTTTGAATCCTCACATATTCGCATCACCTTGAGGAAATTCCACGAGACTATCAACGCAGCACTCCCACGCTTTGAGCCAACTATCACTTGTCGCGAAAACTCCTAAGTGGTCCCGGCATTAAGAGGCGACACCAGTCAAATTGCACATGGTTTGAACTAGCAGATACCACGCGAATATACACTGTCAGGTACAAAGTTATTTTTTCAAAAACTCCTGACCAAATATTAAAACCTCGCAAAAACATAGAGTTGTACAGGGTTGCGTCATGTCACTACTAATGTTTATTTCTAACTCTCGAAACTCGCCATAGATTTAATGTGGTATGCAAGACGGTTATCTTATCGAAATCCACAATTTCTTCACTGCTCGTAACTTGAAACCTTAACCAGCAAAGGCGACAGCAACACTTCACCGTCTGAACTAAAACATTGAAGGCAAATTTAGGTATCATATTCGATATAATCCGAATTCCAACTATTAACTGGCCGAAAATCTTAAGCTTACATTTGATAGTCTGTTTACCTCTTCAGCTCCTGCAATGGGAATAAAACCTTCAATGTTATAGCGGGCAGTATAAAAAGATTAGCTTTTAAAAAGACAAATTATGCAGCTCCAGTGTGTTGCCTTAAGAACCGTAACATATAATGATCTCAATATAACATCTAAGTTCTTTTTTTTACAAATTATGAATATTGAAATATTCCAAATTCTAGTATTAGAAAAATTTTATTATATTCCATACCTTATTGTTTGGGAAATTAATTATATCATTTATTTTTCGATGGAATCACCATTCAAATTTCATTTAAACGTTCAAACGCTTAAAACTTATTAAAATATGGCAACTTGGTGAAAATTATTTTTAGAAAAGCTATAATTACTATAATTGTATAACCTGAAGTTAAGTAAAATTTCAATTAAGACAAGCATCGCCAGCAAGCAGTCGTGGCCGAGCGGTTAAGGCGTCTGACTAGAAATCAGATTCCCTCTGGGAGCGTAGGTTCGAATCCTACCGACTGCGAATATTCTTTTTTTATTTTTTATTAATTAAAGTTGTTTTATATTTTTTCCCATTTCAGCTTCACGTCACAAGACTTGCTATATCGAACTAGCCCACGGTGGCCATTTAGGTTTCTATGAAGGTGGTCTTATCTATCCAAATCCTGTTACCTGGTTAGATCGTACTTTAATAGCAATGATTGGGGCATTATTTATGATGCATATAAATCCCACAAAACATCAGATCTCAGCAACGCATTAAATATTGAGCTTAAATAAAAATAAATTTAGCTTTATTTGAGAAAATAAAAACACAGAAATGAAAAAAATTAAGGGAAAATATTAGAATATAGTGTTTTTTTAAATAACAAAATTTAATTTATAAATGTTTAAAAAAATTGATATTGAAAATATTATAAAAAAAAAACAAAAACACAAAAAGCACACATTTATTAAAACAATAATTATAAAAATAAAATAAACATTTTTTAATATTTAAAATTTTATAAAAAAAATTAAAAATAGAGAGCAAAATAAAACAACATTCGAATTTGTGCTTTAAAAAAGGAAAATAAAAATTTAAATTAAAAAGTGAAAAAAAATGAAATTTATTGTTATGAACAAAAAAAATTATGTTTTATGAAAACTTATTTTGTGACTAAAATTAAAAAAAAAAACGATTTTTAGATATTAAATATTAAAAAAAAACACTTTTACAAAATTTAACTGAGAAAAACCAACAAAGAACAGTCTGCATTTTATGCTAAATAAAATTAAAAAAAAATATTTAAACTTTTTTGAAATATTTACAAAAATAACTTAATATATTTAATATAAAAAAACACAATTTTTATTTTTATTTCGTTTATGTTAGTTTTTTTACAATTTTTATATATTTTATTAAAAAAAAAAATAAAAATAATAAAATTTAGCATTAAATAAAATCCCTAATTTACACACATTTACTAAAGTATACATACGGTGTATCCATGATGTGATGAAAAAAGAGTAAAATTTACGGTTTAAATTAAAAAATTTTGTATTTTTAAAAACAAAATTAATATAAAACAAGTAAAAGCCAAGTCGGTAAAGCCCGACTATTTAATACCCTACACCACATTGTTGGTTATTAATGGAAGCTATCAAAAATTAATGATCGCATAAATATATTTTCTAATTTTACTTAAGAGTGCAGTATATTATGGTATTTATATATGTAGGATTTGTGCTCTTTAAAGGACTTTTCCTGGGGGTAAAATACGGAAGCTAGAGAAATTAAGGACCGACCATTATTAAATTTCGTATCACAATACCAATGCAAATGTGAGATTTAAACTCTTCAAAGTGATATGTTTAAAAGGAGTTATATGGGAAATAATGGACCGATCTTCGTATAATTTTGTACATCATTTTAGAATATAATTTACATGGGCATCCCGCCCACCGAACGGATATAGTTAAATCGACACAGAATGTAATTATGATTCATTGTAAAGTAACCATTCTTTTATTATCTTCGAGTAATGCTTAGGATCGTTGTCCTGTATAAATATGCCATTTCTCTATAGTCCTTAAAAATGTCAATGAACATGCTCTTATTCATAGCTCCCTCAATAAACCTTAGACATTTGACAACAACTGCGGCCATACACCCCCAGAACATTAGCGTTTTAAGTAATAATTCTGTAGAGGTTTTATTCTAACTTTGGCACGTCCATTTCCCCCGAAATCCATAAACTTAAATTTATCAGTGAATATAATCCGTTCCCAAAATGTAGAATCGCTTATGTGGATTTTTTTTGATATTTGTTTCTATACTCTAAACAACTCTATTAACGTATCAATTTTTTTAATGCAGCAATTTTAATTCCATGGCAGGACTCCACTAGATGTTTGACCGCACTTTGATTCGGATTTCCATTAACTTATCTAATATTCGTCCTTGCATTCTCTCGCTGAGCAGAGAAGGACGCCCTGAGGCTGATTTACAGGCATAATCTCCTTATTTTTTGCGCTTTAGATTTTTTAAATTAAAAATTTTACATAATTTTATTTTTTAACTTAACCAATCTCGGAAAAAAAACTACATAGGTGCACTTTTGTAATATTGCAGAAATGCATTTTGAGTGTTTTATGGTTGTATTTTATAAAGTTTTGTTAAATTCATAAATAAAGAAAAAAATTTCTTAAATGTATATAAATTATTAAGAATGAATGTATGTATGTTTATATGTATACTTTAGTAACTGTGTGAATATTTAAAAATTCTAATACAATTTTTCGTTTTAATTTTTAATATATTGTTAATTTTATTTTAGTTTTTAAATAAAAAAATACACAGACAATTTTTGTACTTTTTTATAATGAAAAATATAATAAAACAAAAACAAGATCTTTATTGCTTTTATATAAATAATAAATTCAATATAAAATTTAATAATTTTTTGTTAATTTAATATTTTTATATTAAAAAAAAAAAACAATAACAATAATAATTATAAATTAACAACAAATAATATTAACGAATATTTTTTTAAATAACAAATATTTAAGGTATTAAAAATTAATACAACAAATTGTGTGTGTGTGGGTGTATATATTTTATACATTTAAAAAAGGAAACTACAAAATAATTTAAAAACAGCAAAATTTATATAAAAATATATCTTAATTGAAAAACAAAGAAGAAAAATAATAATTTATATGAATCAAATAATTTATAAACAATAATTATATTAAAATAATGAATGTTGTCTGTGAAGAATTTATAAAAAGAAATTGAAGAAAATATATTCGAAAAATAAAACAAAAACTGAAAATATTTGTCAAAATAACACAAACATTTTTTGTTTTATTTAAAAGGAATTATTTCAATTTATAGTTTGACGATTTCTTATAAGCAATAAGATCAGGAATAGAATGATAAGTATTTTGGCATATTGCACAGGAGGAAAAATCAATTTTTTTTTAAATAAAAAACAAAATTATAATTTTTGATCGACTGAATGGTTGCCTCAAATTTAACATAATGACTTCAGAGGAGTGTATTATTTAAAAAACTGGAGACAACTTTTTAGAAGACACCATTATTTTTCCACAGACCTTAGCTCCGGACAATTTGAAGGATATGCCTCTATTGGTACAAATACCACATTATTGTTCTTGTACCACTCAAGGTCTTGTTAACCATAATAAGAAGGCCAAAAATATCTGTACACATAATGAAGTCTAATAATTGGAAGCAATCTCCTTTGAAAACATACCTTGATATAAATTTCGGTATTGGTATTAAGAAAATAAAATTCTTATATTTAAGTAATAACACATTTCATGTTTTAAGTTAATGCTTTATTATGATTCGTACATTTGTGATAATATATAGTATAATTATGTTACAATTAGTGCACTCATTAACACTTTTCAGAAATAATAACTCACTATTTTATAGAATTCGAAATTTTGTTCAAGAGTATTGAAAATAATTTAAAAATCAAAAAAAGATCTATTTTATTAAAAGAAAATCTCCGCAGTCGGTAGGATTCGAACCTACGCTCCCAGAGGGAATCTGATTTCTAGTCAGACGCCTTAACCGCTCGGCCACGACTGCTCGTTGTAAAACTTTGTATAAAACTGCTATCATATCTAAAGATACATTAATTATATCATGGTTAACAGTTAAATAAGTACTGTTTTACCCTTATAGCTGCATTACCACAGTTAAATTGTAAGTTACACTGAAAAAATATATTTGTAAATTATTTTAAAAAAGTCTCTATGAAGGGGTTAGTTAGAGATAGACATAAATAAAACAAAAAGAAAATATGAATAAAATTTAAAAGTGAAGAGCAAATTTCCACTAATACCGTATTATCAAATATATTATACAATTTTAGGTTCTAATATCTGCTAACATTTATGTATTTGCATTCTAAATTATGCTACACTTTTTATCAACTAATAATTACAATGAACTGCATTATATCATAAATGTTTAATAGTAAGTTTAGAAATCATATTAAGTTTTGGTATAAACTATGTACTTTAACTTTAAATTTTGAAAGCTGCTAAAATAATGTATGTTATAGTTAGTTGTTTGATATTAAGTAAATTTTACAACCAATGAAAAAGTATTAACCTTCAATAAAAATTCGTCGAAAATATTTTTTTTAATTAGATATTTGCTGTTAGGAAATTTGTAATAACAATTTTAATTTTAGTCAAATTCAACATTTTTGTAAAAATTATAATTTTTGTTAAAAATTTGATTTTAAGTGAATATTTGAATTCTATGTGAAGATATCATTAATTTTTATAATATTTGAATTTTCTAGTAAAAATTTTAATTTTTAGTTAAAATTTAAATTTTTAATAAAATTTGATTTTTTTTTACTAAAAATTGGAATTTTTAGTGAAAGTTTGAATTTTTTAGTATTTTTTTTTTTTTGTGAAAATTCGACTTTTTAGTGAAAATTTGAAATTTTTAGTACTTTTTTTGTATTGAAAATTTGAATTTTTAGTGAAAATTTGAATTTTTAGTGAAAATTTGAATATTAATGAAAATTTGAATTTTTAGTGAAAGTTTGTATTTTTAGTGAAAATTTGAATTTTTTAGTGAAAATTTGAATTTTTTAGTGGAAATTTGAATTTTAGTGAAAATTTGACTTTTTAGTGAAAATTTGATTTTTTTGTGAAAATTTGAATATTTAGTGAAAATTTGAATTTTTAGTGAAAATTTGAATTTTTAGTGAAAATTTGAATTTTTTACTGAAAATTTTAATTTTTAGTGAAAATTTGAATTTTTAGTACAAATTTGAATTTTTAGTACAAATTTGAATTTTTAGTGAAAATTTGAATTTTTATTGAAAATTTGAATTTTTAGTGAAAATTTGAATTTTTAGTGAAAATTTGAATTTTCTAGTGAAAATTTGAATTTTTAGTGCAAATTTTAATTTTTAGTGAAAATTTGAATTTTCTAGTGAAAATTTGAATTTTTAGTGAAAATTTGAATTTTCTAGTGAAAATTTGAATTTTCTAGTGAAAATTTGAATTTTCTAGTGAAAATTTGAATTTTCTAGTGAAAATTTTAATTTTCTAGTGAAAATTTGAATTTTTAGTGAAAATTTTAATTTTCTAGTGAAAATTTGAATTTTCTAGTGAAAATTTGAATTTTTAGTGAAAATTTGAATTTTCTAGTGAAAATTTGAATTTTTAGTGAAAATTTTAATTTTCTAGTGAAAATTTGAATTTTTAGTGAAAATTTGAATTTTCTAGTGAAAATTTGAATTTTTAGTGAAAATTTGAATTTTCTAGTGAAAATTTGAATTTTTAGTGAAAATTTGAATTTTCTAGTGAAAATTTGAATTTTTAGTGAAAATTTTAATTTTCTAGTGAAAATTTGAATTTTCTAGTGAAAATTTGAATTTTCTAGTGAAAATTTGAATTTTCTAGTGAAAATTTGAATTTTTAGTGAAAATTTTAATTTTCTAGTGAAAATTTGAATTTTCTAGTGAAAATTTGAATTTTTAGTGAAAATTTGAATTTTCTAGTGAAAATTTGAATTTTTAGTGAAAATTTGAATTTTCTAGTGAAAATTTGAATTTTAGTGAAAATTTGAATTTTCTAGTGAAAATTTGAATTTTTAGTGAAAATTTGAATTTTCTAGTGAAAATTTGAATTTTCTAGTGAAAATTTGAATTTTCTAGTGAAAATTTGAATTTTTAGTGAAAATTTGAATTTTCTAGTGAAAATTTGAATTTTTAGTGAAAATTTGAATTTTCTAGTGAAAATTTGAATTTTTAGTGAAAATTTGAATTTTCTAGTGAAAATTTGAATTTTTAGTGAAAATTTGAATTTTCTAGTGAAAATTTGAACTTTTAGTGAAAATTTGAATTTTCTAGTGAAAATTTGAATTTTCTAGTGAAAATTTGAATTTTCTAGTGAAAATTTGAATTTTCTAGTGAAAATTTGAATTTTTAGTGAAAATTTGAATTTTTAGTGAAAATTTGAATTTTCTAATGAAAATTTGAATTTTTAGTGAAAATTTGAATTTTCTAGTGAAAATTTGAATTTTTAGTGAAAATTTGAATTTTTAGTGAAAATTTGAATTTTTTAGTGAAAATTTGAATTTTTAGTGAAAATTTGAATTTTCTAGTGAAAATTTGAATTTTTAGTGAAAATTTGAATTTTCTAGTGAAAATTTGAATTTTCTAGTGAAAATTTGAATTTTCTAGTGAAAATTTGAATTTTCTAGTGAAAATTTGAATTTTTAGTGAAAATTTTAATTTTCTAGTGAAAATTTGAATTTTCTAGTGAAAATTTTAATTTTTAGTGAAAATTTTAATTTTCTAGTGAAAATTTGAATTTTTAGTGAAAATTTGAATTTTCTAGTGAAAATTTGAATTTTTAGTGAAAATTTGAATTTTCTAGTGAAAATTTTAATTTTCTAGTGAAAATTTGAATTTTTAGTGAAAATTTTAATTTTCTAGTGAAAATTTGAATTTTCTAGTGAAAATTTGAATTTTCTAGTGAAAATTTGAATTTTTAGTGAAAATTTAATTTTCTAGTGAAAATTTGAATTTTTAGTGAAAATTTGAATTTTCTAGTGAAAATTTGAATTTTTAGTGAAAATTTGAATTTTCTAGTGAAAATTTGAATTTTTAGTGAAAATTTGAATTTTCTAGTGAAAATTTGAATTTTTAGTGAAAATTTGAATTTTCTAGTGAAAATTTGAATTTTTAGTGAAAATTTGAATTTTCTAGTGAAAATTTGAATTTTTAGTGAAAATTTGAATTTTCTAGTGAAAATTTGAATTTTCTAGTGAAAATTTGAATTTTTAGTGAAAATTTGAATTTTTAGTGAAAATTTGAATTTTCTAGTGAAAATTTGAATTTTTAGTGAAAATTTGAATTTTCTAGTGAAAATTTGAATTTTTAGTGAAAATTTGAATTTTCTAGTGAAAATTTGAATTTTTAGTGAAAATTTGAATTTTTAGTGAAAATTTGAATTTTTAGTGAAAATTTGAATTTTTAGTGAAAATTTGAATTTTCTAGTGAAAATTTGAATTTTCTAGTGAAAATTTGAATTTTCTAGTGAAAATTTGAATTTTCTAGTGAAAATTTTAATTTTCTAGTGAAAATTTGAATTTTTAGTGAAAATTTTAATTTTCTAGTGAAAATTTGAATTTTTAGTGAAAATTGGAATTTTTTAGTGAAAATCTGAATTTTTAGTGAGATTTTTAAGAAAATTTTGAATTTTTAGTGAAATTTGCTAAAAGTTAAAGTTTTTTGGTGAATATTAGAACGTCTAGTTAAAATTTGTAGCGAAAATTATAGTTTTTTATATTTAACTGTTGTCACAGTGATTCAAAATTCAACAATGTTCATTTGAGTAGAAGTTGTAAATTTATCTCCTGTTTATATGCATTTAAGCAAAAAATGGATGCATTAACTGCGTTTATAATAATAATTGTTATCTTGCCATATGTTAAGTATAAAGATTTTTAGGAAAACTTGAAAATGTAAACAGGGTCAAGATTTTTATGTTAAGTACTTATTTATGAGTTTTATATAGAATCAGTAGACATGATGACAAACTTGTTATAATTAATTAAAATAACAACAACTGATAAAAAGTACAATGACTTTAGAGGAAACTACAAATTATAAATAAACAAATATTTTTGTTTATTATTTACTAGACAATTAATGTGGCATATTAAGTTAGTTAGTTCAATATGTTACTTAAAAAAAACAAAAACAAAAATCATAAAATTCACTACTTACACCCTACACCACCATAGGTGATTTGAGTCTAATACGTTTATGCAGATGTTTGTAACGGGCAGACATTGTCTAACAGAATCACTCTCTGAGTCGATTCGTCGACTGCTTACATGTAAACTTTCGCCTTGATTTTAATGAAATGTGGCAGGTAGTGTTATTTTGGTCTAAGGACAATGACTATTGATTTTTAAAATTAAATGAAAATAAATCTGTAACTTCCGAATAGCAGGTCCGATACTGAAATTTCACACAGTGCTAGAGGAAGTACAGATAAGTTTCACTTTGGATTTCGATATTAAAGATTTTTATATGAGTGGATTCGGCTAGTGAGGATCTATAAAAACCGTTGAATCGGTAACTATCTCTTACAGTTTAAGATCATTTTTTTACTTTTTGATCGATCTTGGCGAACTTCCTATACTACAGTGAGTCCAAATTTTATTTGATTTTTGTCAAATATTTTTTTATTTAAAATCGGACTTGCCGTTCGGAAGTAATAGATTTATTTCCATTTAATTATTCCTTCATAACACCGGGTATCGCTGATATAGGGTATATGCCATTCGGTGCATTTGAATAAAATACTTGAACTTGCTATTTCCCCCTTTTTGCAATTTAATTTGATATAAATATAAATAATATTTTGAAAATGAATTCAGTTATAATTAAATTTCAGTGAAAATTACAACGTTAAAAATTAAAAATGTTTTTCTACAAAAACTTTGTTTACATCTCCCTCTTGTTGAGAGCGATATCTGTGGAGTGTAATGAAGTAATTGACAATGATCACTTATTAAATGAAACGGAGGCTGAAACAGAATACGATGATTTGAAACCAAATTGTTTATACGGTTGTCCACGACATTTGGATCCCATATGTGCTGTTGATGAATTACATCCTCAAGAGTATAAATATTTTCAAAATCAATGTTTGATGGAAAATGACAATTGTCGCCAGAGTCGTGGTAAGTACTTTGTGTTATACAATTTGATTGGACAAAGAAAGAAATGAAATAAAAAAAATATTCTTTATGTAATAATTTTTTTTCTATCACATTTTTCTATATTTCATTCTTTTCGTAACTCTTGCTCTGTGTTTGCGTTTGTGTTTGTGTGTGTTGCTAAGCTTGGAAACCCACACAGATGCTTTTGTGCATTAAGGACATTGATCCGTTAGTACGTGATGATTGTATGCGTGCTTGTCCATTGATTTATAATCCTGTTTGTGCCAGTGATGGAAAAAATTATGAAATTTTTGGCAACCGATGTACTTTTGGCATAGAAAATTGCTTAGCCAGCGGCAGTAAGTTTATTCCTTTTTTTTTGGTTACACTATATCCTTACAAGTGTTACATAAGGGTATATTAAGTTTGTCATTTTAGGTGTAACATGAAAAGGAAGTTGTTTAAAATCTTATAATTTATATATATTTTTGGTATGTGTCAAGGGTTCAACCAATGTATCAGTCCGTTTATCTGTTTCCCATTTGTGTCATGATCACATTCAAAATAATTACACTGTTTTACAATTAAAAAACATTCAGGTGCACAGGTCGACATAATTGTTTTTCAGATAAGTGATTATTAATATTTACTTTGAATAGAGGGTACATTTGCATTGTATAGGGCTAAATTCCCCCTAATCCCATCCGTCCTACATTTTGTCAAATAAAACTGTCACAAGGGTGAATGTAAGCAGTTCTTTAGACAAACGAAAATTAACTTGGTTTTGTATGAGGGGTACTTCTCCTTCTAATACTATCCGTCCTACATTTTAGCCAGTAAAATAATTCCTTATAACTGTGATTTTAATCAAATCTTTCTTTAAATATTCAATAATTAAAATCGCTCTGTATGGGGTTATCTCTTCCAATGATCCAATCCGTCCTACGTTTTGTCCAGTGAATAAGTTCCTTGAGAACACGATTGGATTCAAATTAGAAAATACTCGTTTTAGTAGTTCTTTCTATTTTCATTTTGGTATGCTGGAATCTCCTTGATTTATCCGTCCTACGTTTTGTCCAGTAAAAAAGATCCTTGAGAAAGTGATTGAAACTTAACAATCGCTATAATAGTTATTGAGATATTTAGTAATTAATATTATCTTTGTATGGGAAATGCTTCTCCCCTTGATCTTACCGAAATTGTTTATAGAGTATGTTACTTTCGGTAATATTGGAATCATTGTATAAACGTTTCAATAGAATAGAATTTAACGAAAAATTAATTCGGGAAAACTAATACGATATGAAAAAACTTAAAATGTAAACTTCAGTCCGTACATATATATAGAATACAAGTCCTCAATGTCCTCTTTGGACAGTTCTGTCATTAAAAATATTTCAAACGATTTAAGTGGTTAAGAGATTCGGTGCATGAATGAAGCAAAAACAGTTGCAGACTATGTGGGAAAGGGCACGGGGGAGTGGTTTCCCGTTATAGGTGAAATTTTTGAAACATTTCTACAATTAAAGATTCGGCATAGATGAATATAGTTTTCTTACTTCTTTAAATCGAACTGATCCAAAAAATTTCTTTTTATTAATTCCGTTTTCAAAGACGACGTAACCTCTACAAAATCGAATTGTTCATGGAAAATGTGGTTTTTAAACATTTTAATCAATATAACTGAATATTTATTCTTCCTCTCGTAAAAAATAACATTCATTCCGAATTTTTATGAATATGACAACAGCCAACTTATTGATTTTGAATAACTTTCTAAGTCTGAGTTTTAGACAGAGTACGAAAAACTCGGAGCAAAATCTCTATTTTCAAATTATCCTTATTATTACTCTTCTTTCTTGATTAAGATTTTAATCTTTATTTTAATTATTATACTCTTCTTTAGCTAAAATAAAAAAGAAGAGAATTATTTTTTTACCCCTCAAAATTGCGAAAAAAGAAAACAAAAAATGGGGGACAAAATATGTGCTTATAAGCACATAAATGTTTGCAGCAATAAAATTTACAAAATACACAAAACTTCGTACAACAAAAGTAAACACATCTGAATATATGAAAACGTTTGTATATTTATACAAAAGTTGTAACATACATCTTAATAAAGCATTTTCACGGCTACACGACTTCAAAACAATTGTGCAAATTATTCATTTCCAAATTCCTTTTTAGATTTTTCTTTATTGATTTTTATCTTTTTACATTTGTATCAGTTTTTAGAATAAAACTCTTGCACAAAGAGTGATAAGAAAATAAAACTTTTTTTAAAAATTAAACTCGTTGAAAGATCCGATCGTTTGAAGAGTAAAAAAAGAGTCAAAATCCGACTTTGGTTTTAGATATCTTCGTTAATTTTGGTAATAACGTTCTGTCCAATAATTAAGGTAGCACATTTTCACTTTACAGATAGCAATTTGATAGAAATAAATTTCCACTTCGAAGATCAGTTTTAAGTGCATAAATCTCAAAATAATTTTGTATTATAATAGTATTTCTTGTATTTAAGATTTATGCAACCTGAAAACGCACGACCACATTTTGCTATGGTACGTCTGTATTTTCTTAAAGTCCTCATATAACTCCCACTTCCGTTTATGTGTTACTCAAGTATAAATCATGAAATTAAATCCAAGTTTTTTATGATTGCGTCATGGTGTATGGTATTATATAGCCGGTCTTAACATTTTGTTACACTTTTATCTCTGGCGATGAAAACTTATCAACGTTATAGCGAACAATATCAATTGTTTTCCATATATAAACCCTGTTTTTATATGTTTACGAATTCACTTTTTTAGAAATTTTCAGTTTTCCTGATTATGGACATAAATCTTTAGCCACAGATACAAACAAGCTTTACCAAATACTTTGTTTCGTCTATTATAGAGAAAACATTGAAAATCTGTTAAAATCAAATCCTCATTAAATGTTTCTTTATACCCTTCACCACCACAAGTGACGATGAGGTTATATAAACTTTGTCATTCCATGTGTAAGACCAAGAAGGAATCATCTAAGACCCCATAAAGTATATATTCTTGCATCAGATCAAAATTTGATTCGATTAAGCTATGTCCATCTGTCTGACTGTGCGTCTATCTGTCCGTCTGTTTGTTGGAAATAATCTCACGCATAGAATAATTGTCGGAATCCAATAAAATTCAATCACTGTTATTTGTTATTATCATAAACAATTTCCTATTTAAAACCAGCTGTATCGGATCATCAGTTATAAACAAGTTATAGGCCAATATCTGAGATAATCTCAAAATTACAAATAAGAACTTCTATATTATTTTCAATAAAAAAAATAAACGGAGTTAAACCAGAATTTCACTGTAACATAAAGTTATATGTTCTTACCTCCGTGTAAAAAATCATCAAAATCATATCAATAGAAAAAGAGTTATAGGCGAAAATATGCAAAATTTTGATACACTCTAAAATCTCTGTGTGAATGGAATTTGCCATTTATATTTATTATGATAAAATATTGTGTTGAAGTCATTATTTGAACTAGCTCCCATATAACGCCCCTTCTCTGAAAACTTTTAAACGAAGACCAATTTCATTGAAATTCAGCAAAATGATTTCTCTAACTGTATTAATTAATGTTTATTATTAATATAAAAGATCTCGGCCTACAACTAGCTATAGCTCCCATATTAGGTTCCTTTCCGTAAAATAGTTTTGAGCTTATAAAACTACTAAATAAAGATCAATTCTATTGAAATTCGACACAATTATTTTTCTAACTGTATTTAATATAAATTAATAATTTGTACAATATTGGTCCATATTATTATATATTGCTATAGCTCCTAATTGTAAGATCTCTTTCTTGATCTTGTAAAACTAGTAAATAATGACTAATGCTGTTGAAACTGAAACTATTTTGAATATATATTATTAATCTGATCAAATGGGTTACCTTCCCGGAAAACGGACTGAATTTATAAAATTATAATATGAATAAACATTTTGTAAACTTTCTTTAATATATGAAACTAGTATAACAATTATCGGCCACAATTGGTTATTAGTCCTTTATAATTCCACTTCTCGGAATAAAATTTGATTAATTCCATCGAATTCACAAATATATAACTGTCTTCAATATGGTGGTGGAGGGTATTTAAAATTCGGCACAGTCGAATATACATTCTTACTTGTTCTTTTTTTTTAATTATCCATTTATTTTTTAAAACATTTCTGGTAAAAGGTATTCAAAATTCGTCAAAGCCAAATAAATCACTGTCCCTTTGCTTAACATTTTGCTGTCCTTTCAAAAAATATCTAAAAGTTTTTTTGTTTTCTATCTAAAATGACAAACATTTTAAAAAATGTTTCATCATATTTTTTTTATTTAATTTTTTTTTCGTATGTTCCTTTTTTGTCTTTTTTCTGTGATGTTATGCATCAAATCCTTTTTAGAGTGGTTAGAAGTCCGTGCTGAACAATGTGGTTTGTGAAAAATTGAATTATGATGATGGTTCGTTTTTAAGTCTCTGTGAAATGAAATTTAACATTGTACGCGAATATTTTATTTATTTCACCTTTTTCCTAATGTTGGCGGATGATGGGCGGAGTGAAATAAAACACATTTATTTTTTATGAATTTTTCTTTCATAATTTTTATTAAATTATATCAAAATTTTGTTTTTTTTATTATGTTTTATTGTTATACATTTATTAATTAATAGTTTTATATTTTTATTATATTTTAAGAAAAAAATTATAATCGTTCTACTTAAATTTAATTTCTTTTATTTAGTTTCTTTTTTATTTAATTTTTTTAATTTCAATTCAATATTTCTATGAATAATTTATATTGTTTTACATTTAATGATATTTGTACATACATAAATATATATATTTACATATAATTATTATATTGTGTTTTGAATTCTTTTTGTTGTGATTATAATTATTTTTAATTATTATTATTATTTAATATTGAATTGTTTTCTTTATTTTTTTGTTAGCAATTTTCAATTTTGCCACAGGCTTTGAAAAAAATAAATAACTTTAAATATTTAAGAATTATTTTTAAGTGTTAAATCAATTGTATTTCGCGTCACGAAACATATGTTATTTGATGTACATAGAATAAAGAGACTTTCTTCTGTTTTTCGGTAATTAAATAGTTTCAAAATTAACGCCCGTGTTTACTTAACTATGTCTGTCCTTCCGTCTGGTTGTTTGAATTTTTGCAAAATTACTCAGTGTTTTATTCTAAAAAAATATAATGGAAATAACTTGAAATGTTTTAATCAGTTATGTCTGACTATGTAATACCCTACATCACATTATTGGTTGTTAATGGCAATTACGAACATATTATGAACGACCCTCGTATAATTTGTTTTTCTAATTAAGTACATTATTACGATACAAATATTACTGTGAAATTTATGCGTTCTAAAAGATTTTTTCCTGGGGGGTTATAAATTGCTTTACATGTAGAATTTTTATGACCTTAAAAATCCATTCCGGCAGGTCACTTGTATGGGATAGTACCTGAATAGTCTTCATCCTTGAGCCAAAAATATAACATGTAATAAATTTCATCAAAATATCTCAAAAGTTGACGGCAGACGGAAGGACAATTGACATCGTTTACTGGACTCAGAAAGTAAAGAGGATACAAACGGTGTACTTTAAAGTGTGTGTGATATCATTTGTTTGTATGTTACAAGATCGGACTACATAATGTTTATATATTCTTGCATCATATCAAATTCTAGGTCGATTTATTTATGTCCGTCTGTCCATTTGTCTGTCAGCCTGTAGTTACCACGCTCACATCCAAAATAATTGACAGAGCTCAATGAAATTTGCGCCTGAGTATTTGTTATAGTCCTATTTGCTATCAGCAAAATCGGTTTAGTATATGTAAAGATATACAACGATATCTGAGGCAACCTCTAAGTACAAGCAAAACTCGTTCGTAAAATTGCAAAACGACAAATTAGTATGAAATTTTATCATCAGATTCAGTTAAAAAAGTTATAGGCAAAAATAAAACCACAATCAATGAAATCGGTCCATATTTACCTTTCAAGACCTAAACCCGATTCTGAAACAGTTATAATCGAATATGCCATAATAATTTTGAAATTAGATATATAAGTACATTAAATTCTATAAACTTGGTTCAAATTTATATTATGAGCTAAAAAATGTGGAAGAGGTCTCAGGTTGGAGCTTTATTAAAACAGGAACCGAAATTAATTAAATTAGTTATACATATTGAAGACGGTTACAGAAATAACTGTGTAGAATTTCCATGAAATTAGACAGTATTTAAAGTTTTATAAGCTAAAAACCATATTCCAGGAAGAATGTTTTATTGGAGTTGTATCGAAATATGAAACAATATTCACCAAATTAATTAAGTATATCAAAGTTGTTAGGAAAATAAATGTTGCAAATGGTCTGATATAACTACTTTAAACATATAAAAATCACAAAACTAATATTTCTTTGAGACTTATGACTTTAAAGTGATTTTCGTAAGTGGGCCTGTAAAAAAACTACGGTCAATTATGAACCGGTTTTCAAGAAATTTAACATATCAATTTTGATTGATACAAAATCTGTTTGTTCAATATATAATTAAAATATCTTTCAAAATGTGAGTTTTATGAGATTAAAACCCCATTCAGTAAGGACATTTTTTGGATGTTCCCTGAAATATTGGACCAAACATGACTAATTTCAATGGGTTTCGGCTTTGGTCCAAAATAATAATAAAAATTGAGATCGACCGACGAATGAATGGATGGACGGACAGATATCGTTAAATTGATTCAGTAAATAATTCTGAGCTAAACATTTTTATGGATGTTGCCAGAAATATTGGACCAAACATGGCTAATTTCATTGGGTTTCGACTTTGATCCAAAATAATAATAAAAATTGAGACCGACAGAAGAATGAATGGATACACGGACAGACATACATCGTTAAATCGATTCAGTAAATAATTCTGAGCTAAACTTTAAAGTGATTGTTACTATAGATGTTATTGTTGTTACAAACATCAGAACAAACGCCTAACAAAGGTGGTGCGCGGGTACATAATAAATTAGTAACTTGAGCCTGTATACACAAAAATTGAGACTAAACGAACCATAATATGATTTTCCAGGATCTATATTGTGTTTTATTTAAAAAAGTGGAAATAAGAATTGAGATCGAAAAAATGTCTTAACAAAAGTTTTTCATTAAGACTTTTGATTAATTTTTTATCAAGTAAACTTTGTAAAACTTATCGTTTATTTTGTTTAACGTCAAACAAATGAATATTTTCTTATTCTTATTAAAACGAGCGGCCAAAGCAAAATGTGTACAAAAACTATTAAATATTTTAAACAAAACCCTATTTGGAACTACAAAAAATAGAGAGCCTGGTTCAGGTAGATGGTGGGTTCCACATGATGTTTCTTAAGTCAAAAAATAGAAAGCATTTTCAAAAAAGCTCCTTACACATCAGACTATTTGTTACGAAAAGTTGAAGCTAATGCAGGCTTAAAAACATACAAGGCTTAAAAATTTCCTGACAGGAATAGAGCACGTAGACTTTCTGCATAATGGATTACAAACCGTGCGTATGTTCAGAACTTCCTGTAAAAAACCTGCCAAAAACTAAAGCCAGTGAAGAGGTATTGGGTTCGTGTTAAAAGAGAATTTAAGACCACAGAAAGGTGCCCAGAAATATGATAGATTTTAAATGAAAATGGACTACATGTTGGAGCAAAGAACTATAAAATTTTTAATGGTAAAACATTTCTTCACTATTGAGAAAAATTTTAAAAATATTTTTTTTTTCAAATTTTAATTTTAATATCAGTTTTTAAGGTTAAGGTATCAGTAATGCGAATAAGTCCGAAATAGCATAGTATTTAAGAGTTCAAAAAAATTGGATTCAAACTAAAACTCGAGTGGGTCTCTATTTAAACATTACAGTTTTTTGATGCAAAATTTAAATTAAAATTTTCTAAACAAAGAAAGTTTTCAGAAAAGTATTAAATTAGATGAAGATGAATGAAACCCTTTTAATGTAATTAAGAATTTCGAAAGTCTTTAAAAAATTGATTCATAATCAGTGTTACCGTTGGTGCGTCTTTAGTTGTAAATTGCGATTTTTTCATCTTGTGACTTTGTCTCCTTTTTATAATTTGGATTTTCAGCATAAAACTTCACAAAATTTCATTAATTTAACTTTGGACGACGATTGGAAATTTGACGGAAATATTGACCAAAATCTAAAGGTACCTCAAAAATATTTTCACATTTTTCTATTTTTAAAAAATCTATTAGAGTTGGAAACTTTTTGAAAACTTTATGCGCTGTAGAAATGAAATGAGTCGGATCATTATTTACTGAGTTATAGGCAAAAACACATTGTCTAATATTTTGAACTCCTATGAGACTTATAGACTTGCTTATGGCACTGATTGATTACAATTTTTATTCCGAAATTAATTTTTAACTTCACAAAATTTCATTAATTTGACTTTAAGAGGACATATCAATAAATTTTATATAAATTATGGATGAAAAAAATTAAAATTAAAAACGATAGAAACATAAAAATTAATAAATGATACTTCTACGAAATTATAATGGAAATCGAAATAATGACAAATTTAAGAAAAAAAAAAAAAATAGTGAAAATTCATAATTTAAAACTAATTATTTTCCAAAATCCCCTTTTTGTGCAACTTTTCGAAAAATATGAACGGTAACGCAAAATTCAAAATTTTGAAAATTCAAATTGAAATAACTCGAAAACCATAAGATGAATTACATTGTAACCTCTTTTCTGAAGGCGTCACTGGAAGCTTCAGCAAAGTAAAATTTTTGGTATTGAATTAGAAACAACAATTTGTTACTTGGTTAATAAATTTAAATGTCAAACTTAAATTTTTGTGGAATCATGGTCCTATTCATGGATAATTTTTAAAGTCTCTATCAATAGGAAAAGTAAAATGTTGGAATACTTTTTTTAGAAACTATAGTTTTCAAAGAAATCATTAGAAAAATAAGTAAAAAATAATGATCAAAATACCGAAAATACTATCAAAGGATTTTTAGACACTATCAGCGTTTAGATGAAATGTATCAATTCAGCAAAAAAGTCTGGGTACATTTAGCATATATTTCACTTTTTTGCCATCATAATCTAAAAAAATAATGTTGAAACGATATTAATTTTAGATCATTTTTAATAAAACCTGTGAATTATATTTCTATTGATTTCATTTTTATCCATTTGATTATTATTTAACTATTTTCTGTATTTTATTCTACTTAAATAAATGCATAATTTTTATGATGGAAAAATCATCAATCAAATATTCATATTAATTTGTTTTGTCTTAGATTAAGATTTACTCTAAATGTTTTATATACAACACAATGTATCTGAAAAATTTAAATCTTAATAATTGAAACAATTTCAATTACTAAACAAAAAAATCAATACATTTGGAAGTTGTAATCAAGAAAAGGATTTATTTCAATACCCTCCACCTACACAAGTGTTAAAGAAGGTATATTAACTTTGTCATTCTGTGTGTTACGCTAAGAAGGAATCAGTTAAGTTCCAATTATTTATAAATATTCTTGCAACAAGTCGATAAAGGTATGTCTATCTGAAATTTGGTCTAAGTGTTTCTTATAGTCCTTAGGAGTTTCTTTTTTAAAATCGGTACAATCGGTTAAGTATATTAGCAGATATAGACCGATAGCTGAGGCAACCTCTAAGTTAAAGCGACCAACTTTTATCATTTCTTGCCGTACAAGAAATGATAAAAATCGGTTGAGTAGAATAGTTATAATTAAGAATATGACTATTTATGATTCATTAAGGGCCAGTTTTTAAGATGAAGATAAATAACATTTTTGAATTAAGTGTAGTTTAAACCTAAAATTGAGTTTCTCAAAAGAATATCATCCAATTTTAAAGAAGAATGTTCTCCAGTTAAACTCAAGTTGCAATTGTCACATTTTTGAAAAAGGATCGATATGAAAAAAGAAATGGATTGAGATATGTCCGTTTATCATTCCGTGTGTCAGTGTGTTTACATATATGATATATATATAACGATTGGAAATTTGGCGGAGATATTAGCCGAAGTCTAAAGGTAACTCTAAATATTTTCAGATTTTTTCTATTTTTAAAAAATCTATAAAAGTTGGGAACTTTTATAAAACTTTATGCGCTGTAGAAATGAAATGAGTCGGATCATTATTTTCTGAGTTATAGGCAAAAACACATTTTCTATTATTTTGAATTCCTATGAAACTTTTAGACTTGCTTTTGACACTGATTGATTACAATTTTTATTCCGAAATTAATCGTTTTCTTTTTTCAAAATCGGTTCATAAACCACAGAGATATCGTCAATTAAATTCTAATAACTGTCCCATGTAGTTGTTGTTTATAACTATACGAGAATAACAACAACGATTAAACTAATGGTTTTGAAATTTTGGCCGTTCTATTATATAATTTTCTAAGTAATGGATCGGAAATATTTTTTGTGGATTTTTCATTTGAAGACATAAACTTGATTTGGCCGTTAGTTTCCGAGATACGGACTTAGTTTCTACTAGTGTTGTTTAAGTGATAGTGAAAACTACTCATGGTCTGAATAAAGTAATGGCTGTCATCTTCTCCTTCTTTTACAAGTGATGACATTATTATTTATATTAGGGATTTAACGTTATATGTTTAGTCCTTTGCCTAAAAACAACAAAAAATTCCATGAACTTTTTATGAAAATATTTTTTTTTTATTTTTGATATAAAAATTTTATAGTTTATATAAAAAATTAAAATTTGTATGAATATTTTAAGGTTAAACAAATCAAAATTATATCAAAATATGGTAATATTATCAAAATTGACAGTATTTTAATTGTCACCTTTAAAAATCAATTAGTAATTTAAGTTTAACTAAACTAAGTTTAACTAAAAGTAAAAGTGTTTCTTTGTTATATTTAAAACAAACCGTAAACGTTTTTGAGTGTGTATGTACGAATATAACATATTTACTTCACACGAATTTATGGTGGAGGGTATTGTAAATTCGGCATAACCGAATATATCATTATTATTCTTAATCTTAATTTTTATTATAAATATTAAAACAACCACAAAACTAAATTTATTTTATTGGAAAAAATAATAAAAGATTTATAAATATTTATACAAGATTTTTTTTAAACCTAAAAGGATACAATAAAAAGGTATAAAAATGTTTATGGAAATTCTTTAAGGATATTTAAATTCTTAAGGAAAAAAAATTAAAAGAAAAGTATTTTAAACATTTAAAGTTGTAAAATATTTTTATTCTTTATTTAAAATATTTTAATAAAGAATAAAATAAAAAGCTAAACAATTTTGTTTAAAATATTTTATATAATAAAATATTTAAATTTAAAAATGTTATTGATTTAGCATTTAATGAGATTAAATTAATTAAAGTCTGTTGTAATAAAAATTATTTAAAAAATATTAAAACATGAAAATGACTATATCTTATATTTAGTGGATTATATGTATTTAAATTTATAAATATGTCTACTTATTTATTTAGTCTTTAATATAAACACTCAATTAATACGTTTTTTTTTATATACAAGTAGAGTTTTTGTAGTTTAATCTAATTAAATTAAATAATTTTATTTTAATAACCCAGCAAAATTTACAATTAAAAAAATATATATATGAAATTTGAAAAATAAATGAGACCGAAAAATTCATAACATTTCTTTTGCCGTTTAAATTTTTTAGACGTAATTTTTATAATTTTCGATTTATAACATATTATATGGAAAAGATGTGGGAATGTTTAGTCGGTCAATTCCGACTATGTAAAACCCTAGACCGTATCGCCAGTAAGAAATTATAGTATCTAAAAAATAATGAACGATTGGGAAATAATTTAATTTATGCGTTTTAAAATTAGTTTTTCTGGGGGCGGAGTGGTATGAGTTATATGGTGGGAAGAAATTATGATCCGGGCGGACGGACATCATTATAAACGCATAATATACGACATATTATCACAATATTCTCATTCCTTTTAGATTTATGCACTTTAAAGTGTGGGTTTGTATATGAGTTCAATTGTGGACCGAAATTCATGTGCATTTGAATAATAAAAACGTGTTTGCGAGAAAGGACCCTCTATAATTGTGATCTGCAGCGTGTGAGGAAGAAATCCAGATAGTCTGCTTCTGGGTTTAAAGGTTTATTTTAAAGTAGTGGTAGCAATATTTTTTACTCATTTCAAAACGCAGAAAGCTATGTAAAGTAATGTTGGGTTTAATAGTTTGTGTTATTATGACGTATACTTAATATAGTTCAGACGTAACTCATACGTATTTATGTTCTTAATTTGTAGTTACACAATGTGTCCAAAACGATTTACTGGGAAATAATTGTGTGTTTTTGAATTTTAAAGATCTTATTTTTTTTCCAAAATCTCAACACCTATAAATCATGTTTAAAAATTTTAACTTTTTTCTCTGAAATGATCACTCTGTCATTATAAGGACTATCAGGCAGTAAATCATTAATGGGTGTTTAATTACATATGTAAATATATTTTAGGAATAAGTTAAAGGCATGCGATTTGAGAACATAACAAAATTAATTAACATTTTTTTTTTAATTGACCAACTTTGGGTCCTCATCTCAGCTCTAAACATGCTAAACTTTATTAGGATTTTTTAAGGGTTTAAAATTTATAGAATTATTTAAAAAATATTGTGATACGCTGTGAGTTGTAATGGGTACTGAGAATACAATTGTGCATCAAATGACTTTTTTACAAATCAATATGGTCAAGTAGTGTTTACGATACAAGCCTCATTCTAAATATCACTTTGAAAAGCATAAATCTCACAAATACGTTTGTACTGTAATAATAAGTGATCAAATTAAGATAAATATAAACGAAAATCGATGTCTTTAATTTATGACCGTCGGTTTATAATTTCTTGTATCTCCCACTTAACCCCCCACAAAAATTCATTTTAAATACATAAATTTCATGTAAATGTCAATTTAAAGATCATGTACTGCACACCTAAGAATAAATCAGAAAATAATATTTTACGAGGATCGTTCACTTCTTTTTCCTAACTACTTATCATTACCAACTCTGTGGTGTAGGGTATTATATAGTCGGGCCGACTATAACATGTTCACTTGTTTTTGCGATGATTTTAATTTATAAAACTAATTTCATGAACAAGAACCACTATTAAATTATATTTAGGGGAAACCAAATTGTTCGACACTATAAATAAGGCTCACAGGATTTCTTTTCTACAACTACTGGTTCCGCTGTTTGGAATGTAATTTATTTCATATTTTAAATGATTTTTTTTGCGAATTTAAAAAAATCGACGTAGCCGAGATAGCCAGACTCAGAACGACTCCCATCATACCCTTGATCATCTAAGTGCCTGTATTTTTTCAATTCAACTGGAGTACATCTGAGCTTCAGTAATAATATATTTTATTTTGGTATTTCCAGCCATTTACAGGTTATATCATTATTTAATTGGTTTTCAAATTTTAATATTAATTCGGACTCACTCCTTTGAGGAAGTTTTTAGTTTTATTTTAATT
This sequence comes from Cochliomyia hominivorax, assembly GCA_004302925.2. NCBI lineage: Eukaryota > Metazoa > Arthropoda > Insecta > Diptera > Calliphoridae > Cochliomyia > Cochliomyia hominivorax. The sequence continues at coordinate 26,376,151 of PYHX02000158.1, forward strand.
TCTATTAAAAGCAGTTTCTTTAATTTTGGTTTAAGATGCCCCCATTTTTTTTTACTTGATGACATCGATTCAAAATTTTTAAATTAACTGGGTTTTCCTCAAAAAAAAAAACTATTTCTTTTTTAATAATTTTTTTATAATAAAAAATTAAAACTTGTATTTAAACATAATTAATTTAATTTATAGTAACATTTAAATAAACATAAATTCTTAATTAAAATCATTAATATATTTTATCCTTTTTCGTGGTTCACCATTAACAGTTGTTTTTACACATTTTTTCTTTTTTTTTTTTTCTTTACAAAACAAAAATTTTATTAAAAAGCAAAAATTATTTATAATAAAATAAATAAATTATTATTATAATTATTATAAGTATTTGCACAGCATTTAATTTATTAACTAACAAATACAAACAAGTAAAAAATATATGAATTAATAATTAATAAAATTAATTTAAATCATACATTAATTTTTCAGCATTATTTGGTTCCTCACAATCGAATGAAGCCATCATTAAATCTGTAAATGGAAAAAGAACATAAAATCAAATAATTTAAGTTATAAATAGAATTATTTTGTATAAAAAGTAATAATAACGGTAATTTATTTATGTCATTAACAGTAAAATTATTATTAATTTTAGATTATTGAAAAAATCATAGTAAAAGTTATTATTTTTTTATTAAAAAAGTTTGTAATTGATTTTTGGTTAAATAAAAAAAGACGAACTAAAAAGAAGAATAGGGCGTTCCATATATAGCAATTAAAAGATATAAATTTGTGACAAAATTATTAAATGTGTTTTATGATAAAAAAAAAAATAAAAAATATGTGAATTTGAAAGGTGTACGTCAGTAAAAATTTCGTAAAAAATATATTTTTAGGAAAAGTTTAATAAATTAACTTTATTTGAAGAAAACGGAAGCAGAAGGTTACCAATAGTCGGTCGAAGTACACATATGTTAACACAAAAACTTGCAAAAATGTAGCTAATTTATAGTGCTGATTTCGATAATGTAGACACGATGGCCTGAAGAATAAGCGAAAGTAACACTCAGTGATAATTTTTGACAAATGCCAGAGGAACACAATTGGTTCCTTCAAAGCGAATAATTAAGGAAAGTGTACGAGAATATTCGAAAAGTCATGATGCAATTTAAATTTTCACTAAAAATTTCTAATTTCAGTAAAAGTTTAAATTTTCACTAAAAAGTTTAATTTTAAATAAAAATTTAAATTTTAACTAAAAATTTCAATTTTCCCTAAAAATTTCAATTTTCACTAAAAATTTTAATTTTCACTAAAAATTTCAATTTTCACAAAAAATTTCAATTTTCACTAAAAATTTCAATTTTTACTAAAAATTTAAATTTTCACTAAAAATTTAAATTTTCACTAAAAATTTAAATTTTCACTAAAAATTTAAATTTTCACTAAAAATTTAAATTTTCACTAAAAATTTAAATTTTCACTAAAAATTTAAATTTTCATTAAAAATTTAAATTTTCACTAAAAATTTAAATTTTCTCTAAAAAATTCTAATTTCACTAAAAATTTAAATTTTCACAAAAAATTTTAATTTTAACTAAAAATTAAAATTTTCACTAAAAATTTTAATTTTCACTAATAATTCAAATTTTTACTAAAAAATTTAATTTTCACAAAAAAATTCAATTTTCACTAAATTTCGATTTTCACTAAAAATTTAAATTTTCACTTAAAATTTAAATTTTCACTAAAAATTTAAATTTTCACTTAAAATTTAAATTTTCACTAAAAATTTAAATTTTCACTAAAAATTTTAATTTTCACTAAAAATTTAAATTTAAATTTTTAAAATTTAAATTTTACTTAAATTATAAAGAGTGATATCAACATAATTTAATAAATATAACGATGCCTTTTCATTCGCGTGGATGATTCTTTATGAACCGTTTTTGATAAAAAAATCTGCGACCATTTTTAGGGATATCTTGTTGACATTTAGCATATATTAGTCCATACCAAACCGATTTTATTGGTATAGAAAACTTTTCTCGAAAATAACAAATACTAAGGCCAAATTTCATTGAGCTCTGTCAATTATTGTGGATGTGAGTGTGCCAACAATAGACAAGTAGATTGACAGACGGACATGGCTAAATCGGGTCAGATTTTAATTTGATGCAAAAATAAATATATACATAAAGTTTCAAAATTAATATACCCTCTTCGCCACTTGTGGTGATGGAGGGTATAAGAATACTTTTATTGAAATCAATTGTGATAAGGAGGGTGATTGAAAAGTTCTTAACACACATTTTTCATTAAAACTTTTAGTCCTTATATAATTTAATTTTTTTTATCAAGTTATTATTGTAAAACATTTTAATTGTTTTGTTTAGTAACAGACAAATGAATAAATTTTTAGTTAGATTAAAATGAGTGATCACAAACAGTACGTACTAGAATTTATTGAATATGTTCATTAAAACTCAACTTAGTCCAACAAAAAGTTGGTTAGTTTTTCAAATATGTACCGCCAAACAGTTTTATGTTAAAAAAAGATTAACAGTGAAAAGAATCCAGATCAGGTAGAAGGAATAGGCAACATGATGCTTTTAAAGTCCAAAAAAAAAATAGAAAGCATTTTTAAAAGAGCTCTCAATTCATCTGTTAAAAAAGCAGAATGGTTACCACAGTTCTCGGACTGCTTGGTACGATAAGTTAAAGCTTATGCAGGTTTAACAATATACAAGGTTTAAAAACTTTCTGACATGTATGCTGCTAAGAATTTAGAGGCCAAAAACAGGGAATAAAAATTGTGTTCTTTAAAATATTCTTTATGCTTAATGACCATTTGCTGCAACAGATTCTATAAATACCAAAATTTACATCAAGTAATTTTTACACGAAAAGGCTGCTTCCATTCATAAAACTACATAATGCGTCCACTTATTTTTGGTCTAATTTGTCATCCTGGCACTATGGTAAACAAGCCCTTGGGTAGTACAAGATCAGTAATGTGGTATTTGTTCGAAGTGAGGAAAATCCCCAAAACTACCTTTAGCTAAAGCCAGTGGAGAGAAAAGAGAGTTGAAGAGGACAAAAAAGTAGTCCAAAAGTGTACGTTTCAAGCGTAAATGGAAGGTTTTCGGAAAAAGGTTCAAAATTTCATTATTAGTGATTAAATTTGTAAATATTTTGTTTGTAAATTTTAATAATAATTTCAAGCAAATAAAAAACTATAACTGTAAATTAAGTGATTTTGTGTTTATTAATATGTTAATAATTTTTCAATCTCATTTCATTTAAAATGATCGATATATAATATTTTCTAAATCCCCCAAAAAATCCCTTTTAACATTTATAAATGTTACCAAAATGATAATTCATTAGACAGATAAGTTGTATGCTCTAATACTTCACAAAACCAAATTATACGAGGATCAATTCATAATTTTTTATAACTCCTATTAAGCAGTCATAATATAGTGTAGAGATTATTATATTGGAGGTCCTTTAATAAAAAGTTCCATAATTAATGTTAAGTTTCTTATAAATGTAGTCACCCAATAAACAAATTTAAATTAATATTTATTTCGTTAAACATTAAGAATTTTATTTTTATTTTATTTTATAGCCCATTTTTTTTGTTGCCTGCCATAATAGTTTAAATACGATAAAAATACACTTAAAATAAAAACAATAAAGAAATAAAATTCCCTCCATAAAATTGTATTTGGCATAAAATGTAATAAAGTTTTATGTTCAAATATTGGATTTTAATAAAAGAAAATAAAATAAAAAACAAAACCAAAATGTTTGTAATAAAAATTCATTAATGTTTGTTATTATTTTTTTTTGTACAAATTAAAGAATCATTCAATATATAAATATATTTTCGCCAAATCCCAGTCAACAAGTTTTTGGTTTTGTTTTATAAACACTAAAATAGAAATAATAATAAAATGTGGGATTATTTGTATTATTAAGATCCGAAAATTGTTACGCAAATAAAGTGAAAAATATTTTATAAATTAAAAGACTTAAATACATTTTTTCTTGGTTTTCTAATGGAGTTATTTTAAGGGTCTAAATTGGTAAATAGGACGTTTTCCAAATTAAGGAAAGAGATCGAAAAATTCTTAAAAAAAAGTTTGTTCCTTTTTACTGAAATTATTATTTTAATTTAAATAAAATTTATAACTTTAGAGATGCAATTTTGAAACCTCGATAATTCATCTATCACACTTTAAGACATCTTTCTTTGGTTTTTTAACAAGAGGCTAATATCTCTTCACTAGCTCTAGATACGGGCAAATTAGTACAAATACCACATTATTGTTTTTATACCACTTAAGCGCCTTTTATTATGTGGTGACAGGATGCCAAGTCAGGCTAAAGATAAGTCGACACATTTCAAAGTCTTATGAGTGGAAGCAGCATTTTTTATAAATTTCGGTACTTTTAGAGCCCATTGTATCAAATGATTAGCTTCTTTTACCCCAATAGTATATTGCTTGCCATACCAAGAAATTTGGAAAATTGTGACTGCTTCAGGATCTCATATTTTTCTTCAATGTTCCTTCAATCATCAACAACATAAAATTTTTGACCAGAAAGTTGTAAAAATCTGCCGGAACATACGTTTCGTCAAGAATATTTTTTTGAAAATTTGACTTCAATTTCCGTGCTCTGTTTTTGATTTTCAAATTTTTAGCAGTGTTGTTGTCAGGAACTTTTTAAACATTATATGTTCTTAAACCTGGACTAAACGGGCTACTTTCCTACCGAATGTATAGAGAGTTCTTTTGAACAGGCTTTTCATTTTTTGGCTTAAAAAACATTATGTGGAACATTCCTTCCACCTGAACAAGGTTTTCTATCAACAGACAAGATCTTATAATACTCCGTTTAAAAGTTTTTAAGAAAAAGGTGTGTTTAAAATTTTTCCATCTCAGTCCTTACTTGTATGACTCCGTTTTTTGGTTAAAGCAATTAATGGTTTTTATAACTAAATCAAAACAAATAAAAATTCTAAAAGACCTCCATAAAACTTTTCAAAGTTAAATAAACTTTAATTATTCCAACTTAATAAAAGTGAAAACCAAATTCTTCTATTTTTTGTATTTATTAAGGTCATTAGAATATAACAACAATTCTAATAAATTTCTTGGGAAAATAATATTAAATTGTTATTCAGGTTTTGTTGTTGTTATTTAAATTTAAATATTAAAATTAAAATGACTTAACAGTTGTTGTTGTTTTTCTTTTTATGAAAAATATTTAGTTAAGATTTTATTATCTTTTAATAAGACTAAAAGATAAATAAATATTTAGATAAATATATACAAATAGATTTTAAGGAAAATTAAAAATAAATTTTTATATTAAATCTTTAAATATTAAAGAGATTTTCTGAAACTAATAAGGAGTGAGATCGATAAATTCTTAACACACCTTTTTTTATTAAAACTTTTATCCTGAGTATTATTGTACCCTACACTACCGTATATGGTTGGAGTATTATTTGTTAAACAGTACTGGAGATCTTATTTGTTAATAGGACACCTGGTTCAGGAAGAAAGAATGATCCACATGTTTAGAAAGCATTTTCAAAAGAGCTCCCAACATATTTCGTAGGAAAACAGTCCGGTTAGCTAAGCTATTGAACTGTTTGATGCAAAATGTTAAAGATAATTCAAGTTAAAAAACGTACAAGGTTCAAAAAGTCCCTGAGAGGAAATTGAATAATTTTTTACTACCAGCTCATCGCTCCTCATAAAGTATTATTTTTGGCCTGAATAATAATGTGATATATATACCAAGAGAGGCAATCCTCCAAATTGTCAGGAGGCAATTTGGAGAGTTAAGAGATATTGGGCTCTTATTAAAAGAGAATTGTAGAGCAGGCAAAGGGTGTCCAAAAGTGTTGCAGATTTTAAACGGAGATGGACTAACTGTTCGAGCAAAGTAACAGAAAGCACATTGAAAATTGTAATGGAAGGATTTCCGAAAAAGGTTAAAAGTTTCATCACTAGTGATTAAAAATATAAAAAAAATTAATTTTTTATTTGTAATTATAATTGAAATCAAATAAAAAATTAACGCTGTAATTTTGGTGGTTTCGTATACATCAACAATTAAGTAGCTGAGAATATTTCAATCTCACTCCTAACAAATTTAAATTATTTTTTTATTTCTAGTTTAATTTTTAATAAAATTTATATTATTTTAAATGAAATTTAAATATAAAAGTCCTTTAAATCCTTTTAAAACTTTTTTATAAAATTTTTGAGACATTTCGTTTTGCAGTTTTTACTTTGCTGGTCATTTATTTGTTAAGCCTCTTTTTTTTAATTCTAAGCTTTTGGAAAAACCAGAAAAATATTATATATTTTCCGTTTTCATTTTCATGTGAATAAAATATTTTTCCAAGTTTTTAAATAATTTTTTGTAACCTTCAGAGTTCATATTTTCTTTGTATTTGTTTGTATATAAGTGTATGTGTTTATATGATATTGAAGACCATTTTGCACATTCGTATATAACATACATTTGTATAATAACAAATGCTAACCAAAGACTTTTTATAATAACCGCGTTTATAGGGGAACCAGGTATCTTTTGTTAAGCTGAATGTTTGTTAATGTTTGAAAAAAATATGAAGGAACGATTTATACTTTAATGCTTATGTAATAACTTACAATTGTGCGCAATTAAAAAATTCAAGTCAAAACTTAATGAAAATTTGAAATTTTAGTAAATTTTTTTTGAAGATTTTAATTTTTAATTAAAATTAGATTTTTTGTGAAATTTGAATTTTTTAGTTAAAATTAAATATTTTGTGAAAATTTTATTCTTTAGTGAAAATTTTATTTTTTTTTGTTTGCGAAAATTTTAATTTTTTGAATTTTTTTTTTTTTTTTTTTTTTTTTTTTTTTTGCGAAAGTTTTAACTTTTAGGAAATTTTTTGAAAATTTAAATTTTTTGTTGCAAATTTGAATTTTTTAATGAAAATTTAAACTTTTAGTTCAAATAAAAAATAGATTTTTTATATAGAATTTTTTGCGAAAATTTTAATTTTTTGATACTTAAACTTTTGCAAAAATTTTAATACTTTTTGAAAATTGGAATTGTTAATAAAAAAACATATTTTTTTTATAAAAGATTTGAAGTTTTAACGAAAATTTATTTTTTTTAGAAAATTTTAAAACATAAGAAAATTATAATCTCGACTGTATGTTGAATGGGCCAAAACTTTAATTTTTGTCCGGTTTTTTAGCAAGTGACTGAGCGTTAAAAAAATATGGGTTTGTAACTGTTCCTTTTTCATAGATTGCTCCCTTTAATGATTCAACTGTTTACGGTTATGTGGCCTTAAATTTGTCTCTTGCATATATAATTGTATGGAAGTCCTTAATAGTATAAGTCCCGAGACAGTTTTTTTTTAAATCCCATCTTCCATCCAAGTCCAAGCTATCTTAGTCTAAGTAGGCTATTCACAACCAATCTCAGTAGAAACTCTTCCAATGGGACTTCGTGGAGAGAAAGTCGAATTAATCAATTTTACTAAGTTTTCTTCATCGAAAGATCCTATTGGTTTTTACTGTTAATCATCCAGTTAACATTTGTCGCTTTGATATCTTCAATTAAATTTAATAAGAGTGAAGGACTGATAGGGTCCAGAAAAGAACTTCCCCACTTAAAAATCAAATATCAATTATTGATTATATTAATAACTGTTGCCAGAGTTCTAAAATCGATTTTCACTTGAAAGAAAAAAAGTAAAAGTAAAAAAAAGACTTCCTATTTATTTTCTAAGGGGCAGTGAAGCACGCCGGGAATTTACTTATCATAAATTAAAAAAATTCATTAATTTTATAATTAATAAATTAATCCATAAAAATTATTGATTTTAAATAATGTTTGATTTTAATCAAATTAATAATTGATTTCAAATGATGTATTCTTTAATATGATTAATATTTTGTTACAACAACATGTTATTAAATAATTATTCAATTTGACCAAAATATTAACATAAATATTTCATTGAACTCTTTGATTTTTTATTATAATTAACTAAACAATTTTTTCACTAATTTATCTCTTTGTTTTCTTCATTTCAAAAAACATCCTTGAGGAACAGTAGGGATTATAAGTTTCGCCCCTGCTGAATATAATATTTGTTTTTCTCGCTTTTGGTCAAAGTTTTTTAAAGAGTATAAAATAAGTATTTCTACGAATATGGGATTTTTGTTTTGTTCTCTCTCCTACATTTTCACTGTTTTTATACGTTTGTTTGTTTGTTTTTGAGGGCATTTACTACTGTATTATTTTCATACTTTTTTATGTGAATATGTATGTGTTTTTGTATGTGTGTGTGTGTTTTTTTTTTCGTAAGAGGGTGTACTTTATGTTTGGTTAATGTGGGTCAAGTATTTGAAATTTAACAAGAGCAACAACAACAACAACTAAAAGAACGTTAACATTGCTATTGGTCGAAGGATAAATTTATGTTTAAATAAAAAGAAATATTTATGTTTATAATTTATACATATACAAACAAATAAACAAACAAACAAATAAATAAACATTCATATAAATATATATGTATTTACACTTTTGTTATTTAACGCAAGTATTTGTGAAGGAGTGTGAAGGAAAATTTCTTAACACACGTTTTTCATTAAAACTTTTAAGGCAAGTTTTATTTGTTATTTTTTTGATCAAGTTAACTTTTGTAAAACTTGTCAGTTATTATATTAATTGTCAAAGAAATTAATATATTTTTAATCTTTATTAAAATGAGTGACAAAAAATGTTGGCCAAGCATGTTGTTAAACAGTACCAGGTGAACTTGGCTGTTGATAGAAAATCTGCTTCATGTTAAAGGAATGGTCCACATGATGTTTCGTAAGCGTTTTCAAAAGAGTAGCAAATACATTCGGTAGGAAAACAATCTGGTTAGCTCAGTGCTCGGACTATTCGGTACGAAAAGTAAGAGCTAATGCAGGTTTGAAAAGACAAGAGGCTCAAAAAGTTCCTAACAGGAACGATATAATTCAACGGAACGGAAATAGAAGTCAACTTTTCACATTGATGACAAAACCTATATTCTGGCAGAGTTTTCGCAACTTCCTGGTTAAAAATTTATGTTGCTAATGCTCGAAAAAATGTTTAGACCCAAAAAAAGTGAACATTTTCCAAAAAGTTAATGGTATGTTCTTGGTATTTGTATAAATTCTAAAATTTACACAAAGGAATGTTTATAAAAAAGGCTGCTTCTATTCATAAGACTTCATAATGTGTCCACTTATTTTTGGCCTGACTGATTCTGTCACTATGGTAAACAACCCCTTGAGTGGTACAAAAACTACTTTGTGGAGTTTGTACCAAGAGAGGCAAATACTCCAAACTGTCTGAAGCTAAGGTCAGTGGAGAGATATTGGGTTCTTGTAAATAGAGAATTGAAGAGCACAAAAATTGTGTCCAAATGTGTAGAAAATTATAAACGGAGACTACTTGTTCGGGCTAAGCACATTAAAAGTGTTATGGAAGCGACTCCTTAAAAAAGGTTCAAAATGACATCATTAGCAGAATGCTTCATTCAGCCATGCAGAATCAGCACTACACTTGATCACAAATCCGTGTGAAGTAAATATGACATCTTTCGTACAAACACTCAGAAACATATACAATTTATAAAAGTAAATTTAACAGGGAAATAATTAATGAGTAATAAAGTTAGATATAATTTTTGAATATAACTTTTCTCTACTGAACCGATATTAAATATTTTTGTAATAGTAATGAGGTACATATAACACTATATTGCGACAAATTTTCAAAAAAATTTTAAGGACATTAGCAAATTCTCAGGCCAAATTTCATTAAGCTCTATCAGTTATTGGAGATGTGAGCGTACCCACAACAGACAGACGGACAGACATAGATAAATCGACTCAGATTTTGATATATAGATTATGAGGTGTGAGATGATTTCTTTATAAAGTAACATATGGAATGACAATGTTAATATTCCCTCTTGTAAATTGTTGTTGTAATTAAAACTGTAATTTTAGTGGTTTTATTTTTATTAAAATATACGTATGTTTAAAATTTTTCGATCTCACATCTTATGTTTGTTTCTTTGGAAAGCTGCGGGGTTAATATCGTTGTTGTTTTTATGTTTCTCTTTTATTTTTTATAGATTTCCCATATACATATTTTTTATTTTTATGAATAATCAATGACCATTATTAGAAAATGAATAAGAAAAACGAGAGAAAAATTATAATTTTCATTGGAAATTGAAGGATAAAATAACAAGTTGAATTTAATACAGAAGAAATACATATAAAGAAGGTTTTATTTCGTAGAAAAATACTTAAAGGGAATTATTTTACAATAAAGCTTTAATAAATAATTATTTGACATGTGTGATTTTCTATTAAATAATGAAATATAAATAAAACTCTGCTTTTTACAACAATAATTAAATTGTAATTTAATTAGAGGGTATTAAAAGAAGAAAAAATAAATGATAAATTTTCATACCCTCCAACACCACAAGTGGTGAAGAGGATATTTTAACTTTGTCATTTCGTGTGTAAGACTAAGAAGGGCTCATCTAAAATCCTTAAAATCTAAGTCGATTTTGTTATGTACGTCTGTCTGCCTGTCTGTGTGTCTGTCTGTTTGCTGTTGGCACGCTCAAATACACAATGATAGACAGAGCTCAATGAATTTTAACCTGAATAATCTTTAATCTTGGAAGTCTCCTATTTAAAACCGGTTAAACGATATGGACCGAAATATGAGGTAAACTCTAATCAATCAAAAACTTTCAGAAATTAGTAAATTAAAAACCGACAAATTAAAAGTTGTCATAATATAAAGCCTTTTGTACTTTATTATCATTCTAAATATTATCAAAAATCGGTTAAGTAGAAAAAATTTATAGCCAAAAATGTGACTAATTTTGTAACTGAAGTATTTCTCTGTTATATTTAGGAATAACTTTCATATTTCATACGTGTGTGAGTACACGCAGAGAAAAAATATGTTTGTGGTAACCATAAACAAGAAGCATTATATTATTGTTATTTGATATTGTTACCGTAACTTAACAATTTGTTTGTTCTCTTTGTGATTATGCATTAATAACAATAGCTACAGTTATCACCACAGAGAATATTGTTGTTCCAATAAAAAATATTTTTATTATAATAAAAGGTTTAATTATTAGTATTATGATTTTGAATTAATAAGTAATGATAAGAATAGTTATCACCACTAAATTTATTTTTATATCAATAAATAATTTGTTTATTTGCATTGTTTTTTTTTTTTGCACTGATAAGAATAGTTATTGTTACCGTCACTGAAAATATTGTTATCGTCACTAAAAGTATTGTTATTCCAATAAAAAATATTGTTAGTATAATAAAAATTTTTTGTTTGCATTATTTTGTTATTAAAAAAATATTTTCGTATGAAATATTTTTATACATTTCTCATTTTGTACATAACTTTGGAAAATATGTAAACATTATTTGAAATATTTTTCTCATATAATTTTATATATTTTTATTTTTTTTTTATAAATAATGAAAATATTAATTCAAATATATATTATTTCCATTTTAACACAAATTCAGTTGTTAATAAGTGAAAATAATATTTTGTCCTAATAACAACAGTTTTTTAAAACGAGCTGTTTAGTAATAATAAAATTGTGATCACTGAAACATATTTCCATATATTTTTGTATTTAATAAAAATATTTTGTTAACAGCAACGAAATTGTTAACAAAATAAAATAAGTTCAACAATAAACATGTTGATGGTAACAAATAAATGGACATAATATGATATTACGTTTCTATGCTTGTATATATGTGAGTGTGTATGTATGAAATATAACGTATTTACTTAGCACGCATTTGTGGTGGAGGGTAGTGAAGATTCGGCATAGTCGAATATACCTTTCTTATGTGTTTTAAACATTTTTCGTAAATTTAAATTTAATTACAATTTTATTTATATAAAAAGTTATTTAAAATTTAACAGAAAATTTAAATTCTCTATATGAAGTGATTTTGTTTTTTTTTTTTTATAAATAATGAAAATATTAATTAAATATATATATTTCCATTTAACACAAATTCAGTTGTTAATAGAGTGAAAATAATATTTGTCCTAATAACAACAGTTTTTTTAAAACGAGCTGTTTGTAATAATAAAATTGTGATCACTGAAACATATTTCCATATATTTTTGTATTTAATAAAAATATTTGATAACCAGCAACGAATGTTAACAAAATAAAATAAGTTCAACAATAAACATGTTGATGGTAACAAAATAAATGGACATAATATGATATTACGTTTCTATGCTTGTATATATGTGAGTGTGTATGTATGAAATATAACGTATTTACTTAGCACGCATTTGTGGTGGGGTAGTGAAGATTCGGCATAGTCGAATATACCTTTCTTATGTGTTTTAAACATTTTTCGTAAATTTAAATTTAATTACAATTTTATTATATAAAAAGTTATTTAAAATTTAACAGAAAATTTAAATATCTCTATATGAAGTGATGACAAGAAACAACTGAAAGTTTAATTATAATTTCCATTAGAAATGTCAAATAAATAAAAATGAAAAAAAAAAAAAAAAAAAACGTTTTGTTTAGAAATTAAATACAAAATATTTGTCAATAACAAGTCATGATATAAATATATATATATATATATATATATATATATATATATATATATATATATATATATATATATATATATATATATATATATATATATATATATATATATATATATATATATATATATATATATATATATATATATATATATATATATATATTCGAATGTTTTAATTTTTTCCCAATTTAGTTAAAAATCATCATTTATAAATTATTCAATAAAAAACAAACAAAATTCTTATTTTATGTAAAATTTTTCTTTTCCTAAAGTTTTTTTTTCATCTTTTTTTGCTTAAATTTAAAATAATGTTTTTGCAACATATGACTCTATGAATTACATGAATTTTCTTGTAGAATAGTATTTTTGTAAAAGTGGAATAATTTTATACACTGAGAAAAATTATATATAGAAATAAATTATAATACGAAAGAAACTTGACTTTGGGTTTCTATAATTTAAAAAAAATGTAATCTATATATAATGGGTTTCAGTGTGTCTAATGATTCGATCTTAATTGTCTAAACTTTTTAGTTAACTTTCGGTTGACTAAATCTTTGAATTGAAAACTATAAAAATACATACATATGTAGTTCAAAAATGCTTTTTTGTATTTTTGAGAGTATGAAAAAGCTCTGAGAAAATATTTTATTTTTGTATGATATTCATTTTTAATCTTCATTTGCTAAGATAACAAAAAAAACAAAATTCGTTTTTTCTTGTTTTTTCGATTAAAGTTGATATCTTTATTTTCGAATTAAGTTGATATTTTTATTTGCCGATGTTGCCCTCGTGCAAAATCGAGAAGAAACCTATTTGCTCTTACCTAAGGGAAGAAAAAAAATAGGTTTGTTTTTAACTCGCTCAAAAATGCGAAGTAGTTGAAAAGAAAGAAATATGTACTTCTATATTCACAAGCATACAACAAATTTCTTGCTCATATAAAATCTGCTGCTGTTGCATTGAAACATACCAAAATTCATACAACAAAAGAAAACCCACTTTTATATTTGAGTACATTTCTATATCCATGGAAATGATGTCAGTATACAAACATCCCTTTCCCAGCTTAGCAACTTATTCATTCTTAAATTATTCGCTGCTTTTTGGATTTTTATCGTATTTATACAATATAAAACTCTTTTTATAAAATTAAACTCATAGAAAGATCTGATCTTTCGAAGAGTGAAAAAAGGGTCAAAAGACGTACCTCGGTATTTTTTTTTTCTAATTTTCAATATTTATTTTTTCACTTTTTTCAATTCTAATTTTTTCAAAGGTACAAAAATTGTACCTTAAAGTTTTTGATAATAAAATAGTTACAGACTTTTTGACGAAAAGTATGGTGAAGGTGATTTCTAAGTAAAGAGTTTAAATAAAAATGAAGTTTTGCTCATAATTAGACTTTTTGCTATTTAATGCGAATCTTATTATTAATTTTTTAAGAAATCCCGTTATTCACAAAAATCTTAAAAAACTTCTAAAAATGTTTTCTTTATAATTTTTTATATTACTCGAACTAATATTGGGGTGCAAGTGTTGCGATTTTGAAAGTTAAGCCGAATATCGGTGGAATTTGGGAAACTATGGTTCACCCAAAATTTTAGTTTTTGAAACTTTTTTTCCATCAAAAAAATTTGTATTATAGCCTTTTTTGAAGAATATGCATTTAGCAAAATTTTTATATTTTAAAGAGAGTGTAATTATTTTTTTTAGAAATAATCCGCGAAATTGGCTTTTTTTGAAGCTTTTGTATCCATGAAAAATTTTTAAAATATTTTCTTTAAAGTGTATATAGTATATATCAAGATCTGAGACGATGTAAAGATGTTAATCTCCTGGAAAGATTCATACAGATTTAAAATCAGATGGTTTAATATCAAAATCAGTTAAGTAGAAAAAAAAACTTATAGTTGAAATATCATATATATTTGAAATTTCATTTAATATATATAAAACAGTTTGTTGTTATTAGTGTATATGTGTATAAAGTGTATTAGTTTATTTAACAATATTAATGTTGTTGTGGTGGTTAGGTTCACAAAGCCGATATTTATGCTATCGCTGTATAAAATTAAATCGGAAGTTACAGATTTATTTCCATTTAATTTTTCATATGAAATTCTGTATGACGATTGGTACAAATTTAATATTCATCAATATAATACTTAGGCTTAACCAAAGTATCTTGGTATTAAAATATTAATTAAAAAAAAACAAAAAAACACTCTTGTTTCCAGGGCTTATAACTGGTTTTGGTAATTTTACAGAACTCTTTTCAATTATATTTTTCCCGCACTGATAATATGATACTTGCAAATATAAGGATTTTTTATACCAACGATGTGATTCAAAAGGTTCTTATTCAGTAACAGTTGTATATCAAAGTTATTGCTAAAACTAATCATTTTTAAAATTTTCGTACCCAAGTCTTATTATAACAACATTATAAAACATTTATAATATTTCCTTGAGGAATTTTAGTAAAATAATTGAAAAAGGAAATATTGTTTCAAATTTTACAAAAAGGTCGAATGTGTAAAAAATGTGTTTTTTTCAATTAAAATAATTAAAATCCCATCGTTTTTTTAAATTAAATTTAATTATATATTCAGTTCATATAAGATGCAATATTCTGCGTATAATTAATATTTAAATCGTGTATGTATTGCTCATACTCATCACTGGCAATGAGGTTCAGAGTGATTTTAAATTTAGCTAAGTTAAAAACATTTTCAAAGTTTATGGATGTCACTAGAGGGCGATAATCACAATTTCAAAAAAAAAAAAAAAAAAAACATATTCAAAAGACTAAAAAAAGTCGAATAAGAAGAAGAAGCCTCACTGTTTAATACCCTACATTGTTGGTATTCGAATTCTAGTTTAAAGGAATTTATAAATTTATTCTTAAAAGCACAGTATATTACACTGGTACTAACATCCATGTGGGATTAGTGTGTTCTAAAAGGATCTCTTTTTGTGGGAAGTTACATGGAAGCTAAAAGAATTTATGAACCTACCTCGTAATATATTGTATATTGATTTTTGCTTAAATTTGTCTTGATAGAGATATATGAGATTTAAGCCCTTCAAGTGATATTTAGAGGAGGTTGTATGGGACTTATGAGAAATAATGCACCACTTGGTTCCCCAAATAGTTTCTCAAGTATTCTGAGGTCTGCCATCAAACTGTTTTCAGTGTTATTAAACTGTCACGGTACTTGTCCGTTAATTCAGATAGTAAAAATCATCCATATGATGTTTCCAAATGCAAAAAAAATAAGGCAGTTTCAAAAGAGCTTCCAATATATCCGGTAGGAAAGCAACCTGTTCTATTTTGTACGAAAAATTAAAGATAATGCAGGTTTAAAATCATGCAAGGTTCAAAAAGTTCTTGACGGAAACGATATAAATTTAGCGGCAAAAAAGAACTCGAAAATAAAATTTATGTTTTTGAAAAAAATATTCTTGCTGCTGCGAAACAAATGTTTAGACAGATTTTGACCCAAAGTATTAATATTTTTTTAAACTTCGTTGTTGTGGAAAGCATTATGTTGTTGCGGTAAATTAAACCAATAATTTGTTACAACGGGTTCTATAAATACCGAAATTTACATAATGAATATTTACAAAAAAGGCTGCTTCCATTGAAAACACTTCTTTATGTGTTTACTTATTATTGACCTGACTTTGCATCCTACAGTATTTTGTACCAAGAGAGGCTAAACGCCAGTGGAGAGATAATGGGCTCCTGTTAAAAGAGGGTTCAAGAGCACAAAAAAGGAGTCCAAAAGTGTTGTAGATTTTAAGCGGCAACTTTTGTTCCGTAAATCACCTTTTCGAAAAATCTCAACGGAAACACTGCCCTCTACCACCACAATTGGTGATTTAGTTATTTCCTAAAATTTGAATAAAGACTAACAAAATTTTAGATAAGGGCAAGGAGCAGTGACATCCCCCTTACAAACTAAATTTTGTAGGAAGTATACAGTATCATTGAAAATGTTAAAGAAAATGTCATGAAACTTGGGACATGAATAAAGCATTTATAACAAAATATTTTTGTTAAACAGTGATATTATCCTTAAATGATAGTTTTAATAACAACATCTCTGAAAATGTTACATAAATTTATGAAATTTAATGCATTGATGAAAAACTATACAGTAAGTCATTTTGGGAAAAGGTATGTGATAAAGATACCCCGTTTTAAGCGGAATTTTCAACATTTCCCTACAATTATTTCTTAATTGATCATAATGGAGGAGAAGTTCAGCAAGTGGTGATTCTTATTTGTTAAATTTTAGTTGTGAAGATATAAATAAAATTGAAAACGATTTTGAAATTATTTATTCTAAAAAATCAGTTTTTCTTCATAAAAGTGCAGTATTCATCTTTACCGAACAACCGTAACAGCATAACGTCCCACATATATATGTATATTTATATTCCAATAATAATAGAGGAAATCTTGAAATCTTTTTTATTGATTTTCTTTAAGGTGATTTCATCAAACCGCTTTTGATTGCTATTGAAATTGTTTGCTGAATAATTATCATTTCTCTCCTTCCATTACTATTTATATGAGTTTTTAATTTAAATCTGGCCTAACCTCCTGCATTTATACATAATTAAATTTCTCCAGGTGTAAACAGTAGTGTCAGTTCTTTGACACACTATACTCATGCATTATTCTTACTTGCTTATTGCATATTTTGTTTGTATTCCTTCTCTACAAGTCATTTTCAATATACTTCTGTACATTTCTCTATTTTACACACACATACTCACACAAATATACTTAGTAGCTTATAGTCAATTTTTTGGTCTATTTTGTTGTTATGTTGTTTGTTTATTTTCATTCAGTTGTCGTTTTTCCCTTTTTTTGTTGTTTTTATAAGATTTATTCATACACATCTGTTAGTATGTCTGATGCTACAAAATGCAACCGTAAACTCTTATTCATTCACACATACAAACCCACACACTCTGGCACATTTACATTTTTGGTTTTAATGTCTTAACACATATAAACATAAAAATATATACATACACACATGTATATAGAAAACATCCAGAACATTTGTTTACCGACAAATGTTTTCTCTTTCTCTTCCGTACTGTTTCCATACATATACATATATATTGAAATATATATGTATTAATGTATGTGTGCGCCTAAGTATTTCTCTATGAAAATGAATTTTCTACGAGTATTTTATGAACCTTAAGGGTCCTTTTTTAGTTTTTTTTTGCTTTGTTGCTGTTGCTGTTGCTTTTGTTATTACTGTTGCTTTGTTGATAGAATGCTGATGACTATGAGAATACTGATGATGATGACGACGACTGGCCTTAGGACTTTTTTATGTTCATTATTATTGTTTTACTTTCAATTCAATCTCTCTATGCATAGGGAGATCTTTCTTTGTCTATGTATGTGTATAAAAAAATAAACACAAACACTATTTTCTCTTTGGTCATATAGACACGTTTTTTACACAACATTTGCACCCAATTTGTTCATTTTGTTCTTATTTCTTCAAAGTAAAACAAAAAAATTCTACAAAAAACAACAAAAACTTTATGTAAATTGTTTGAAATTTATGTAAAATATTGAGTAGATTTTTTATTGTACATTTTTTTTTGCTCCAAATATAAATCTCAAAAGAAAATTTCATGATAGAAGAAACTTAATTTAAAAATCAAAAAATAATAGATAAAGATTTTATTTAGCCTGATGATATTTTCTAGAGAAGTTTCATTTTCGAATTTTCTATTTTTTGTATTTTTTTTAACCAAATTCCTGTAAGTTTTGAAATGAACAAATTTAGTTTGTTTTGGACATTTTGACAGATTTGTATTCTGTTTTTAAGCTGTAAGTAATATTTTTGTAAGAAAAAAAATATATATTTTTTTAAAAGGAAAGTCTCCATAAGTGATTTTATTTAAATTTGTTTTAAAAGAATAAATTTGTTTAGAAAATTAAAAAGTAAAGTAAGAACAACCGTAACCAAATATATATAAATTTTGTATAATCACAAGGAAAGTTTTAATTTCCGGTCGATTTCTATTCGATTTTGCTTCAATCTGTCTATTAATCTGTTTGTTGTTATTTCGTCTGTTATTTGTGTTTTTAATTTAAATCTGGCCTAACCTCCTGCATTTATACAAATTAAATCAGGTGTAAACATAGTGTAGTTCTTGACACACTATACTCCTGCATTATTCTTACTTGCTTATTGCATATTTTGTTTGTATTCTTTCTCTACAAGTCATTTTCAATATATTCTACATTTCTCTATTTTACACACACATGTATACTTAGTAGCTTATTAATTTTTTGGTCTATTTTTGTTATGTTGTTTGTTTATTTTCATTCAGTTGTCGTTTTTCCTTTTTTGTTGTTTTTATAAGATTTATTCATACACATCTGTTAGTATGTCTGATGCTACAAAATGCAACCGTAAACTCTTATTCATTCACACATACAAACCCACACACTCTGGCACATTTACATTTTTGGTTTTAATGTCTTAACACATATAAACATAAAATATATACATACACACATGTATATAGAAAACATCCAGAACATTTGTTTACCGACAAATGTTTTCTCTTTCTCTTCCGTAATGTTTCCATACATATACATATATATTGAAATATATATGTATTAATGTATGTGTGCGCCTAAGTATTTCTCTATGAAAATGAATTTTCTACGAGTATTTTATGAACCTTAAGGGTCCTTTTTTAGTTTTTTTTGCTTTGTTGCTGTTGCTGTTGCTTTTGTTATTACTGTTGCTTTGTTGATAGAATGCTTGATGACTATGAGAATACTGATGATGATGACGACGACTGGCCTTAGGACTTTTTTATGTTCATTATTATTGTTTTTACTTTCAATTCAATCTCTCTATGCATAGAGAGATCTTTCTTTGTCTATGTATGTGTATAAAAAAGAAACACAAACACTATTTTCTCTTTGGTCATATAGACACGTTTTTTACACAACATTTGCACCCAATTTGTTCATTTTGTTCTTATTTCTTCAAAGTAAAACAAAAAATTCTACAAAAAACAACAAAAACTTTATGTAAATTGTTTTGAAATTTATGTAAAATATTGAGTAGATTTTTTATTGTACATTTTTTTTTGCTCCCAAATATAAATCTCAAAAGAAAATTTCATGATAGAAGAAACTTAATTTAAAAATCAAAAAATAATAGATAAAGATTTTTATTTAGCCTGATGATATTTTCTAGAGAAGTTTCATTTTCGAATTTTCTATTTTTTGTATTTTTTTTAACCAAATTCCTGTAAGTTTTGAAATGAACAAATTTAGTTTGTTTTGGACATTTTGACAGATTTGTATTCTGTTTTTAAGCTGTAAAGTAATATTTTTGTAAGAAAATAAATGATATATTTTTTTAAAAGATCCCATAAGTGATTTTATTTAAATTTGTTTTAAACAAATAAATTTGTTTAGAAAATTAAAAAGTAAAGTAAGAATAATGACCTAAATATATATTAAAAATTGTATAATCACAAGGAAAAGTTTTAATTTCCGGTCGATTTCTAATCGATTTTGCTTCAATCTGTCTATTAATCTGTTTGTTGTTATTTCGTCTGTTATTTGTGCTCAATAAAAAATATACCAATTTATTTATTAAAATTCAATCGATAGTAGTTTTTCAATGATAAATCAACAAAAAAAAAAATAAATAAAAAATAAAAAAAAATGAAATAAATAAATATATCGCTAATTTGCTTCAAGATTGTGATAAAAAAGTACCGGCTTAATATTAGTTGTGTTTTATTATCTGGCATATTTTTGTAAACGATCGGTACTTGTTAACTTTACATTGCAGCTTTTTTGTTAGCGTTTGAAAAAAATTAATCAAATATAAAGTTTTCAGTCATAAATTCTAAGAAATTTGTTTCTGTCAATAATATATGATTTTTGAGTTATGACTTTCTTGCTGCAAATAAGCGATGTGTGTTTTGGAAATTTTTCTTTTACAACTATTCTGATTAGACTAGGGAATTTTTAGGAAATATGGTCCTTTTTTGATATTTAAAAAAGCATTAATAATATGAATAATTTTACCAGTCTGAAGAATTTGCGGTGAATACGATTCGTCTTCTAAGCCAAATGTTTATTATATGGAAATTTACCATACACTACAATAGATGTTTAGAGAATTTTCGTTTTACATCTTTCGACTCATGTCACTTCCTGAATTTATCCATGTCCGTCCGTGGTTCCGGCTGATTGTCCATGTAAAGCTTGTTATCAGAGAATGACATTTAAAGATGAAATTTCTCCCGTATTATTATAATTTTGTTCTAGAGATAAGCTTATTATAAGTTAGTTAAGAGCGGTAGATTATTTTATAGAGGCTTTATAAAAAAGTTGCCTCGGAATTGGGCTAATTATTCACGAAAAATGTTTTAGTATAGATAGGTCTTTGCGTACAATGCCTTTGTGCTTAAGTTTGTAACGCAAAAAATACCACCACTAATAAGTATACTGTTCGACTCAGAATCAATTTCTGAGACGTTTTAAGATTGTCCGTCCGTCCTTCCGTCTAACTTACTGAAACTTCACACATAATTTCTTCTTGCTTCCATATAAGGTCTCGAAAAAATGCATAAATCGTAGATAATTAAATATTGCTATTTAAGATATGCTATATCGCTCCAATAAAAATAGGTTAATAGATTAATATCTGAGACTAAATTTAGCAGAACTATATTTTACCACAAATCGTTTATGTCCCACATTAAATCACATCTCGGAAAATGTAGGTTATTATAAAAAAAATAATTTATCGTTGAATAATTCTATCCAAGTTTAATCACATTTTTTATAATTGTCTAAAATATAATAATGTTATGAATATTGACTCTTATTACAGCTCATTTTCATTTTCCAGAAATAAATTTAAGCTGATAAAACTATAAAAGTTTAGCATTTCAATGGAATTTGAGTAAAATAATTTCAAAAATATCAATGTACCATAACCCCTTTACGGGGATAAAAATACTGAATTGAAAATTAGGGCTATTACCTAGAATAGAGTTAAATGTTCGTAACATTACTTAATATTTGACTCAGAATTCAGCGAAAAATTATACTTTAATTCTGAAAATTTCTTTGCTTTAAAATTTCAAAATTTCAGAAAAAAATGAGTTTTTCATTTCCATAAATTCTTATTTGAAATCTTATTTTCTACTTTTAATATTTCTAAAGTCAAAAAAAGATAAATGACTTTTTAAATATGTTCTTTTTCATATTTTGCAATTTTAAACTTTGACTCTTGTCGAAAGTCTCTCACACTCAATAAACAGTTCATAAATATTCCATCTTTTCACAAGTTTTGTCTTGTTTCTCTCTGTCAAACAAGAACAAATAAATTTATTTTTGGACATTAATGACTTTTGAGACAAAACCTCGAAGTCATAATAATGCCTCTGTTTAGTTTTTCCGAGAAACTATCAAAAAGGATATACAGTACGTATGAATGTTTACAAAATGAGCATGAAAGAGTTTTATATTCATATGTAAGCGATACCTTATAATTTAAAAAAAAATATGTAAGAGTATATGTTTTAATATGTACTTATGTGAGTGTATATGTGTAAATGTGAACAAGTACTATAAGTAGTTGTGATTGTGTGTAAATAAGTAGTTTGGAAGCTTGCATGAGTTGTGGCTTTTGAGGTTTTCATGCCAGAAAGGAAAAACAACAAAAAAATTGTGGTCAAAGTTTTAAATTGTTGTTAAGAGGGGCAGAGAATACAAGAACATCACTTCTAAGGGGCCATAAGGTTGATTTACTTATACAGAAGAGCAGAATCTTAAAAGTTTTAGGGAATTAACATTTAACTAAAGCAATCGTGTACAAAATCGACAAGGTTTTACGATTTTAACTTTCATTTTCTTGAATTTTATTATAAATTACGATTAAACTAGAAGTTTTATTTTCTCAAGTCTATTTTGTTCAAAATGTAAGTATACAGCTTTGGCTGTAGTGTGGAAGAAGAATATATTTTTGTTTCCATCTTATGGAAATTTGAAAATTTGGTTTAAAATTTATTAATTGATTAAAAATAATTGATTAAAAATAATTTGCGTGTGATTGCTTTTTCAGTTTAATAGCTTCCAGCGTTATTGGAACGTATTTTTGAGACAACAATTTTGAGGCTCATCGTGTAATAATATGGTATTTTGAAACGTAAACATTTATTAGAATGTAGTCCACTTCAGGACTTTATGTTCTTAGAGATAAAAACTCCTCCTTGGACTAGTTTAGTTGGAAGATAAGAACCTTTAAATTCAATAGTAAATTAGTTCTGGTGGCATGGGAATTTTGAGCTCCTGATATGCCAAAGTCTACTCAAATTTGCATGTTGAATAGAGCCGTTTTGTGAACAGATCTTTTCCAAACTCATCTGGATTTGTTTACACAAATTTCCATTACGATTTCTCTAGAAGACAATATAAAATTTGCAACGTTCAGAAAGAAACATGAATATATGTTGTCATTTGATTGGAATAATTAAAAAAGGAATATTCTTTTTGATAGATTCATCTATTTATAAGGTTCCACTAGCGATACACACAGAAGTCATGAAAACTATTTATATTAAAGTGATTTATCCAGTCAATCAACGCCCAATCCACACATCAAAAATACCGATATCAAAACGATGTTTTGAACTTTAGAGATGGTCTGATGACCTCAGGGATTAGTTTGACTTAATAATCAACGAAATATTAAAAGGAATATTTTACCAGGCTTGGGATTATAACTACAAACATTTTTTATAAAATTCAACAATTTTCAAATATTTTATTTTTTTATTTTTTATCTTGATAATGATATATGTTGAATGATATTTATTAACATCAGCTCGTTTAGCTCAGTGCTTAGACTACTTGAAACGAAAAGTTAAAGCAAATACGGGATTTAAAGCACACAAACCTCAAAAAGTTTCTGACAGTAATGTCAGAGTACTAAAATTGAGGTCAGGTTTTCTAAAAAAATATTATTTCTGCATAATGAGTGAAAAAACGTCAAAAATTTTATGATGCTGATAACAACGGAAATATTGAAGGAAAGTTCAGGGTTCAATTTCCTAAAAAGTTTTTTGTTATGGTAAGTAATATGCGGTTGTGGCAAAAGAAACCATCAATTTGTTGCAACGATTTTTCTAAATACTGAAAATTACATGAAGAAGTCTTAAAAAAACTGCTTCCATTCATAAGATTTCATTATGTGTCCACCATATTTTTTGCTTGATCATGTCACTATGGTTAATAAGCTTTTGAGTAAGAGGTAAATCCTTCAAACTTCCGGAGATTAGGCCAGTGGATAAATTTTAGGCTCTTGTTAATAGAGAATTTAAGAGCACAGAAAAGTGTGATAGATTTAGAGATGGACTATCTGTTCGAGCTAAGTGACACAAAGCACTATGAAAAGGTTTACGAAAGGGTTTTCATAGTTTTAAAATTTCAACATTATTAATTAGAACTATAAAATATTTTTTTATTAATTGTAATAATAATTTCAATCAAATAGAAAAACATAACACTGTAAGTTAGGTTGTTTCGTTTTCATGTATGTATGTATGTATGTATGTATGTATGTATGTATGTATGTATGTATATATGTATGTATGTTAAGATTTTTTTGATCTCATTCCATATTTAACAATATTCCTCCATATTTTATGTGTTAATTTATATTGATTTTTACAACAGATCTCGGAGTACTTATGGCTACTTATTCAATGTTCTCTTGTAATCATAAATCTGATTTTGTAACCATAATTGGAGAACCACATAAAATTTTAAATAGTTCCAATCAACTTATCACAAGTCATTATTTTATTAAATTAATTAAGAAATTTAGATTCTGTCCCACTGTTTCTGTTTTATAAATAAACCCTTTAAAGTGCTTTAAAATATCATTATGAAAACAAAGAGAAAAAAGAAAAATAATAGAGATAAAATTCTAATGAAACTTAAATTTCATTATATTAATTATTTATGAAAACTGCAATGAAAATTTACATTATAAAGTTGCATAAAAATAATAAAAATATAAAAATTTATTTGGTCAATTCATTTTAACCTTTTATGTGTGATTTTTTTTAACATTAGAAATTATTATGCATAAAATTTTACAAAAACTAATTCATTTCAATTATTTGAGTGGGAATATTTAAATAAAAACCACTATTTTCATCAAATTCTATTAATTAAATAGCAAAACATAAAAGCGAAATTTTAATTAAATTTTAAAGCATAAAAATGTTATTTAAAATTAAAAAAAAATTGAAAAATTATATTATTAAATTGAAAATTGATAACATATAAATTTTCACAAAAACATATTGGGTTTTTTTACAAAACAATAAAATAAAAATTATACAATTGTTTTAAATAATAAAAATTGTAAATAATATTTTTTTTTAACTTTCTGTAATTGAATTATTCATAAAAAGTTTTTAAATTTTATTTAAAGTCCTTTATGCAAAATATTAAAGTTCCCTATATTCTTTTAATACCCAGTTTAAGTTTTTATTACTTTACCGATGCAGACGTATGATTAATATTTATGTTCGATATGTAAATAAATAAAATATTAAGTCATACGACCCCTTGAATTATAAAAAGGAACTACAAAAAAGGACACATTATTCTCAACTTAATAAATCCATTTTCAATAATAAAAATTTACTATCGTAAACCACATAACAGTTTAAAAATGAAAACAGGAGATGTAAAGTAAAAAAATATATGAAAAAAAGGAATAAAAAGGAGGAAAAAAAGGAGTAAAAATTTTTATTGTGCAATAAAGTTTATGGTCATTAGACCATAGCAAACCATGCATTTATCATCAATAAAGTCAACCAACCGATGAATCAGTGATGCATATATTTTCATGCATTTATTAGGCTCAGAGACGTTGAGATATTTGGGATATTTAGTATTGATTGAAGAAAGTGTAGAAAGGATAATATTGTGAAGGATGGATAATATTGTTAATATACAGAAAAACACTTATTTTATGTTACTCATATAAATAAATAATTTAACATAAATTATACATTTTAAAAAAATTTCGAAATAACCTGATTTAGCATTACAAAGACAAGCAGCATCATACCATTCAGTACTAATGATAGAATACCTTAAAAAGGAAAAGGAATATATGTGTGATTTTTAACTCATCCTGTTTATTCTAATATATTAATCTAGGATGAAATAAGTGCTAAATGTATATGCCAATAAGTGAAACAAATTGACCTATTGAAGAATATATTTACCATAGAAATCGTTTTCCTAAAGTAGACTCTTATCTATGAGGGTAACTGCTCTAATCCCAGTTAATTCCACTCCAATGCAGAAA
Source organism: Cochliomyia hominivorax (assembly GCA_004302925.2). Taxonomy (NCBI): domain Eukaryota; kingdom Metazoa; phylum Arthropoda; class Insecta; order Diptera; family Calliphoridae; genus Cochliomyia; species Cochliomyia hominivorax. The sequence continues at coordinate 26,402,297 of PYHX02000158.1, forward strand.
TCTGTCATAGATTTGATATTTTAAATAGAGACTTAATGACGAGTTTACACTTGTAGATATGGCGGGATAGGTGTAACTTGGGCTTACTTCGGAGTTGTTTTGCTTACAGTATACATTTGAAAAATAACAACTTTGGAACGAAGCTTTGGAGTCCCTTAGCGTCACGGGAGATGCTTGAATTGACATCTTGATACTATCGATTCCCTTTTTTGTAACAGTTTTATATCCATTTCATAGTTTTCCTACCATCTTGTAATTGGATGGCCATCAATTTATATTACTGTAACTTTTGATTCTCCATCACCCAAAGTATAACTCGTGAGAATAAGATTATAATCGGCGATTATAATGCCTTCAACTTTCGGAATTTTACATTTTATATTTTCTCCTAAGTTTTAGAACTACTGCTTCTTTTGAATTAAACATTCACTCAGAGGTCCAATATGTGAACAGACATTAAAGGAATATTGTTGAGTTCGAATTAAATTCCAAGGACATATTGACCAACTACCTTATTCATCCATGTACTCACTTTTAGTAGATATATAGAGAAAATCCTGATGTGTATTCATCTTACAGCACAGGAACTAGACTGTAGTTGTCTATTATCATAAATCACTATGTTATTGTAGTCCAACTCGCGAATACTGCATAAATCTCGCATTACAATGAAATTAAGGTTTTTTACGAAGGACCCAATATACCCTGTCTTGTTAGTATAACTGCACTGAGCAAATGCGTGCATTCAGCTTTAGTATATTTTTCAGATATTTTCTTCTAATCGATATGTTAACTGACAGTAAATATAGACAGTTTTATAGTTAAGACTTTAGTCAAAACTACTGACTAATCTACAGAATTAAAAGCTGATGTATACTTCAGATTATAGTATGTTCAATAGAAGAAACTGAAGACTATTGTTTAGTCTATAATACCCTTTATTTTATAGTCTGAAGTTAAGACTGTTTATTACAGTGGCAATAGTTCATTCTAAAGTCGGTTCTTTAGTCGAGTCTATAGTCGGTTTTAAGTTGAAACAATAGTTGGTTTTGCATAATCTGTTCTGCTATCGAGACAATATTTGGTTCTCCAGTTGAGACTTTTTTGATTCTATACTCGACGCCATAGAACCACCCATAGTCGGTCCTATAGTCGAGACTGTGCTCTAGACAATACATCATTTAAATCAGTTCAATAGCCAAGGCTATAGTTATTTCTATAGACAAGACAAGAGTCCTAATATAAAAAATCTGAGAATGAGCTATAGCACCGTTTATCAGGTGATACAATTAATATATAATTTAATACACAAACAAAATATTAATTGTTTTTTAAAAAAATTATTTATGCAAATTAAATTTTAAAATATATTTTTTTAATTTTTTTATATTTTTTTAATGAAATTTAATTATCTTCTCTAAATATTTAATTAATGTCGATGTTTTTAATACGTCTCTGTCACAAGTTAACTTTTTATTTTGTTGCCATTTTTTTTTGTTTTGTTTGCATTATTTTTGTGTTCTCTTGTACTTGTGTATGTTAAGTGCAGCAACAAATGCATTATTGTATTGTGTATTGAAAGTGAACCAAACGATATAACAACATACATATATACATACATACATACATACATACATACATACATACATACACACATACATACATGCATACATAGATATATGCATGTATGTGTATATTATATAACAAAAAACATCCGTATTTACTATATGTTACAAATACAATTTCAAGTTTTTAAAACAAAGTGCATATGAGTATTTTGCGCCACTAGATTTTTTTTATAAAAAAAAAATGTAAAAATATAAATCCATGATGCACTTAAGCGAGTTAACAAAAATAAAAACACGACAGAGTATAAAAGTTCGTATGATGATTTGAAATTGTTAATAAAAATATGAAAACAAAAAAAGACTTTTAAAACACTTAACAATTATTAGTAAAAAAAATATTAAACTCTCATACAGTGAGTGTATTGTTAAACATGAAAAGAGAAATGGCAGCTAAAAAAAGTGGAAATTACAATTATTTTATAGTTTTTTATTATTTTTCTAATGGTAGAACAACACCCTAAGGATGTAGAAACGAGTGATTATTATAATACTTAGAAATATACACACACTTGTAAATACATAAATATAGAATTCCAATTCACACACAATTATATTTTCTTTTTAACATTATACACTAAACCAGATGCAGAATGAGGGAGTATTGAGTGGTGGTTAGTATATGATATATTTACAAATCAACCTATTTTTACAAAAAAATCTGAGCAGCTATATTTTTCCATTTTGTATCTGAAATTCCCATGTCCTACATAATATTCCGAATTTAATGAAATTAGTTGAATTTAAATAGTTTCGTCTTTCGATTTACGGGTTTTTTTTCGTGTGGAAAAGTGGAAATGTTTTGAAATTCCTTGATTTATGGTCAAGTTTATATGCAAAATATTGTTATTTCCAAATAAATATGTAAAAAATAGCTAAATTTGACTAGATAAAACCAAGATTAGGTCCAAATTTTTAGTGCTTAATACTTAAGAACTCTCAACTTCTTTATGTATCAGGGAATTAAAACAATTCCCTTTTTTCTACAGGCAAATAATCTTAATTCGTGAAGATCATGTTATTATAAAGGACGGCCGAAAGAATATACATTTTAGGTGTTTATCTAACATACAGCTATGGGCATATTAACGACATAATCTTAAATTGTTCATTAATTTAAGATTTTTCAAAACAAAAATTTAGAACAATTCCAGCTTTTTGTGAATTTTCCTTTCAACACTAAAAAGTACAATATCTTAAAAATAATTAGTTCTACTGCAAAACTAATTCAAATAATTTAATTGTTTTCTAGTTTATTACTAATTAATATGTAATAAGAAATTGTGAAAAATATTGTAAATGGAATCGAAAATTCATATCAGAACGGAGGAAAGCTGGATCATATGGAATATGTATAATGATAGGGAAAAAGTGGCTGAAATTGAACACGTAATATAAATTCCAGCAAATAGTCTTTAATTTAATTAATGTATGTATGATGTATCAATATACTGGAAAATGGTAAAAGTCGGGAACCAGACGGATATAACTTAATCGAATCAGAAGTAATTTGATGCAAGCATGACATGATTACTTCTTATTGATACACATGGAATGAGAAAATTAATATACCTTCTTTATTACTTGGGGCGATGAAGGTTATAAAAAGGAGGACATACTGTCCGTTGTGCTATTTGTTTCTATTGGACAATTGCACAATGGATCAGAATCAAATTTGATTAAAATATGAAATATTTTGGATTAGTTAAACAGATTTAGTAAAACTGTTATACAAAATAACATTTTTTAATGAAAAATATTAAAGAATTTTTATGTCGAAAAATCTCAGTACAACTTTCTATATTTAAAATGTTGATTAAAGTTATGTATTTCTAATTATTTCTAGAAATATGAAACTTATATTTTTGAAAATATCAAGAACTATGGAATAATTAATTTACAAAATTTCACAAGGCCAATTTTAATTCAAACATACACTGAACAAAAAATGGTAGTAAATACCACGGAAAAGGGTGAAGTTTCATAAAGAAATTAATTTTTTGTAAATTCTTCAAATTAACGAAGATTTTCAATATGACTATTTGAATTTGTTTATAAAAATGGTGTTAATTTGAATAAATATTATTCAATTTTTAATTCTTTATATTGATGAATTTTTTTATTCCATTAGTTTTAATCCTGACATATCTATATTGAGTTTACATTTTCTCTGTTATATTTCAATTTAATATGACAAAAAGGAATTGCAAAATTATTTCTCGAAAAGGTAGTTAAATAAACAAAAATTTTGTTCAAATTTACTTCAATTTAGTATGTAGAATTAAATAAATTTGTGTATTATTTTACCTACGAATAAATTTTTTAGTATATTTGAAGAAAATTCTCCAATTTTAAGAAAAAATTATTGAAAACATGTTAAATCTAATAAAAATCTTTTTATTTAACACCCTTTTTCTTTAAAGTTCTTTAAAGAAAATATTTTGTTAATATAACCTACGACAACAAAAAAAGTACGTCATGCTTCATCAAGGCCTGTAATGTTTCTAACACATGTTTACATTTGCTTATATACGACATTATTTTCCAAAAAATGTACAACTGTTGAATCCATACGTTGGTTGATATAACGAAAAAGTTTGCGCTTCAAGATTTAGTATAAATACAAATGTATTTGTCTACAACATCTTATTTAATTACGTGCTGCCTACTAAAATGTACAAAAAAGTTTCTTCTGCGCATGTCCAATAACTTTATTAAAGATGCAACAAAATCAACATCCAACATGTGTGTTTGAAATGTTCGTACGCATGTTTGACAACAGAAATCAAACGTTGTTTGTTACAACGTTTATGAAATTGTTCGATCATGCGTAGAACAAATCTTTTGAAACTTTTATTGGAATGGAACTTTTTTTAAGTTTAACAACATTAAGGTTCAACTAAAACATATTTTTTCTTATAACTAACACACACAAAAGAAATGTATTAACATACCAATGTGCTAAAAATTTGGCAGGCAATAATGGGACAACTACTGAGAAGGAAAATATCATTTAAAATTTAAAAAAAATCTTAATTAATGTAGATTTTGTACCAATCACTTAAGGTGGCGATGGGTATTAACATGTTTGGAGGCATATTATATATTATTGTCTTGAATCATCAAATATTAAAGTTCATTCTCACGTTTTCTGTAAATATTATTGAAATGTATTATTGAAATTCTTTCGATCTCACTCTGCAGCGTTGATGACTTTCAATCCTTCTCTCACAAACAATAGTTTTATGTGTGCGTGAATTATTTTCTGTTTCAAGTCCTTTGTTTCATACAAAAAATTTGTTGTTTGTTTAACAATATGGTTCTATGGTTGGTTAGCTGTCTGGTTATATAATACTTCACATATATACTCTTCTATACATACATATTCATACATACACAAACAAACTTAACTCCAGCAAATGATCCTCACAAAGTAGTTTTTGGATTACAATTACATAAAAGTGCACTTCCTATGTTGATTGCTATGTGTGAGTGTGTTTGTGTTTGTATAAAAGTATATGTCTATATACATATTGGTGTATATAAGTTTATTAGTGAGTACGCATTTGTTTGACCGAGCGTAATTTTAGTTTTTAGAAAATTTTTGTAAAAATTTTGTTACTAAAGAATTAAATGTACATACTGACACACATATACAAATGTATAGTTTTCTATGTTCATTGGAATGTTATTGACATAACAGTACTCGAAACTCAACAATAAAATATAACAAAACTTAACATTAGTCGACTGAAAATGTATTTAATGAAGTTGATTGTAAATGTACAAAGTAATTTATTTAGTGGGTTAAATGATAAGTTTATTGGGGAATTGATTGAATAAGTGTAACATGGAAACTTTGTAGCACAATAGTCATAGTGTGATTTTGAGTTTATTTAGCGGCAATTTAGTTCTATTTAAAGGCATAACACTTGTTTGATACAAAGTTGTAATATTTGAATGGAAAAACAGGTTATGTTGCACTTTTGTGACATCTATATATCTACAAATGTTAATTAGATACAAAGAAATGTGCTGTTGAAATAATGACGTATTTCAAACAATAATTATTATTTGTTCTTATTTACACAAAGAGATATTAACGCGATATTTAATGAAATGTGATGAGTTTTTACGAGGGAATTTGTTATTAAATAACACTCTTTTTAACTGGATTTATATGATAAGTATATAATTATTAAGTTAGTAACATAAAACTAAAGATTCGGTAATAAAATCGAGTTCTTAGTATTTTTGTCATGCTAGAGTAGTATAAATATTTGGTCTAAATCACCTAATCCTCATAAAAAATCAATATATAGGACTATTAAGTGACTTATAAATTTTAACTCAACAATTTCCTTTGAATTTCGTGCCAAAGATTTAAGGTTTTGATCATAAGGCGTTTGAAATAAAATACTTATAGTTTCTGATCGATCTGGTAAGGTTATCATGATTAAACAGATTAGACACGTTTATTATATTATTCTGGTTCAAATTAGTTAATTTCTCACTTCAAATTAATCAATTATTTACTGTCCCCCAGTTTATAACACCATTCTGGTCTTAATAAATACAAAGCATTAACGCGGAGAAAAAGATATTCACCATAGTTTTTATTCTCCAGTTGAATTTCGCAATTCGAATTTTTTTCCAATTTTTAACTGATTTAAATTTTTTTATTATATAAATAATTTTATTTATCAACTAACTGTAGGAATTTGATCGGGGAAAAACTTTCGGAAAAAAAATTTGAAAGTTGAAAATTGAAATGGAAATAACTCGGAAATCTTAAAAGATAATTATTTCATATAAGAATGTTTCTAAGATCTCTTTAAGGGCTATAAGATGGCATTTTTCAGTTGATTGAGAACCAAAAAAATACAATACTTTGCGCCTCTTTTGATATCATTATATTAAATTGAGTGCAAATCCATCCAGCTACTCAAAAGTTATAGATTTAATTCAAAAAAACTGTTTCTGTCCCCATGTGGAATGTTATCGGACTTCCCAACATTTTTTTGATGCACAAAATTCTAAATTAGTTTTGCGTTTAAAATAAATGTTTTTTTGGCCTCTATGGAATACTGAATTATACTGAAGGAATTTTACTTTAACAAAAAATTTGTCCAATTTAACAAACATATTTTTTATTATTAAACAACTTTTAAATTCTCCTTCTTACAAAATAAATCCTTTTTGCAGGAATGAGTGTTGGAGTAACTTTTGTTTGCATTTTGTTTAATCAAATACGCTTCTAATCTGTTGAAAAGTTTTCACAATAACAACAATGACAAAAAAATGTTAAATTATCTGTACAAATTGTATTCGTATCACACAAATATTTCGTCTAAAATATATTTCAGTTCAAATTTCAAAAAAAAAAAAAAAAAAAACCAAAATATTGATACGTTTGTTTTTTGTAGACACAATTATATCGATTTATTAAAAGAAACTTAATTAACTTTATTTCAGTTACAGTAATTGCGGCATTTTTAGTATATTTGTTAGTCTATTACTTAACGTGTTTGTGTGAAAATTAACATTTTGTTTGAAATTTCAACAGCTAATTACAATAAGTATGTGCAAAAGAATTTCAAAATAAACAGTGAAGGCGAAAAAATTTGAGAATAAATGAAGTATTTTTTAATGGTCGAGTCGAATTGTATAAAAGTTTATGGTAATGAAGTAAATATGGCAGCGATTTGCAGAACCAGTGTTAACGTTTGACTTTTCAAATGCATGCGACTTATTGTGTACTTTTTCAAATTTCCCCTTTTGTCACATTTTTTATAATTTGCTTTTTCGGCATAAAATTTCTTAAAATTCCATTCATTTGGCTTAACCAAAAATGAATTAATAAATTTTATATAAATAATTTTATATAATAATGGATGAATTCATTAACGGAAATACTTCGAATTTTAATAATTTAAATTTACGAAAAAAGTAATTGTTAGTTAATACTTAAGACTATTTTCGCATTTAACGGGAAACAGACAAAATCCTCATTAAAAATATTTAAGAATGTTTATTTATGATAAATTAATCTTGTTGCGACTTTATTATCCAAAATCCCCTTTTTGTGCGACTTTTTGAAAAATTTGAACGGTAATGCTGTGCATAACATATGACATGTTGAGGGATAAATATTTAATATTCCGCTTACATTTGCTATCATAAGTCGACTTTTATACTTAAAATGTATATGAAAAACTCTTTTCATTTGAACAAAACGGCTGAGGAAAATTATCTCTTGTTAGCAGCAGCTAACAATTGATCTATACCAACACACAAATTTATAAATATGGATTTGGCATTTAATATAGAAGAGAAAAAGAGGCCTGGTCAATCCAAAAAATTTTGAGATCTGGTATTGCTGGACGGAAATTATTGCAGAACTAGTGCTACCTTTTAATAAGCATATATATATATTGAAACTGAAGGACTATTTTACATTGCGGAAATGAGGATTAAATGACACAAATATAAGAAATTTTTGGATTTTAATTTATTTCTGTTAAAAAAATAGACACCCCCTAATAATTTCAAGCATAAAAAGTCATATGCAAAGCACGGTCAACCAGTTAAATCAAAGCCAAAGTCAAGTATGCATGAGACCAAGATTTATTGTATTTGATATGATTAGAATATTATTTTGTATTCTAGATAGTTGAAATTGGGTCCGATTTTTACAAGTGATCTTTATCAAAGATACTGATGCATCTAAAGGAGATATCAACTCAAAACGATAACAAACAATTCTAACAAATCTTAAACTGTAGTCGTTTATCATGGCATCTATCGACTACATTTTACATTTTGCTATTAATTTTTAAAACGTACAGTAAATATTGATATATATCCGCTTTATAAAATATGAATTTATGAATCGATAGGGTAGGTCGAAAACAGATTTTGCCACTCCCCAAATACAGCACTTTATATTGTTTTTCGTTTTCCCGATCGAAAGATATTGTATATTGTTATTCATAGTGTTTTAAAATAGACTTTTTTGAAAAAATTTACGTAATCTTTGAATCGTTAGGGATACCTCACTGAAAACTAAATTAGTTAGAGATGATGTATTTAAGCGTTGATCTCGAGGAGCACAAGTGCTTATTTGGTAATCGATGATCCTCCAAATTTGGCCAATTTTTTAAGTTATCCTTAATTTATGCATATGTGTAGTAAATACATAAAAATTACTTTCTGCCAGACGGACCTCAAATGACGAACGACCGTCCAAATTTCCTAATACAAAATTCCCTGATTACTGGACAAGTTTAATTGTAATAATAAAAATTGTTATTCGCTTCATTTTTTTTATAAATTTTAAACATCAATTATTAAATTCTATTTATCTTTTCCTTAAGATTTTGAATCCTCAAGTGCTATCGTTTTCACAGATACCAAATACATGTGTATAAAGTTTATAATTTGGTTGAAAAGTAAACCTTAACTAGACTTCCTGTAGTCAAATTTAATTACTTTAAAAACAGTTCTATTATTTTAAAAACTGTTATAATTACTATTGGTATTTTATTTTTCTGTGTGTTCAAAATAGGAAAATCAACTACAACTTATCTTTTATAGTTTTTGGGTTATTAGCATATGTATTTTCAATATTCAGTGCTATTTAAGAGTCAGTTTTTACTATATATCTATATGTCAATAGATTAAACAAATTTTATTAAGATTCGGAAATAATGGAGCCATCATCACCAATTAAAAAAGTATATCATCAAGATATCTTTAAAATAAAACTTATACAAAAAATTTACATGAAGTGTCAACTAGACAGAAGGATATCATTAAATCAACTCCGAAAGCGATTATATATTAAACGGTTTACTTAAATGTGTTGAACGCATTACACGTAAAAAATATCATAATACCCCAACTGCCTGTGCTGGATTATGGTCAGCGTTACCGTTAAGATTTTTCGAAAAGTCGCACAAAAAGGTGATTTGTAGAAAAAAGTCGCAACAAATTGAATTTACCAAAAATTAACGTTTCTTGAATAGTTTTACAGTAAAAATTTGCCTTGTTTCTCGTTTAATCTTGAAATAATCTTGAATATTAACCAACAAATAGTTATTTCTTAAACTGAACACTATTTCAATTTCCATTATAATTTCGTAGAAATACTGCTATTGAAGTTTTGTGATTCTAATTCTGTATTTAAATTAATTTTTTCATCCAATTTGTTAAGCCAAACTAATGAAATTTCAAGGAGTTTTATGCCGAAAATGCATATTTTAAAAAAAGAGACACAAAAATGGCACGCAGTTGAAAAGGTGCAACTTTGTGACTAAAGTCGCATTTATGGTAACACTGATTATGATATAAAAAATAATCTGTCCCACTTTGCATTTTTAAATGGAAAATAACCAAAATTATTTATATAAATGGCTGCCTAAATATTAAAGTTTTAATTTTTTCATTTAAACGAATTTAATAATCCTTAAATTGTGTTTTCCTATTTTTTCTTCTTGTTCTCCAAAAAACAAAACTTATTTTATACTGATTTGACCTGAATATTCATTAACGCTTTTGAGTTTGTTTTAAAACATTTTTAGTAAATCTTAATTAAAAATTTTCAGCTTTTTTCACCATTGAAGTGTGTATTAAAAACTTTCTTTGAAAGTCATTTAAATATTGAAAGTTTTTCAGCTGTTCGTTGTGTTTTTCTTGAGAAGACAAATAAAGTTCTTTTTTCATTATTTTCTTTTAAAGTTCTCTTGCTGCTTCTTTATTCCAGTTGGATCTGCATTAATTTACACCCGAGCAATAGTGAGAGAACAAGCCAAAAAGTGTGTTTGTAATATTGTTCTCCCTCTAGAGAGTTGGCTGTTTTCATTTTTAGTTGTTGTTTTACATTGTTGTTGTTTTTTTGTTTTATTCCTTTTAGTCAGCACTTCAATGAGGTAAGTCGGTCATTCTCTACCGTCTAAGTCTGAAAAAGCTAAGAGAATAAATGTTGACGTCGTAATATTGAGATTTGAAAAAGAAAAAGTGGAAATATTTAAAGTCAAGTGGATACATTTTACTATTTAAATTGTTGACGGCAATACTCAAAACGATGAATATGTAAAACTCTATCGCTGGTATTTATTTATTATGTGGAATAAGTGTTTGATTTTAATGGGAGGAGTGTCGAGGAATGTGGTGTTATTTCATTTTTAACAAGTAAGATTGCTATATGCGGCTATGCCAAATTGATGTGAAGTAAATACGTTATGTTTCGTTCATACACACTCACACATACATTTACAATCGAATAAAATATATACTATTTTTCTTAAATATAACGCAGGCACATTTAATAAGTCATAAATTTGGTTATATTTTTGGCTATAATTTTTTTTATACTGAACCGATTTTGGCAAGTTTTTGACTGGTTATAAATTACATATAACCTTATACTACATTTTATTGTTAATTTATAATTGACATTTCCAAAAATGATCTTCGCCTTAATTAGGTTCTCTGATATCGATCTATAATTTATATTATATTAAAACGATTTTTCTGCTTTTAAAGAGGAATCTTCTCAGATCAAATTTCATTGTACTCTGTCAATTATTGTGGATGTATGCATGCCAACAACAGGCAGACAGACATAGCTTATTTGATTTGAATTAAAAATATATAAACATTATAGGCTCTGAGGCGATTTCTTTATCTTTTAGGGTATACAAATATATGATCAATAATCTTCACAAGTCTTCATTTACTTTTCTCTAATACAATTTTATTGACAAATTAGTCAGATTGTTCGTGATTATATAAAATGTATTTTTAAACTAAAATTCAAAAGTATTATATTTAATAATTTCCGGTCAAAACTTAATAATAATTTTTTCTCATCCGCACAATTATTTAACAGATTGTTGTTAGCATCACGTACAAAATGACTTAATTCGTTCACCACGAATTTTATTAATTTTAAATTAAGTTCAATTCTAATAGCATACAATTAGGAGCGTGAGTTCATTTTTGGGTTAAAAATAACAAAAACCTATTTGCTCAATTGATTTATTTCAAAATAATTTCAAATGTTTTAAATAAATAAAGTGTATTTCAAACAATCAACTGCAAATGATTTCAAAAAAATTTTCTAATGAAATAATATGGAATAGAATTATGACAAAAGGAAACCTAATCTGAAAAGGAGCTTAATAACGTGGTGTAAGGTACATAGATGATTAAAGTTGAACTCACCCGGCATTTTTTTCTCGAGAAAGTGCCTTAACTTTCAAAAAAAAAAAAAATAATAACATTTTTCTTGGAAAAAAAAAAACAATATATAATTAATATTTTTCTAAAAGGCTTCATTACTCAAAATGCCATAGTTTAAATTTTATACCGAAAACGCTCTCAAAATGAACCCTTTTCTAATCAAAACTTTGAATTTAATCTATATGCTGAAAGTTCCCAAAGCCTGAATTTTAGAACGAAATGTTGTTTGGGAAATCTAAGGGAGTTCTTAATTGTTTATTGATGGCCTTTTCAAACTTCCAATAAATGTTAAAAGCCAAAAATCCAGTTCTGCTTGGGATTTTTTTTTTCACACAAGGTAATTCTTTTATTTAATAAATATATTCTTTATCATTTTTGGAAGTCATATTTCTTAACCATTCACATCAGTACCATGCAAATTTTTAGAAATATATAGTTTCACTTTTTTTTCTAGCGCCTATTGCTCTTCGATGTAATCGTCTGTCTGATGTACTTAATTTTTTTATTGGACTTTATATATTTTCAAGCATGTATCAGCTTGAGCACTTTTATAAAAAAGTATTACTTTCTTGTATTTTGTATCCAGGAAAATGAAAGTCAATTTTTTTCTCAAGACTTCTAGAAAATATATGTCAGTGAAAATATCACATGTAGGTGATTGGGGTATTATGCGTTTACACTGATATTTATAATATACAGAAAAAATGGTGTTACATCGACCTTTAAGATAAAATTTATGCGTTTTATAATTAATTCATACCATCATTTTAAAACGCATAAATTTAACATAAATGTTAGCGTCACAATAATCTTGAGCACATCTAAGAATAAATCAAAAAATCAAATTATACGAGGGTAGTTCATTAGTTTTTCGTAACTACCATTTTCAATCAACAATGTGGTGTAGGGTATTATATAGTCAGGCTGGACCGACTACAACATATTTATTTGTTATACCCTCCACCACCACAAGAGGTGATGAAGGTATATTAACATTATCATTCCGTGTGTAACGCTAAAAAGGAATCAACTCAGATCCCATAATGAATATACATTCTTGCATCAAATCAAAATCTGAGTCGATAAAGCTATATCGGTCTGTCGGTTTTGGTACGCTCACATCGACAAAAATTTACAGAGCTCAATGAAATTTGTTCTTAGTATTTACTATTGTCTAGGAAGTTACATATTTAAAACCAGAAAAATCGGTTTAGTATATTAAAAGATATAGACCAACATCTTATGAAACGATTAACTTCAGTAAAATTGTCTATTATGTGTCGGTTTTTGTATTACTGTCAAAAGTAGTTAAGAACCATAATATGTGATTAGATCTGTTTATCCTCATTCCTTATATGATTGATCGAATGAGATTTTTTCAGAAAAAGCATTCAACGTATATTAAATTTACTTAATATAACAAAAACTAAATTAAACAACAATTATTAACATTTCTTTCCCAAACACCCAGTTCTCAGATGAAAAAAAAGAAAAAGAGAGGACATTGAGTACGAATGCCTCTAACTGCAATATGAATGTTTGTAAATGAAGTCTGTTAGTATTTTTTATTATATTTTGTATTTAACGTATCTTTACAGTTCGTATTTGTTTTGTTCTACATTTTTGCTAAATACAAACTTTAATCTGTTAGCACAAGAATCCTTCTCTATCTGTCTATGTATGTGTGTACAAGTGTATTTCATGATATCTATGTAAAAGTGTTTATAGAGAATAAATATAAAAGAACATCATCACAATCGTTTGCTATTCAGCTGAAAAGAGTACACAGACACACACACACAGAGTCATAGAAACTTTAGAAAAAAAGTGAAAAATACCATTTGGGGAAATGAGTGCAAATTGCAGCAATTTAAACAAAAGAAATTCAACTTAACTGTGTGAGTTTATAAGTGCGAGTATTTATCTAAAAATGAGTATAATATAATATATATATGTGCATAACTCTGTGTGTGTTTGTATCTCTTATGTTGGTAGAATTGTATATTGGACTCAATGTAGAAAAAGTTTTCATGTATTTTTGTGCCAGTTTGTTAAGCGAAAGCTTATGACTTTTACTTTACTTTTGTGAACGGAAATGAAAAAAAAAAAAATACTTTAATGTTTGTTTATTTTTGCTGTATGTGTGTATAAGAATTTGTGAGTGTATGTTTATTGAATGAAATAAAACATAAGAATAATAAAACAATCGTGGTGTTTTTCTTTTATCTGTTTCGAAAAAATAAAATAGAAAAACAGGATCCAACACACTTAATCTTCACATGTTTGTAAACGTGGGAGAATATGTGTATGTGTGCATCATACATAAGTGTTTTGTGTTGCTGTTCATGTAAGATTTTATAGCATAAACAATTGTCTTTTGTTTACTTAACGAAAATTCCGTTTTCATTTTGTAATTGTGTGAGTTTTGTGTGTTGTGTGTGTAAGTGTTTTTTTTGCTTGTTTTAATTTCAGCCATTATTCCATAGTGTGGCAGACATACTTGTGTTTTATTTAATATGTCTCCCAGGCATTCCACAAATGGTTTAATATATTTCTGCTTTTATTATTATTTTATATTCGTTTATTTTTATTTTTTATCATTTTATATGTATTTTTTAAAAACATGATCATGTTTGGTGCATGCAAGTACATTGTTAAGACAATTGTTATTTGCTGAACATTGTTAACGTGAACATTGTTATGTCAGCGACCTTTAATGCCATGACAAAAAAATATCTATGGGTTACCATATCAACAATAACAGCGAAAATTATATTTATGTACATAATTATGGAAGTACTTACACGTTTTGTTTGGTTTAATAAGGAGTTTACAATTGAATTCTTTTAGTGCTCGTATTACAGTGAAATGAATTTTAATTTGAGAAATGTAGGTTTTATAAATGGTCAGTAAGTTCTTTTTTTAATTTTATTAAATAATTTAAGTTCAAAACTTTTATTTTTGTTGAAAATGGATTTTTTCCTTTAATTAGGCTTTAAAAATTTATTTCTTTAAAAAATTTTTTTGTTTAAAGGATGATTTTAATTTGCACTTTCTAAGGAATAAATTAAAGTTTTTTGATGTTTTTAACAAATTTTATTTTAATCCTGGTTTTTGGAAAAATATGTAGATTTATAAATATTATATTTTTTAAACTGTTAAATTTGCCCCTTTTTCATAGATCCGCAAACTGCAGAATTGCGTTTCTTTCACAGGCTTGTAGTAAATGAGGGTCACTATATAACGAAATTATAAATGAAGAACGAAATTGTTATCCGTATAATACCTGAAGACCTCTAAACATAAATATTCTTGCATCACCTAAAAATCTGAGTTTCTATACCTTCCACCAAGTGGTGATGGAGGTATATTAACTTTGTCCTTCCGTGGGTAACACCAATAAGGAATCATCTCAGACGCATAACGTACATATATACTATTGCATCAAATCAAATCTGTGTCGATATAGTTATGTGCCTCTGTCCGTCTGTCTCTTCGAAACTTTCTCACGCCTACAATAATTGTCTGAATTCACTAGAATTCTTTCAAATTATTAAAAAGTCAATATATATTTTTAAAAATTTCTCACAAAATTAATTAAGAGAGAAAAGCGTGAGCTATAAACGATTTCAGATCATTTTTACAAAATTGATAAAAAGCTACTTAATGACAAATAGAAGAGAATAACAGAGAAAGAGAGCTTCTATTTTATGAACAATTTTATTTAAAAATTATAGAAATTCGAAACTCTTTATGATCTTTTTACCTTAAAAATTATATTTATTATTTCTTTTAGCAATAAATGTTATATGTCAAGATTATGAAGGCGTATGAGTTATGTCATTATTATACATTATGTATACGAAAAAAACTATTTTTTCCGCATAATACCGGAAGCAAAATGTATAAAGTTTTAATATTTATTTTTCTTTTCGATATTTTAATGTTGACTGACTTAGTGATGGAGATTGGAGAAAATATTAATATGGGAAAGAAACATAGTCTGTAATGGGACTAAAAAGTAGATATAATATTATAAGAAACTTTCGCAAACAAAGTTGAAGTAACGAGTAATCATTAAAATTCTATTTTTCGATCAATAAAAAATTTTGATCAGAAGAGACTAGAGTTTGGTTGCTTATTTTCTATTATTATATTTTCTATTATATATGTGAATTTGACCTTCCATGTGGAATATCAAGAGGAAATGATCTAAAATATTGAAAAATGTAATAAAACAAAAATAAATTTAAATTTGTTTAGTTTTATTGAAGAAAACAGTTTTAAAAGTTTCTTAGTAAATTGGTTCATTAAAAAAAATATAGTTCAAGGGACTGAGATCGAAAAATTCTTAATATGTATTAATTTTAATAAAAACGAAACTGCTAAACTTTCAGTTTTAATTTTTTTTAATTAAAATTTTTACTACAGTTCACAAAAAATATATATTTTTATTGTTTTAGTCACCAATGATGAACTCTGGAATCTTCTTCGAAACCCCTTCAATTAACGTTTTTGTCGTGCTTTCAGTCATTTTGCTCGAACAGATAGTCTTTCTCCGTATAAAATCTACCAGACTTTTGGACAACTTTTGTGCTCTTTAAAAACTATTGAAAAGCACGTTTCCATTATGCATCAAGAATATTTTTTTAGAAAACTTGACTTCAGTTTCCGTGCTGTATTTTTTGCCTATAAATTTTTAGCAGCGTTTCTTTAGGGAACTTTTGAGCCCTATGTGTGTTTAAGCTTTAAAATTTCGTATCAAATAGTTCGTGTACTAAGCGCTAACGGGGCTGTTTTCGTACTGGATATGTTGAGATCTCTTTTGAAAATGTTTGCTATTTTTTTTATCTAAAGAAATCATGTGCAACATACCTTCTACCTAAACTAGGATTTCTATCAACGGATTTTTTAATAACTTTTTAATAACATTGGAATCAACGACACACCTTGGAATACCAAGTTGAGTTGCACTCTTTAACTCCACCCATAGAGTTATAATAGGGTCCAAACTGCAAAATCATGGAGCTGATCAAAAGTTAAAAAACTTAATTTCAAAAAAGTTTTATCTGCCCTACTGTGGCATCATTGAGAAGTGTACTTGTATGATGTCATATAAAAATTGGTTCTAATATTTTCAAACTTTTGGTGACAAATTTTTAGTAACTGTTTAAAAACATTTTATGTCACCAGTTTATTACTTATATTTTTACTGTACTTCATGAAGTATGTTCATAATTATTTCATGATCTCTTTGTAAAATGCAATTTTCAGGTTACAATTTTAATGGAATTCTTTACATTTTATTCCTTAAGCACTTCTTCTTTCACCTCTCCAACCATCCATTCACTTAATTTATAATTCACAGTGTGATAAAAAGAGAGGGAAAAAGAGAAATCATTTTACATTATTGCATTGTGTTTGTTTTATGAAATTGTTGTCTGAAATATAAATATATCCATCCATCCTTTTCATCCTTTCCATTCTATCCGCAGCCACCAACTGCAGTTTTATATAAATATTTTTGCAGTCAGTTAAGTTTTTCTTTTTTACTTCTTTTCAACAAATATTTGAGCTTAAGAAGTAAAAGAAGAATTAATTCGTGTAAAAATGATAAAAAGGAAATAAAAAATCTGCTATAACTTACTATTGCAGGTTGTAATTTTGCGCATTTTTTTCATATTTTGCTACAATTTTTTTCTTTTTTTATACCCTACACCAGCATTAGTGGTGGAAGTATTATGCGTTTATGCTGATGTTTGCAACGGGCACAAAAAATAGTTGCACCACCACTTACGGTTGTAATCATATCACTTCCTGAGACGACTTAAGAAGATGATTTAATGAAATTTGATGCGTAAAATTATTTTGGCCCAAGGATGATGCCTGCTGAAATTGGTTATGATCGGTCCATTAAATCATATAAGCCTCATACAAATGTTTCTCCGTAATGGGGATTTTTGATCTATAAACATTTTACGATAATAATAATTGGTCCATTATTTCTTATAGGTCCCATGCCACCACCCTTCCAAATATGACTTTCAAACTCTTAAATAGTATTTATACGTGGGAATTGTAAAAAATTTTGTCAAACTAACATAAATATAATTCAAAACCGCTGTGTGAAACTATAGGAGGGTCGGTTATTATGTTTTCGAACTATCAAAAAATCAAAATCGCATAAATTTCACATAAATATTAGTACCATAACGATTTATTGCATACATAATCATAAAAAAGAAAAACAAATTATGCGAGGGCCGTTTATACAATATTCGTAGCAGTTATTTACAACCAACAATATTGTGAAGGGTATGGCATAGTTAGGTTTGTCTAACTATAACCTTTTTACTTGTTTCATTTTGTTGTTGTTGTTTTTGTTTTTTTATCAAGCAATAATAATTGCAAACAATCTTAATCATCTTTTTATATTTAAAGTTTCTGTTTTACTTTGGGTTTATATATTTTATTACCATTTTACAAGGAATATTACGACGAATACGAGTTGGTATTTTAATGAATTTTTAACATTTATTTTTGAAAGGACTTAAATATCACAGGGAAGAGAAAAAAGAAGGCAGATAATATACATGAAAGGAATAAGAAAATAGTATTAATAATTTAATTAAATTTAGTGATTGCTTAACGTTACAAAAAGGATTTAATTAAAATTATATGATTTCTGAAAATTTAAGATAACTGTTGTTCATTTAAATGATCCGAAAAGAAATAATAATGTCACAGATTTAAGTTATGTAAATTATTATAGAAGGTATCTAAGTACAGTACATAATAAAAAAATGCTTTCCTGTTTTTTATTATTATGTATTGTACTTAGACTTCATACAAAATACACAATTATAATGTTTTGTTTAGAAAGGTAGAAAGTTGTTATAATCTAGAATTATTAACGCTGAAAAATAGATTTCAACAAGGAGGACAATCCTTTAACGTAAATTAACAATTTTAGACTATTTAAACAAGTAGGAATGCTATAGCCGGTTAAGCCTGACTATGCAACAATGTTGATTATAAATGGTGGTAACGAAAGAGTAATGCACGAACACATGGATTTTAAAATTAATTTTTGAGGGGGATTAAATGGGAACTACAAGTGATTATGGACCGACCATCGTATAATTTTTCACGTTTATTTTTTATTTTTATTTATTTTTTTTATTGATTATTAAAATACCAACTTATATGTGAGTTTTATGCAATTAAAAGTGATATTTGAAAGCAATGAACCGAAATCGCAAAATTTGGTAAATCGATTTAGAATATCAGAAGAATTATTTGTGACAAGCTTCGTTAAAATCACATTATACTGAGGACTTTTATGAATATAAAATCTCATTCCGGGAAGACATTTGTATGGTGGAACATGATTAATTTCCATGGACCAAACTAATAATATGCAATAAATTTTATGAAGAAAAAAAATCCTTGATCAGCTTTCAATAATTTTAACTTTATCATACATTTATGTATGATAAAGTTAAAATTGAGGATCGGGTTCTTATATGGAAGTCGAATGAGGATGGATGTTCTTTTTTTATTTTCTTTATTTGAAACGCTGAGCAATAGAAAGATTGAGGAAGTCAGAACATATATACATTTTTGGATTTTAGATAATTCTTTCTATGGTATCATCTAAATATTCCGGCTAAAGAATATGGATGTTGTAGGAAGTATGCCATATAATGTTGGTACAATATAAAAGTAGAGCTTTTTACACAAACATTATAAATTTTAAAATGTAAATTTGAAACAGTTTGATAAAAATTTTTTTGTTAAATTTATGAAGAAGTTGTATCACTGTGAGCTAGAGAAAAATCGATTTCTTATATTTGATAGCACTGGGAAATATTCAAATCGACAAATTGGGTTCCTTTATTCCAACCAAAAAGCTATTACTGGTATTAGCATAACTTCATAACAGGATATTAGATATGAATATGATATTGAAGAATAGTTAGATTAACGCTTCCAATCTTGGATCTATAGTTAACATAACTTTGAGAATTTACGAAAAGTTCTAAACAGTGCTACCCAAATTTCAGAAGTAAGACTGCGGTATCAAATCATGTTTATAAAAGGAGGTGCTGCAAGAAATAAATTAAAAAATGTTAAGTAAAATAGGATTTGTCTTTGGTTTGGTATCATATTCCTGAAGTTTCACCATTTTTTAATCAATAGAGGCCAAACCTCTTAGTAGCCATGTTTAAAAATCACAAATGGTATGTATCACTAAGAAAGAATCATCTCCCGCTTCAAATCAAAATTTGAGTCGATTTAGCAAAGTCCGTTTGTCCGTCAGTTGTTAGTACGCTCACAAACAAAATTGACAGACCTTATTGAAATTTAGCCTGAGTATTTTTATAGTCCTGAAAAAAATCCTATCTAAAATCAGCAAATTCGGTTCAGTAGAAAAAAGTTATAAATATATAAAGATAAAAAGTATAACTAATTTTATGGTTCATTAATTGTTCTTGTGTTATATTTAAGAAAATCTTTTATTTATTGCAGAAATCTGTGAGTTTAGTCTGTATGTACTAAATATAACGTATTTACTTCACATGCATTTGTGATGGAGAGTATTGAGGATTCAGCATAGTTACTCTTACTTGTTCTTAATACAAACTTAATAATGAAAGGATATCGATTATCAAAATCAAGAAAGTCGTATGAGTTATATAAATATTATATATTAAGTATAAGTCTGCTTTAACAATTTATTTACTGATACACTTCTTCAAATAAGTGTGTGTGAAATTATAAGTGAATTTATATTGAATCAACTTATTTAAATAAATCTGTTCAGATTCTTTTGTCCATATTTTTTTTTTAATTTACCAATTTTGATTTATAAATAAAATTTTCCTAAATATCTAATATTTACTTTTGAAATAATTTCTCTTTAAATAATTACCTTTCATTCATTTACAAATGAAAAAAGAATCTTAACAAAGAAAAAAATTATTTTAACATTAGAAAAGAATTACAATTTTTCAATGGAAAATTCAAACACATAATTTTTGCATTAACAAATACAGATGCACAACAAGTTCAAATACATTTCAACACAATCACTTATACATATTTTCGTCTGTGTTGTTTGCTGCACTCACACACTGAAAAGAACACATTTGCAATTTCATACATTTTGTTTTTTTGTTGTTTTTATTATAATTTATCTTCTCTCAAGCAGAACCCAAAAAAAAAAAAGAAACATTTTGCACCAAATGCGATTAGAGCCAGAAAAAGTGGGAGAGAAAAAGAGAAATAAAAATACTATAAAATAAAGAATAGAAAACATTTTTAGAAACAAATCTCCTGAATATGTGCATATAATACGTTCACACAAATATAGACAAATTCTTTTAAATATGCATATGCATGAAATATTGGTCATGGCAATAACAGAAGCTGCAAAAAAGGATGTGAGCAGAATAGTGATTCATGAGCCATAACATTGATACGATACAGGTTCTGTTCGTATACATCCTATGTGTTTGTTTAAAATATATTTTTTTGTGTGCAAATTTACAAATAAATGAAATTTTAATTTAATAGGGTGGTACAGTGAATTGTTTCATAGATAAAAGGTAAAAACAAAAATTCAAATTTACCGAAACGGTAGGCGGTAAGAACTCTTGATAAAATTATACTGAAATTTAAAAAATTACTGAGTAAAGGATAACGCCAGGAAGTTATCATCTAAAATATTGATAGATGATATTTGTACCAATTTTTTATTATTATAATTAGAATTATTTCCGAATGCATTATACGAAATTATAGACATCAATAATCAAAATAAAAGAATCAGATTTCTCTTATGGGAAATTATATTGGCCAATCAAAACTCTTTTCAACATTCGATTTTAAAATCACAAAATACAAATTTTCTGCAAGATTTCAAATAGTTATCTTTGTTAATAAATATTTGAGTTCAATTTTCAAAAATTCATGAGAAGTGGATGACTTTTTGTATTTCTAAATTATGGAAATAATTATAAGGAACTTTATTCCAAATGATTTGTAAAATAGCAGACATTTTTTTTAATAAATCGGGACATTAATTTTGGAAACATATTAAATAATCTTTCACAATTTTGAGAGCTGAAATTTTAAGTACAAATAGTTTGAAAACTTTTAGAGGTAAATAAATTATGCAGCTGATGGTATGAACAATGATGGTATATTTTAAATGAACGAGAGACCAAAACTTGGCGGTTAGAAAAATTTAATATCCTAAGTGGGACCCAATGGGTTATTGCGACTTTTATTTAAAATTATATCCATTTAACCCCTTTTTTTAACTGGTTTAGAACCAATGCTTTTGTTCCTCGAAGAGTTTTCATTACTGTCAAAAACCCATATAAATACCTTCATGGAATTGGGGTTTCAGCAAATAGAACTCTTAAATAAATACAATTATTTTTTAAATTTATATAACTCTCTTTTAACAAATTACACCAAATTTTGCTGTTGCTTTCATAAAAGGCTTTTCCTGTATAGTTGTTGAAGTTTTATAAAATCCTTAAATATGTAAAAATTTCATTGAAATATATATATATAGTAAATATTTTGATGAATATCGGATCAAGTTCCCCCATAGTTTCTTACTTATATGTTACATGAGATCTTTAATTCAAAAAAGTCCTAAAAGATCTTTTTACCGAATTTGAGAAATTTACCAGACTCGGTCTATAACTTTACCAGACTCGTTCTACGATTTGCATTTCCGTGAATAGGGTTTTGAAATCATTTTTAAATGCTCAGATCTGTTATAGATATTGATATTGCAACAATATTTGATAAATTCAAGCATAAATTAAAAAAAAAAAAAAAAAAAAAAAACAAATTAGGGTTGTTTCAGAAGTTGTGCAATGACCATATCCAATCTACAATATGGAATTTAAATGTTTTTGGTTCATATTGTTAGGCCTTTATTGGGCTTATAATTATTCTAATATGTTGAGAAAACTTCGTAATATAAAAAAATCTAAAAAAACCCTGCCCTGACATGATCTCATTTTGTTTGAAGAATTTCAAATATGTTAGACCATTTAAACAACTTTTGGAATCTCTATTTTTATATAGCGAATATGGTATTGAGACTTTGTCATTTTATATGTAGCACGATGAAGGAATTCAAAAGTCCTTAGTAGCATATATATTCTGACGTCGTATCAAAATCTGAAACGATTTACCCAAGTCTGTCCGTCTGTTTGTTTGTCTTTCTGTTCGTCTGTCTGTTGTTGGTACGCTCAGATCCACAATAATTGACAGAGCACAATGAATTCTGACCTACGTATTTGTAATTGTCCTAAAAAATTTCCTATTTAAAACTGGCAAAATCAGATCAAAATTCAAATTATAAAAAGAGGGACAAAAGTGATAATATGAAGAAATCTCAATTTGCGACTGAATTCGCAGGTGATGTAAAAAACAATGTTAAGGAAGTATGTGCGTATTAAAAGTTTAATTTTTTATTTAAATAATTTTTTTAATAAAAATTTACTCAAATTACTTTTTATGACACATTTGTTTTGTCATTTATAAATGTTTTTTTTTTTTATTTTTGAGGTAAAAAAAACCAAAATGTGTAATTTTTTTTAAGTTTTAAAGGTGAAATTGTATATTTTTATTTACACATGTTTACACACACACATTTTTAGTATTTTTCAAATGTCACATAAAACAATTGTTGCTTGAAATGAAATCTGTCATTTGGTTTTAGTGTAAAATTTATTTATAGTTTTTCTACAAAAAAGGAAAAAAAATATTCCCATAAAATGACAACATATTAAATTACAAAAGAAAATATTATTTATTGATAAATATAACGAATTTGAAATACACTACTGTTATAGTGAGTTTTATTCTTAGAAAATTTGCGTGTTATATATAACTGAAACATATAATTTGAAATGGCAAAATTTTCCATTTTCAAAAATTCATAATACAAAACCCAATACGATTAGATTTGGTCTCGTATTTCGATGTTGTGTTACATATTTGGAAGATATCTCTTAAATCTAATTGCCTTCATAGAAGTTTTGTTCAAATAAACTTACAGCATAAATTGCATAAAATTTCCTCAACTGTAAAAGGAAACCATCATCACAATATAAACATTAGGATGGCATGATATTATGTACTATTATAAGTAGAAATAATTAAATCTTAAAGACACTAAAATATAAAGAAATAGTGAACATTTTCCAAAGTGATGTTAAGTACATTTTATTTAATTTTAGGTATTAAATAAATATGGAAGTTGACGCAAGTGTTGTAGTCTAATACAATAACTATGTATTTAGTTTATATGAGTATTACCTAAATTGTTATGGGTATTTTTCCTAAGCTCTGGTATTGTATTACAAAAATAACAATAGCAATTTTCTAACAAATATGACAAGAAAATTACATAGCTTTTGCGTAATTTACAAAATGGATAATATTGTTTTGATACACTTATATGTTTTAGTAACCCCTACTTAAACTTGATGTAAAATAGAGAATATAAGGTATGTCATTTTATAAATAACAACAAATAAAAATGTTATAATCGTAATTCCCTTCACCAAATTGCTATATATAATATATATAGTTTGTTTTCTGATTTATGATTAAGTGTGAAGTACAACAACATGATACTAAGATTTATGGAAAATTTAAGAGTTTTAAAAGGATTTTTTCTGGGGTGTTATTAGAGCTAGAAAAATAATGGCCCAACCTTCGTATAATTTTGAACATGGATAGTACTTATATGTGAGATTTATGCCCTTCAACCGATCGAGCTTTGCATAATTTATCATATCGACATAAACCCCATTAAGAAAGGACATTTTTAATGAAACATTGGACCGAATATGGTAAATTTCAATAAGCTTCATAAAAGAACTGGCATGAAGCAATTTTTGTCAGATTTTCTCAAAAACTGCTACCTGTAGAGCGTTCACAGATCGTTGTCCAGGACATGTTAAGGTAATATATCGTATTAGTGTTATGAAGTTGTGAGGCCAACAGTATAAAGAAAAGTTGGTGGCCTTATATAACTATTCGTTTCTAAATACCATTATAGTAACACAATTTACTCCAACACTGTATCAATAATTTTGTAACAGAATTCATAAGATATTGCTATGAGGATAAGAAAAAAAGTTTAATGATGAGTATTCGTTGTTCAGCTAATTATGCCTTCCGACATGCTTTAATCAAAATCTTTCATTACAAGTGATCAAAGTTATTTTTATCCTTATAACCAATAGAGGAAAAATTATGTCAAACCTCGAAACCGAAAGAACTTTAATAAGGTTATTGAAAAGTTACGAAAACGCAACGGTAGTTCAAAATGGGTTATCATAGATAATTTTACTTTTTATTTTTTTTTTAATTTGTATATTCATTTGTCTGTAGTGATACAAAGAAACTAAGAAAAGCAATAAATAAAAATGTGGTGGCGTATGATCAATATATTATATATTTTTTTTATTAAGTATACGTTCCATATTATAATATTTAATACAAAAAATTATTTTAGAAAAAAAAATAATATACAGCCATTTGTAATTCCATCCAGCAGATTTTCTAAAAAAGATATTTTTTGATTATTTTAGTAGCCTTTTATAAAATGATATAGACAGAATTGTGGAATTAATTATGTCGGCTGTATTTAAATATTTAAACTGATTTCTCAATATTTGTTAGTGTAACAAACCGGGTTGAATTTTGCTATCTCTAAAGATTATCTTATCGACAATATAAAGATTTTAACGAAGATTTTAGAAAATTCGGAACACAAAAGTTCGTTAAAATAGTAAGAAATCACACAAACTTATATTTTAACAGTCTACACTAAACTCTAACTTGAGACCAAAATTATGACTTGTTATGTAATTCTATATAAACTACTACAACACTCTTTATAGTTCTTATTGTAGATGATCAACATTTAAATTAAATATTACTTATACGTATTACACATAAATGAGTTTTTCTTATACCCTACACCACCATAGGTAGTGGGGATAATATGCGTTTGTGCAGCCATTTGTAGCGGGTGGAAAAAAGTCCTGCCATCACTTTAAAGTATACAGATCGACACAGAATCACTTTCAGAGAAGATTTAAGTATGTCCGTCCGGATGGCCGTCCATGTAAGGCTTGAAGATATCTTTATACAATTTGACACGTTTTATTAATTTAGCCGAATGACGATGCCCATTGATATTGGTTGTGATTGATCCATTATTTCATATAGGGCATATACAA
The DNA here is from genome assembly GCA_004302925.2 of Cochliomyia hominivorax. Classification (NCBI taxonomy): domain Eukaryota; kingdom Metazoa; phylum Arthropoda; class Insecta; order Diptera; family Calliphoridae; genus Cochliomyia; species Cochliomyia hominivorax. The sequence continues at coordinate 26,428,455 of PYHX02000158.1, forward strand.
ATATTTCCCGGGATGGGGGTCTATAAAATTACTCAATCAACCAAATTTTGTAGAAAAAATTGTATTCTGAAAAGATGTGCTAAATTATACGAGAATCGATCCATTATCTCTCATAGATCTCATATAACCGGCTTTCCAAATATTACTTTAAAAATCATAAATCGCACTTATACGTAAGTTTTAGTGCGATTTAGTCAAATCAAGATAAATATAAGCCAAAACCGCTACTCGAAAATACATAACATAAATATTAGTATTATAATAATCGATTGCACACATAAGCATTAATAAGAAAAGAAAATTATACGAGGGCCGTTCATAAATTTTGCGTAGCAGTTGTTTACAACCAACATTATGGTGTAGGGTATTATATGGTCGGGCTTTACCGACTATAATATTTTTACTTGTTCGATTAATATCTTTTTACTTATTTAGACCATTTCTGTTTGTAAACCTTAATAAGTTTAAGAAATTGTTATTGTTTAAATGCCCTTAATCTTGCCAAGAAATTGAGGCAGTTTTATATGTACACAATAAAATTATTTGTTGTTTATATAGAGAACATTAGACTAATGAGTTTTGTGGTTATGTAAATGGCTTAAATATTTCAGTGACACTCAGGGCTAGACACTTGGTCAAGTAGATGTAAGAAATATATTTGTGGAAAAGCTCTTGAAATAATGTTTTAAAAGCTTTAAAATTTTCTTTGAAAACAACGTTTTTAATCCAGGGAAATGGTGTTTTAACCATTTACGTATTTTATATTTAATTAAATCTTTCATACATAAATTTGTTTATTTGCCTGTATAATGTTAAGTGCATGTGTTTCATTTTTCATTTCCTGTTTAATGATATGAGATGATAATTAATAGAAGGAAATTGTGGTTTTATATAAATAAATATATATTACATAACATTTCATAAACATTAATATATCTCAAAGTAATTTGATAAAAATAATAATTTATTTGACATTATACTAAAATAATATTTTGTTATATTATTACAAAAATTGAATAAAATTTAATTTATAAAAAATATGTAATTAAAATTTCCTATTGTTTGCATTTTAAATAAAATAGAAAAATTAGTTATTCAAAAAAATATTTATTTTAATTGTGTTATTTTAAATACATAATTATTTAATTAGATTTGTATTGATTTGAAATATGTTCGAATTTTATTTTAAAAATTAAATTTTAGATATATCAGTGCAAAAGGAACGTTTATCAAGTATAAAAAATACAAATGGTTTATATAGGTTTTATTGAGTGCACTTGGTTGCAGGAACCCATTAGTATTTCCAAAATAAAAATTGAACTGGAAACTAGGAAACGAAACAGATCGAAAGAAATATACCATACAACTCCTGTGGTGTATGATATAAAAAAATTAAACATTCTGTCCCATTTTACTTTAACACTTAATATAATCTTCCTATGAGAATTTCCCTTTTAAGTTATAGTTTTGCTGTAAAATCCAATCAGCTGCTGAAATGTTATATTTATTAAAAAAAGTTTTACATTCTATCCCACTGTACATTTTTCCTTTCCCAACAAAATATTTCTTACTTTTCAATTTTTGTGTTCCTTCTATTATAATGTGGAAACTTCCTATATCAAATTCTATTGACACTACTTGATACCATGGAAACAGTCTGAAATAGATATTTATTTTTTGGACATTTTTGGTGGAATAAAACTTTAAAAAAATTAATTAATTAATTTGTTTATCTCTTATTATGTTCAAACTCATTAAAACCCATCTGGCTGTAACTGATAACTTTTCACTAAAATTTGCGTAAATTATTTTTCTGTCTCACTTTGTAGTCTTTCTAAATATGAAATTATTCTCAAAATTTAACAAATATTTATATCTTTTCCATTTTCTACTTAAATTCTTTATAAACAATTGTGATATTATTTTTCATTTTTGTACCCTTCACTACCATCAGTGGTGAAGAAGGTATGTTAACTTTGTTATTCCGTGTATAACGCTATAAAGGAATCATCGAAGACCTCATAATGTATATATTCTTGTATCAAACTAAATCTTAGTCGTCTTTACGCCTATTTCTCTGTCTGTCTGTCTGTCTGTCTGTCCGCCTGCCGTTAGCACTTTCATATTGGATATGCTTATTTTGTAATCCCGATCCCGGAAATCCAGGGTAAAAAAATTAATTTCGGGATTTTTCGGGGCTTATTAATCGCGAATTTTCTGAGAAATCGCGAATTAAGTTTTGTACAAAAACTTTACTCCATTTAACAAAAAAGTTATTAGTCCATTTCACTCCGGTGTTATTTTTTATATTAAAATTACCTAAGAAAATCCCGGGACCCCGAAAAAATCCCCTAATTCTAAAAAATCCCGGGATTTGATTTTTAAAATATCGAATCAAGGATTTAAAAAACACTTCCTTTTGGCATCCCTATCTAACATCCACAATAATTGACAGAGCTCAATGGATTTTGGCCTGAGTATTTCATATTATACTGAGAAATTCCCTGTTAAAACAAACATAAACGGTTCAGTAGATTAAAAGATAAAGACCGATATCTCAGACAACTCGTAAGTTCAAGCAAATATCTTTCATAAAATTATCAAAGTTTTCATAATATATAACAGTATATATTACCAATCCACCAATGATCAAAATCGGTTAAGAAGAAAAAGTTATAACCAAAAATATAACTGAATTTATGACTCATTAAGTGTTCTGTGTTATATTTAAGTAAAAGCTTTTATATATATATTGTATACGTCTGTGAGTGTATACGTACGAAATATTTTTTTAACACGCAACTGTGGTGAAGAGTATTGAAGTTTCGGCACAGCCGAATAAAGCATTCTTACTTGTTTAAGGACATTTTTGTTTGGTTTTCCTTTATTTTCTTTTTATTTTTTATTTTTTTTGTCTTGTCTTATCTTTAACAGGAAATTAAAAAGTCATTTTCCAAAAGCTTTTAAGAACTATGAATGCTTCCAGCAGTTTCCATAATAATAAGTATTTATCAATTTTAAAAGAAAGTGCGAAAAAAGGAAGTATCCAAAACTTAAAAAATACCGAAAAAAGGGAATAAAGTTATTAAAAGTAAAAAATAAAAAAATAAAATGATAAAAATATTATCCAATTTCTGGAAAAAATATGTCATGCTATGAAGGATTTATTATCCAAGAGTGAACATGTGTATGTGTATTATAAAGGAATGTTGAAGGAATTTGAATGAAATATTTAAAATATGTGTTATATTAAATATTTTGTATATTGTGCATTCAATATTATTTTAATATAAATATTTCAAAGTTATTTTAATAATAAATATAAAATATTTTTGTATAATTTTCTTCAGACATTTAAAAATTTGCGTGAATGCACCTTAATTGTTTAATCCAATAATCAATTAATTTTTTTTATTTTGAAAAGGAAAAATTATAAAGGTATGAAAATAAGTTATACTGTTCAAAATAACTGCTACTGTTTTGAAAAATAGAACGAATGAACCTTATTTCAGATACCCAGTTCTATGCGTTTTCCAGCAAGGGCGATCTCCAACGATTTTAATAAAACGTAGTAAGAAGGAACAAAATCTACACTATAAATGAAAAACTTTCGATTTACCGTTTTTAAAAAGCCTTTTGAATGGTAATGAATGATTATGGCCAAATTATTTTTCTTCAGTACTATTTAACTGGCATAGCCAGACACAACTTCAATAGCTTATGGAATACAAAAAACATTTCTAATGACACTTAATTTTCAACTCACTGAAATCTGTTTTTATAATAATTCAGTGGGAACTACCGAATATTTTTTAATGAAATTTCACAAAGAAATTTTTAAAGTATTTGCTAATTGGTATGGAAATTCTGATCTGCCGTCAAAATGTTTCCAATGTTATTAAACATACCGAAAAAAATTTTTGATAGAAAACCTGACTCAAAAGAGCTCCCAAAACAAACGGTTAGAAAACAGCAAGCTTAGCTTAGTGCTCGGACTAATTGTAACGAAAAGGCTTGTTGGGTAATGGATGACAAAACGTATATGCTGGCAGATTTTTTCGCAATTTCTTGGCCAATAATTTTTTGTTGCAAATACTCGAGAGAATGTTGAAGAAAAATTTGGGACTAAGCAGCAGTCAAAATTTTTTTAAAAGTTCTTTTATGGTAAGAAATATGCATTTGCGAGAAAAAGGAATCATTTGTTATAACGTTCTCTATAAATACCGAAATTTATATCGAGTAATATTTTCAAAAATATTGCTTGCATTTATTAGACTTCATAATGTGTACATTTATGTCATGACTTGTCATTGAGTCACTGATAAACATTATTTTGATTGGTACAGGACAATAATTTGGTATTATTTCCAAGAGTTTCAAATCCTCCAAAATGTCCGGAGTTAAGGTCAGCGGTGAGATATCGGCCTCCTGTTAAAAGAGATTTCTAGAGTATAAAAAGGGTGTCCAAAAGTCTGGTAGATTTTAAATTAAAACTGTTTAATGGTTTCATTTCTATTTACATAAATGTATTACTAAGAACTTTTCTATCTCACTCTTTACATTGAAGTTTATTTAAATATTATTTGCCCACAAAATATTTGCTTGTTTAATTTTTTTCAATTCTTTAGAAAAAGTTATGTGCGTTTATAGAAATATGCCTGGTGCCTGGTTTTGCAATTTTAATTCTAAAAAAAATAAAAAATAATTTTTTTATTTTTTAGAATTTTAAAGGAAATCTTATAAATATTTTTAAAAAATTTTACTAGATTAAGGACTCTTGTTCAAATAAGGAGATAAAATTCGAAGGATTGCTTTGATCCATTACGTGATCTCGATAACCTAAGTTTTAGAAGAATTTGAAAACATCTCAGCTCTAAACTTATGAAATTTTATTGAGATAACTTCAATGTTTCAAAAGTTACAGAGTTACTCATAAGTTGGTTTTCAACCCTGAGTCAAATTTCATAAATATATGTTACCTTTTTTTCGTTTGCGATAAACGATTTATATAGTCCAGTTAGGGTAGAACCATATTAGCAGCGGGTGTAAGTTGTATAGTAATATTTTAAGACTTTCATAGAAATAAACGAATACTTATGACCTTGTACATTTAGAAATTCCAATTCATATAAAATGAATTAATTGCTTTCATTCTACATAAATATATTTAAATTAAAGTTATTTGTTGTATAAACTCATTTATTCAACAGAGTTAACTAAAGTAGCATATTAAATAAATCATATCACTTAAAAGGCAACATTTTCATAATTTTTTACCACAATATGCTACAGATTTTATGATGCAGAGCTTCTCCCAAAGCAAAAAAAAATCTAAAGAAAATGAAGAACTTTTCTTTTATAATGAAAATAACAGAAAACTTTGTTGTTAACATTTTACAACCAAACTTCATTAATCAAACCAAAACTAAACAGACAAAATATAAAAGCAAAAATACATTTATTTAGGACTATAAAATGTTCATATTTTTATATAAGTAAAAGTAGTTGTATGTAAATTATTTAGTAGTTTTGTAAAAACATTATTTTTTATTTACTTTTGGCAACATTTATAAGGATTTCATTTCCTAAAACGCCATCATTCATTATAATATTAAAAATACAAAAACACATTTTATGTTGCAACAGAAATTCTCAGATTTTGCTTCTTTTTATACCCTACACCAGCATAGGTGGTTGGGGTATTATGCGTTTGTGCAAAAATTGTAACGGGCAGAGAAAAATTGTGCTTCCAGCACTTTCAAATATATCGTTAAATTTAGGATCACTTTCTGATTCGTTTTAATGATGTCCGATTGTCCATGTAAACCTCTGAACAAAACGCGGGCCGCAGTTTTTATAATATCTTAATAAAATTTGATAGTGTTATTATTTTGGTCCAAGGAACTTGCCAATTGAAATTGGTGATGATAAGTCTTTTATATATATAGCGATTTTAGAAAAATGTTGGCACAAATTTGTTTTATGATATTCTAAAACGATGTGCCTAATTATACGAGAATCGGTCCATTATTTCTCATAGGTCCCCAAGTATTACATATACATTGATGTTGTAAAATGGATTGATCTGTCGAACAAAAACTAAAGCGATCGAAAGCCAGTCACTCGAATTCGTGTAAAATTGGGTTTCTTTATCTACAAAACTTTTGTTCGCATTTGCTCACGTTATTTGTTTTGAAATTTTTTGTCATATTTTATGAAATGTAGTAAAAATGCTACTAATTTGTTTAAGCAAATTACAACAATGTTGAACAAATAAAAAATACAAAAATAATAAATAAAAAAAAACAATTTTGAAATAATATTTTTTTTTTCACAAAATCTTAAAAATAAGAAGAAATCGGGCATTATTTCGATAACAAAGAATTGTTTAAGGATGGATAAGCAGAACTTAAAAACATGGTATGTTTCATTCAAAAATTCACTCAGGCGAAAGCAAAATAACTAGTGACCGATTTTGACATTTCAGTTCGAATCGTACGAGATACAGAAACCGAATTTTGTATGAAAAGTCTTACGATTTCGTTCGACTTGGCGTTCGATACTTTGTTCGCATAGATCCAAAATCCAAATGTGTTTTCTTTCGCTTAGAAAGCGAACGAAACCTTTCGTTCGACATACAGAAACAGGCTATCAATGTGCGAAATTTTACGAGGGTCGGTCTACAATTTCTTCGAGATCCCATGTAACACTTACAGAAAAACCTTTTAAAACGCAGTAATAACATATGTAAAATACTAACAAAAAATACCTTAAGATTCCTTGGTAGTTACCACTTATAACCAAGGAATCATTTCATATATTCTTGTATCAAATCTGAGTCGATATAGTTTCTGTTTTAAACCAACAAAATCGGTTGGATACATTAGAAGATATCTAAGTTCTAGTAAAATACTTTTCTAAAATTGTCATTTATAAATCGACGTGATTGTATGTGAAAGTGTGTATGTAAAATGATTTCATATTCACATGCATTTATGGTGAAAGGGTATTGAAGATTCGCCATAACCATAACATTTTTACTTATTTTGGTTTGCTGTGGTTATCTCTAGTTGCAATTCATTTTATTTTCAAAAACTCAATTATAACTGTTTAAAGTGAGCTAACTGAATAAAATGCAAAAAAAAAAAATTAAAAAATATATATATTAAGCTCTTTTTGTTCTTGTAGTTGTTATTATTGCATTTTTTTGTTGCATTTTGTATAGGAATGAGGAGAAAATAAAAGAGTATATTATTAAACGAAAAACCACAGCTTTTAGCTTTTAAAATTATGAAAATTCTCTTTTCTGTGGCATAAAACCCACGTATATTATATCTGTGGCAGCAAAACTTTATTTTTGTTGCTAAATATTAGAAAAAAATGAAAATGAAAAGCTGGGTAGGTTTTTTATACTTTTTTGTTGTTGTTGTTGTTTTAAAAAGAAATGAATAATTACCGCTTGTTGGTGTTGGTGTAAATAAAACTTTTCTATTAACCTAAAAAATAAAAACTGAGAAGAGGAAAGAAAAAAAATAATAACAAGAAGTTCAAGGATGTTTTACGTTGAAAGGTATAAAATAAATATTTTATATAAAAACTATTTTAAGTGGTTGTGGGCTGAAATTGAAGTGTTTAGGATTATTTATTTTAAATAAAAGTTTAACTGAAATAAGGTGAATATTTTAGATTAAGCAATTTGTTGCAAGTTAGTAACAGCGGTAAATGGGTGAAGTAAGAAGTTTGTCAACAATAATTTTACATAAGTTCTGTACTTTTTCTACTCATTCTGGGCAAGTTCTGCAGAATACTTTCAATCGCGACAAGGACATCATATACATTATGCGGATTTTGGATGATCCTTTTCACAGGCAAGATCTAGAACTCTAGCAACACAAGTGATGTTGTTGGTACATAAACTTCGTCATTCCATGTTCAACTCCAAAAAAATAATATAAAATTAAATTAACATCTGAGTCCTGTATCAACTTAATATAAAAGTCCGTCCACATGTTGGAAACATTAGGACTCCTAAAGAACTCGTAAATTATGCATGAACGTAACAAAATTGTAATTTTTCCATCCGATTGTAACTAAATATTTAACAGCCGATTTCGAATATTCATTAGGCCAAAGTTTACACCTTTTTTATGTCAGAAAATTACCAAGGATCTACATGAATTTAAAAAAGGGTAATCGAGTTTATTCAAAAGTGAATTTTTTGGTGTTCACAGAGTATAAGACCATTCCAAAGATTAACATTTATCATTATAGTAATATATGTATTAGTGCGTATATTTTTTACCCTACACCTTCGTAGGTGGTTGCGATATTATGCGTTGGTGCAGAGGTTTGTAATATACAGAGAAAATGGTGTAACATGGAAATATACTGTTCGACTCAGAACTGAGTCGATTTAATGATATACGTCCGCCTGTCTCTCCGGCTGGCTATCCATGTAAACATATCGTAGTTTTTGAGATATGTTGATGAAATTCAGTACACTTTTTTGGCTTTGGACGAAGCCTGTTGAAATTGGTCATATTTGGTACAATATTTCAGATAGCTCCCATACGATATAAATTCAACGAAATTCAACAAAAGAAAGTCTTATAGTATTATAAATCGATGTGCTAAATTATGCGAGCATTGGACCATTACATGTCATATATCACTTTAAACGGTAAAATCGCACATGTACGTTATTGTTGTTTAAACAAATGGTCAAATTAAAAAAAATATAATACAAAATTGTTGTTTGAAATTATACGAGAGTCGGTATACATTTAAGAATATATAAGAAAAGCAAATTATATAAGGATCGTTCATAAATTTTTCGCTGCTGTCATTTAGAATCATCAATGTGGTGTAGGTTATTACATAGTGTGGTTTGAATGCCCATAACGTTTTTACTTGTTTTACATGAGTTTACCTACTTGAGAATTAACTTGGATATTAACACCAACATGTTTACATTAAAGGGCAATTAAACATATTTATTACAATTATATGTTTTACATGATAATTAACTTTAAAATAAAACTAAATCCATTTTCTTTTATCATAAAAGTTTTTTTTAATAATTTTTTTTAAATCAGTTTTTTTCTTAGTAATATTTAATTAAATGCTCTATATTATTCTTCTTTTTATAAAACATTTTTTTCATATAAATTTATCTTATATTTTCTTAGAATAACAAAACTAACCCAATTGAAGTTAACTTTAATAAACAATTGTTTTAATAAAGTTGTTTCTTTTTTATTCTGTTTTGTTTTCATTTTAAAAACTTTACTTTACCAAGTAATTTACAATATGACAAGTCATGTAAAATGAAAAAGTATTGCGTTTGTAAAATATAATTTATCCTGAAATGAAGTACTTTGTAATAGAATATTTAAATAATAAATTTAAAGTCAACCCACCTTGTTGTCATCATAACAATGTAAAAACTATATAAATCTTGGACAGAACTAAAGTCAAACTTATAAAAGGAATATATGTTTTTCTATATAGTATTTTCTTAGGAGTAGAAGTAAAATTAGGATTTAAGTCGACTATTTTTGAATTTAATGAAAAATTGGATTTTTGGTGAAAATTTTTAAGTGAAAATATGAGTAGAAATTTTCACTAAATTTGCGATTTTAGTGAAAATTTGAATTTTTGGTGAATATTTTTTTATTTGATTTTATACTGAAAAATTGATTTTTTTAATGAAAATTTAGTTAAAAATTTGATTTTTTAGTGAAATTTTTTTTAGTGTTAATTTGTATTTTTAGTGAAAATTTGAATTTTTAGTGAAAATTTGAATTTTTAGTGAAAATTTGAATTTTTAGTGAAAATTTGAATTTTTAGTGAAAATTTGAATTTTTAGTGAAAATTTGAATTATTAGTGAAAATTTGAATTTTTAGTGAAAATTTGAATTTTTAGTGAAAAATTGAATTTTTAGTGAAGATTTGAATTTTTAGTGAAAATTTGAATTTTTAGTGAAAATTTGAATTTTTAGTGAAAATTTGAATTTTTAGTGAAAATTTGAATTTTTAGTGAAAATTTGAATTTTTAGTGAAAATTTGAATTTTTAGTGAAAATTTGAATTTTTAGTGAAAATTTGAATTTTTAGTGAAAATTTGAATTTTTAGTGAAAATTTGAATTTTTAGTGAAAATTTGAATTTCTAGTGATAATTTGAATTTATAGTGAAAATTTGAATTTATAGTGAAAATTTGAATTTTTAGTGAGAATTAATTTGAGTGATAATTTGAATTCTTTGATAAAATGTTCATTTTTAAATGAAAACTTGTAATTTTGATAGTGGAAAGCATAATTTTGGGTAAAATTTAACATTTTTTTAATTTGTTTTGAATAAATATTACTTATACGCACCATTGCACAGCGGAATCATTTTTTAAATATATACGTAACCTTTTTTTTTTGATTCGCAACAAATTGGACATTTCGATAGCAGAGGCGTGTAGTTTAAAAAATATATATTTGAATCCCATTGGGAGTTCACAGATAGCGTTATAGGGACTCTCAATAACTCTATTCCGCAAGCAAAATTGTTTGTAACAGTCCCTAATAAGATCTTAAAAAAACTATTTTACATGTTTTATTCAAAATTTAAAATTTTGCATGATATTTTAATAGGTATCTGAAAGTATTCAACCGATTTTCTTAAAAATTAATAAAGTTCATCTCTTCAGCTGTTGATATGTAAAATTTCCTATAAATCTAACTAATCCACAAAGTGTTACAGAAATTGTTTCTATTCCACTGTGCATTGTTCGGTGAAAAAAGAAAAAAGTGTTTGCCTTCAAATGAATTCGATTCCAAAAAATATATTCACAGAAATTGGAGCCAAAATATTCTTAAAGGTACCAAAATGTATGAGTGTAGGTTCCATATTTCTTTAAATCCCATGTAAACCCCCATTCCAAGTATCACTTTTAAGAGCATAAATCATACATATACATTGGTATTATTAGATTATCTGCTCAAAGTAAGATGAATATAATCAAATGAAATTATACGAAGGTTGTTCATAAATTTTTTATAACTACCATTTTTAAGCAACAATGTGATGTATGGTATTCGATAAATGGACTTGACCGACTATACATTCTTAATTGTATTTTTTATTGTTTTTTGGAAGAACGATTTATTTATATTTAACTGTTTTAACTAAATAAAATTATTCACTCTATAAACATGGAACTTTCTCACAAATTATGTACCATTGTGTAATACAAGTCGTAAATATAAATAATTATAACAAAACCAGATGTTTTAAAACTTTATGATTTTAAGCAAAATACATATGTTTCCCCATTTTGTAAATACAAAATTTCTTTTAAGTTTTACTTACTCCCCTTTAATGCGTCGTTTTCTCACTGTGTCCTCACAATAATACAGAGATAAAAATTACAGAAAAAAAGAGTAATACCAACAATATGGCAGCTTACAAGTACCCACCGCCGGTTAGTTCATAAAACTTAAATGTTAATAACAAAGTAAACTTGTGTTAAGCCATTACAATGAATTACACACAGTTTACTGTTTGTTTATTATACTAAAAAATGTATACAAAATATTATAATTAAGTACGAGTATGTACTTAGTATTATATTGTATTATGACTACGATGACTATGATGATGACGACGGCGACTATACTCATTTCCGTTTCCTGTTTTATGGTTTGTTTTGTTTTTTTTTTTTCTACAATTCAGTTTTGTTCTGTCTACGCTATTTTATATTTCTTTGTTTTGTTTTGTTTTTTTTTTCAAAGACTCATACTTAATAATACTTTTTACAAGTCTTGTTTTTTCTCCTATTCTTCTTACTCAGTATTTGCTGTCTATGTAGTAGTAGTAGTATAAGAGTGTAAAGAGTATTTAGTTTTATGAATGTTTCTTATTGTAATTCTTTTAATTTTTTTCAATGATATTTCACTTAACAATTTATTTTCCTTTAGTTTATTTTACTTTGCTTTGGTTTCTTTCTTATAACTGTTATTATTATAAAATTCTTTTTGTTGCTGTTTAACCCATTTCGATATACTGCCTGATCTTATATGATACAATTGAATTGTGATAATAAAATTTAATTTATCTGTTATAATGGTTGATATAACTAGAGGCTTAATTATCAGATAATCTATTAATTATATTTTCTGAATTTAAATTTTTCTACGGATCTGAGAATTAATTTTAAAAATTCATTTAAATGTTGTTGACATTTTCAAAATCAAACATTAATTAAAATAAATGATTGCAAATATTTTTTATAGCCCGACACACACATCTGTACAAACTTCCAATACGACTTGGCTTTCAAATGCCTTGTTTCACACCTCTTGAGTGCAGCTTGGAAAAAGTTGTTAGGACAATTGAAAATACCCTTTGAATGTGAAGGAACTTAAACTGATAAAGTTAATTTAAGGTCATCTAAACATGCTTTAGAATTGATTTCTCATATGGAAGTGATTACTCAATTTCAGTCATGATTTAGATAGGTATGATCTTTGACGTTTTGTAATTTTATATCGTCACAGACTTTATTGAAATGTTCGCACATATATTTTGAGTATCTCAGTTCCGAATCCGACCGCAGAAAGAAAAAGATTCGGAAAAATACCCAGGACAACCTAACTTTGGATGGATTGTTAAATAATGTCGCCAGTCCGTAGGGTGGAAAAATAGAGGGAATAAAAAATTAACATCGTTCCCCAGTAGAGATAAGCAATATTTTGATGACTGCTTTTTATTCGCTATGAAATTGCTAATAATAACTTTTTTTAATTGTTTCTTCAATATATAATTCTGAAAATAGAATAAAAGAAAACACAATTATAGTTGACAACATAAAATGAATTTTCAATATGCAACTCTTTTCTTGAATATTTTTCACTTTAAACTTAAGAATTCAATAAAATCACTTTCGGTTAATGAAGTATGAATTTATCTGGAAAATGGTGTTATTCCACAACATAAATACCAATTAAGTGGGCGACGAACTAATAAATTAAAATACTCAAAACTTTTTCAAATTACTTAGGAAAAATTTTGTGTCATGGTTTTTCAATACCATAAAAAAGAGTATTCTCGATAGCTGGACAAATATAAAATGATCGTTGATTTTTTGTAAAATTGCGATCAATTTCACTACTTTTTAAGAACAGTGATTTAAATATCACTTTCACTGGGAATTACGTTAATTAAAAATCACGGTATCATTACCAGCAAGTCTTGTTGATGCTCTATGCTCTTTATGAAAACATCAAAAAATATTTATTCTCTGCGAATGCGAAAATGCAATTGTTGAATGAGTTCATTGGCATAGCTAAATAGAAACAACAATTTTTGTGGAATTCATCCAAGAATTTTTATATTTTATTATCATTAAATAACAATATCTTAAAAATTTTTGACCCAAGCCTCTCCAAAGTCTTAAATAATAATAATAATCATCACACTTCTGAAAACGTTTATGTTTGAATTAGACAAATTTAGCTCCAATAGTGGAATCCTAATCCGTAAAAACATTTAATCAAATCGAATTCAAGTTTTATTTTCTAAGATAAAATAATAAGTTTTTTAATCTCATGTCTTCGCTCCTTACTTATTCATATAATGAAGCTTATAAAAAGTCATTGTTGCAAGAAACGAAACACTGCACCACGATGGGTTAAACTCATTGGCGGCGTTTAGTTAACTGCAATATTTAACTACTGCCTGCTGTTTAATGCCCATTTTTTTCATCTGAAATCAAGTAGTAAGTTTCATTTTATTTTTATTTAATTCTATTTAGCCGTTTCTAGTACTTGAACTGCTGTTGGTGCTTCCGCTTCTACTTTAACAAGAGTTTTATATCTTTTCTCAATTTAATTTTATTATATGTTAAACTTATATTATTACAAAAATATCTTTTATGTTTCTTCATTTTTATATTTGTTTACATTTTATCTTTGTTGTTGTAATATTAAGCTTTCAACATTATTTTCTCTTGTTGTTGTGTGGCACAGTGTATGTTGTAATAATTTTTAAAACATTATGGTTTTAATTTAGTGCAAAGAAAATCCTCAATTATCTTTCTTTTTGTTTTTGTTAAGTTAATATAAGTTACTTGAAATGTATAATTTTTCATTAAGCTCAAATAAAGTCATCTTATGATAATTAATTTTATTAGCAATTGTTTTTTTATTTATTTTGAGGTTATGTTATATAGAAATTAAATAAAAAGTAATTAGTAATAATATAGAAAAATAATTGTATATTTATTAAAGTTAATTATATTAATTTACAGCTTAGAGATTAATACCATGAATGAGTACTTAATGTGAAGGAAGAGACTTAATGAAAAGATTTTTATGTTTTTATATATATTGTAATAATATTTTAATTTAAAAATATATATAGGAGAGAAATAAGCGAAATATAGCATTTCGCTATGCCGAATATTCAGCACCCTCCACCAAAATGCGTGTGAATAAACACACTCACACATATACTCGCAGACATATAAATTGTATACATGTTTTTCTAAATATAAAACGGATCACTTAATGAGTCATAACTTAGTTATAATTTTTTGCCATAACTTTTTTCTACTGAACGCGATTCGATATACTGGAAAATTTGCATTTTTGTTGTAGTTAATATGAATTTAAGAAACTTTCTTGAACTTAAGATGTTCAGGTATCGGACCTATGTCATTTATAGACCAGAGAGACAGAACCGGCAGACAGACAGACAGACAGGACACACAGACAGACATAGCTGTAATTGTTCAGTTTTTGGATTGATGGTAGGAATATAATACGTTGGATCAGTAATCCTTTTAGTTCTACGATGACAAACTTATTTAACATATTACCACTTGTAAGGATAAAGGATTTTTTCGTACACATTTATAGTTAATAATTGAACATTTTAAGAAAAAAATTTTCTTGAACTTAAAGGATGCTTCAGTATCGACCTATGTCATTTATAGACAGAGAGACAGACAGGCAGACAGACAGACAGACAGACACACAACAGACATAGCTTAATTGATTCAGTTTTTGATTTGATGTAGGAATATAAATACGTTGAGATCCGAGATGATTCCCTTTTAGCGTCACATACGGAATGACAAATTTATTTAACCACTATTCACCACTTGTAAAGGATATAAAGGATTTTAACCGGTACACAATTAAGTAAAGTCTATCGTGTTTAAATTATGGTTTGTATATTTATAGAAGATATGTAAATATATTTCAGAATTTGAGAGATTCCAAAGTTTAAATGACTATTACTTTAAATTGCTATAATTGTTTCAAATTCTGTTTTGTTGAAACATCTTACCCAACATTGTGCGAATACGGAGAACAAAGAAGATTGTTGTAAATGCAAAAAAACTGACAACAAGAAACTGATGCATAATGAAAACATCAAGCATAAAATGTCATACATAGAGTCCAATCAACCAGATATCTCTATGCCGAAGCTAAATATTCATGACGGAGTGATAATGTTCTGTATTTGTTGTAATCATTAGAACGTTTTGTATCATAAGATCTTGAATCAGGTCAGGCGATCTGTCTATATAGAAAGTAATGCAGGAAAAGCATACACATTTTACAAATTACCTCTCTTAGAATTATATGTCTTCCTTGAATCATATTTATCTTAAACGATTTACAGATTTTTGAGAATTGAACAAGTCCAGGTGTTCCTTGGCCTGCCCGTCTTCTTAGAACTCAAGCGCTATTCTTGAAATGATACTTAATCAGGATGCTTTCTATTAGTATAACTGACCCAGCTTCCAATTCCATATTTTACTTGTATTGTATGTAAAGATTCATTTATTTGATGTTATTAGAACAGAATTCACTTTTAATTGATTCTGTTTGAAGTTTCAGTTCCATACAATGGAGTTAAATGCGACCAAATTCTGAGCTGGATTTGTCAGGACTTTTGGAAAACCTATTCATACTTTATTAAATCATTTAGTTACATTTGTATTTGCACCACCATTTGGAGTTCTATAATAACTATATAGTAGAGGCATCTACCTACTCTACTTGTTGGAGAGGTTGTATGATTCTCAAATATTTGGTTTTTTGATATTTATCAAAATTCCAACATAGAAATCTTCATGTGTTTCCTCTTTTATCCTTCAAAGAGATTTCATCATTCAGCATGATGGTAAATTGCTTAGTTATCCTTCTTTTGCAACATTATTTATGTGGAATGATTGACTGAAATTTCTGTTTTGAAAAATTGAGTGCTGTATATCTTCATAGATATCTTTTTGATTTGTATTATCTTCATATAGTAATAGTTATTCTAATGGTATCATAGGATTTTTTGAAATCTAAGTACTTTAAGTACAGTTGAGTAATCCATTCATTAATCTGAAACCCGTCTCAAGAATTTTATTTATATTTGTGTGGAGGTAAAAACAACTTAAAATAAATTTTTTAATTTCTTTTCAGTTATTCTATTATATATTCTAGTCGATATTTTTGGTAACTTGACGAAGATAATTTAATGTATATAATGTATAATATATAAATGTAAGAGCAAGTTTCCTATATATCAAAATTTGAATATTTTAATTTATAACCTTTTTTCAACATTGTAATATCTTTGGAGATACATTAATCTAATGAACCATTATGGACTGTTTTAAATGTTCAACTAACGAATACTACATCAAACAACCAAGACAAATTTCATTTGCGGATTTTGGAATGAAGATTGAATGATGGACATATCTTTAGCGATTTCATTTTACTGGAACAAACGTAATTGCTATAAAGTTTTCATGTCATTGTAAACCATCATACGTATACTTAATATAAAATTTACATTAATTATTACTCATACGTTCACTATACTTACATGTCAATAAAAAATCTCAAAGAACTTTAATTTTTTCTCTTGTAATAAATCCCTTTAAAACGTTACACTATGCAAACAAGAATTGTCATTTTTTCTTATTTTCATCTTCATTGTATGACTGTCTCAAATGTTGGAGGCTAAATTGTCATAATAATCTTCATCATTAATGTTAAAGACAGCAACAGGAATTCCAGAAAAATGGGTATTAAGTTATTTAATGCAGGTCACAGAATATCACGTTGTCAGGGGACTCACTTAGTCATTTATTCATTCGTTTCTTCCTTTCTTTCTTTAATCATTTAGTCAATCTTCTTCTTTATCTACTTAAGTTCTGTAAAAAAGTAAGAACACTTTTGTCTCCGTTTTCTTTAATATTTTATTTATAATAACGTTATTAACTTAAGGATTCACAACATGTAACGAATATGAAGAAAAATTTATTTTCAGTTGATTTTTATTTTTATTATTATTTTTTTTTTTTGGATTTTTGTTATATTTCATTTATGACCATTTTTCTACTTAAATGTTATTAGATTAAATGCATTTTTTTTGGTTGTGTAAATTTTGTTTTTAATTAAGCTTTTTATGCAATATTTTGAGATTTTTTTTAGAGATGAAATAATTTGAAATGCACTTAAATTCAATTGCAGGCTACTTTTTTTTTGATAACATGTTAAATGGTTTTTGTGATAAAGAACAAGATAAAATTTATGTAATTGAAGTTAATAGCACAATTGAAAATAATTGGGAATAAATGTTTTTGTATAGCAAAATTTATATTTCTTTTATTATTTTTTCTAAATTAGTTTTAGTATTTTTATACTCTCCACTACCAGAAATGGTGATAATATACTTTGTTCTTCCAAATGTAATACCGAGTAGGAATCTTCTTAGATCCCATAAATTATATATATTCTTGCATCAAATCGAAATCAGGGTGAATTAATGTTGGTAGCATTTTCACGCCAACAATAATTAACCAAATTCTATGAAATTTGGCCACATTGTTGGCCAGTTCATTGGAAAAAAAGTTATTGACAGATATTTGAGACAACCTCAATATTTTGAAAAGGAATTCTTATATATATTTTTTTTTCAAAAAAAAGGTTACTGAATCTTACTGTTTCATACAGTTATATAATCTTCATCATCGTGCAAAAAGTATCGAATTCGGGTTAATAGAAAAAAAGCTTTATCCTGAAATATACAAAATTTTGATACATCCCAAAGTCTGTGCGTTCTACGGGTCACAAAATTTGGGCAACCTTGAGTTTAATTGTCAAATAAGAATTTTTTTGCTAAACCGATTTTGATAACTGTTTCTAAAAAAAGTTGAAACAAAAGATACAACTAAATTTATGACTTATGAAATGATCCTGTGTTACATTAAATAAAACTTTTAAATATTATTTGTATGTATGTGCATGTACGAAACATATCGTATTTAATTCATATCCATTTGTGGCGGAGGGTATTGAAAATTCATCGCAGTCGAATATAGAATTTTTACTTATTTTTAAAAAAATGGATCATTATTTGTAGGTAATTTTAGGAATAAGTTGTCACATTTCAATGTATTTTTAGGGGTCTTTTTTTAACCTGATGAACGAATAAGTTTTATGAGTCAATATTTTCAGCTCATACTCATTGTAAGTGGTAAAAGGTGTGTAAGATTCGGCACTGCTTAATATAGTATTCTTACTTGTTTTTATAAATATATTTACTTAACATTTTTATCTCTAACTAGTGTATTTCTGAAAGTTCAATATAAAAAGAAATAAATAAAATTTATTTAAAGTTTAATTTAAACAATAAGTTTATTCAGTTATAAATAGTTTTTGATGTTCTTAATATATGTTTTGATTTTGAAAACTTATTAGATCAAAATCAGTTTGGTAAGATTTTTGTAACATATTGAGATTTTTATTATTCTTATTATAATATTTTTTGGACCAACTACTTTGCTAAATGTATAAGAATCTATAAATGGAAGATATTTAACTAACGTTTAGTTTCTTAATTTTAAATGAATCTTTTCTATTAGCTCCTATATACCCGTACTGGCAATATTTTCTCTGATTAATGTTTATGCAGGGATTGAAAATTAATTGAAGATAATGCTTCTTCCCTACTCAAGAGAACAAAACGTATTCATATTATTTGGCCAATTAAAGCGCAATATCGAAGTAAGCGATGCTGTGTCTTGTTGCTCCTGCAAAAATTTAATTGACTGAATAATTAGTAAGAAAAAAAATTGTCCCATTTAAATATTTTTGTGGTCACAAAAATAACAGAAAAATATATTAAAAAATAATACAAAAATCCACAAAAAGATTTTCATTTTCATTTAAAATTCGAATTTTCGTTAAAGATTCAAATTTTGACTAAAAATTATGAACAATGACATTATTTGGCTTATATTTTTTAGATTTTACTTATTAGCGGATGTAGCATATTCGATCAATACCCAATTTATTATTTTCCTTTAACATAAATATATCTCATTTCAGGGCAATATTTCCTTACTGTTTACAAAACTTTTGTATCAAAATTTAATTTAAAAAAATGAGATACAAAAGCTCTATAAATATTATTTTCTATTAGTATACTCATCATGTTAAACAAAAGTTATGTAAATACTTTTGCTCAAAGTTATTGAAAAATGCAAAAAAATAAATCAAAAAATCATTGTTTTAAAGTAAAACAACCATTAAAAGAACAATAGAAAATTTTATTCTAAGTACTTGTAAAAGGAACTTTAATACAGAAAATCATGAATTGAAATGAATGAAATCAATGTATAAAAACTGGAATATATTTATAAGAATAAATGACTAGATATTTTATATTATACTTATGTACATAACAATAATGAATATGAATTTGAAATATATACATATTTATATATATATAAATAAGTTTTTAATGAATGAATGAAAGTCTATATATTTATTAAACATAAATCATTGGCATTGAAGTTGTTGGTGATGGTGATGATGATGATGATGACGATGATTATTATTGCAATTTTCTATAAGTAAATATGAATATTTACAAAATCAAACAATATTGAAAGCAATTTATTTTAAATATTGATTTTATTTTAAAATATATTATAAGTTTTATTTGTATTTGTGTTGAGAATTTTTAAATTGATTACAAATACATTTATAAATATAAAAGCAAAATATGTATGTGTTTATTTATGGCATTAGATAACAATTAGAAATATGCAAACGATTTTAATAAAATTAAATGCATCTTTAAAGTGAAATTGTAATTTTAAAATTGATTTGGAAAATTGATTACGTAACCAAGTGATTTATGAGAATTTACGTGATTAAAAATTTATCTAACCCTTAATACAATATTAGTTTATAATCAGACATTTTCAGTTTTTGAAGAAAAATATGGGATATAAAGTCATTAAGTAATTTTGATTTCTAACACAGAATTGTCATTTGTAGCCAATGAGAATCACAGGTATCTGTTATGAAAATACATTTTACTTAATCAGATTAATAATTCTAATATAAACAGGCTTAATCCATAGACATATAACAATTTGTGTACAATTTTCAAAATAACTAATTCGGATTTTAAGAGAAAGATTTTTTGGAAAACTTTCGCATTACTCAATAAGGGTGTTCTTGGGAGTGAGAAAGTATTTCAAATTGAAAAAAAATTTGCCTTAATTTTCCTATAATTAAAAAAGACAAAATTGGACAATGCACAATGCGATTTATTCAAAAATAACTCCGTCACTTCTGAACTGTTAAAGACATCTAAATAAAACTGAACATGGGTGTTTTCAATTAGACTTATAGGACAACAGGATTCCGGCAAGTCAAGGAAAATGTGGGTGTCCTTCAAAAGATGGCCATCATCGATATAATGAAAACAAATTGAAGTTTGGAAACAATAAAGCAGCGAATAAAATATTAGCAAAAACAGACATCAGACCACGACTGAATTTCTACGACCAAACATCATTTCTTTCTGAAAGGAATAAGGATCACCTTCAACTTTGAAGAAAAGCATTTAGTTACCAAAAAGTAAAAAAGGATAGTAGAGAAGAGTCAGGTTTCCGGCGAAGCAGGATCGGCATAGATACAACAAACATCTTACGCATTAAAAAGAACAGTTTTCTGAATGTCATACTTACTGATCGTGGCTTTCAGGACTTTTTCGATAATATCAAACGGATAGCCATATGGAAGCACTGAATAGGAGAAGTGTAACTTTAACAGTCTGTCATTCCAAGGATGTTGCTTATTATCTAAGCTATTCATCATAATGCGATATGATAAAATGTGCTACCACCATAAGTATATCGTTCGATATAGAATCACCATTAAATGCTGCATTCTTAATCACAACTTAGAGTCGAGAGTCGTTCACAAATTTTTGGTAGCTACCAGTAATAACCAATATCTTGGTGTATTTTATTAAAGAGACGAGCTTGACTTTTACTTGTTTCTTTATCATTTTATATTCTGGTCATAAAGTACCTTTCACAACACAAAAATATTTTTTGCGAAAAATTTAAAAATTTTATGTAAAACATTAAATTAATTTTAATTAATATTTGTACAGAAAAATAAACAAAAATTCAGTTTTTCCTGAAAAATTTTCAATATATTTTTCAACACTTTGTTTTAAAAATTTTTCTAAGAAATTAAAATGTTCTTGTTACCAAAATTTTGTTTTAGTTAAATTAATTTTTTTTATAATACAAATAAATTTTAATTATTTTATTTTTGTTTACAAAAATGTATTTATTTAAAACATCATTATTTATCACACATTAACATTAATTAAGTTTGTTTTGTTTTATAAAATAAAATATTCCTACAGATGCAATACATTTATACAGACATGTTTATATGTATATGTTAAACATATACATGAGAGTGTATGTGTTTAAATGAAAAATACTCAATAGTTGGTAAATTTAATTAAAAATGAATTGCTCAACTGGGAAATACAATAAGTAAAATGTTTAAATATTTAAACATTTTCCAAAATTTTGTACTCATTAAATGAGAACAAATTAAAAATTCTAAAAAAAGAATTGGTTTTTGCAACATTATCTCAATAGGAATAAATTGTTATGCATATGTATACGTATTTTTATGTGTGTGCTATGGGATCAAGTGAAATATAAAAGTGTATAACTAATATTTGAAAAGTCTTTATTGATTTGTGTATTGTAATCTGTATGATCTATATTGTTAATATTTGATATAAGATATTTGCTTTATATGGGAGTTACTTCTCCCCTGAACTTATCCATCTTACAATTTGCCCAATAAAGCAGTTCCTTGCGCAAGTCAATCAATATTTTATTTTTATGGAGAGTACTCCTTTCCCTGATCATTTCGGAAATTTTCATCAAATATTTTATACTTAATATTTTTGTATTAATTTACTACAACAATTTGAGGTAATTATTTCATCAATTTAACGAAAATTTCGTAAATTTAACTTAAATATGGTAATTAAATTGAATAATATTCATCAATATAAATAATATATTTTTATCAGTTTTAATATTTAATATTATTTATACATAATTTACAAAAAATTTAACGAAAATTTTCGTTATAAAGAACAAAAATTTCTTACTTAAGCCATTTTGCACTTAAGCTATAATAATGGTTTTCAGAGAAAAATTTAAATGCTTTAAGTAATGGATACAACTGAAATGATTTTAATTATAAATTAAAGATTTAAATTGTATACGTGTTACTCTATAGAACTAAAATTAGTTATGTGAGAAATAAAATAAGGATATTTTTCTTTATTTCTTCAGATATAGTACAGAATTGTTGAACTATTGCAACTCCATACAAGGGTATGAAGTTTATCGTTAAAATTCTAATTTTGTAAAGAGGTAACTTTGCTGCTGTAAACGTATCCATATTCCTATAAACGCATTTTTTGTCTTATTTTGAAAATATTTGTGAAAGTTGTATTTTTTAATAATAATAATTCTCTGGTTAAAAGGCTAAAAGGAAATAAATCTCAAAGTTGATGTTATTTTTTAATGGAAGCAAACGTTACGATATTTTATAAAGTAGTCATCAACCAATTTTTCTTAGCCTTGTATTTTGCCTTGTTGATTCGACCAAATTTTGTTGCTGTTATTTTATGTGGTATATTGATAGAAATGCAAATGTGAAAATTGTTTAAAAGAAACTACCAAAAATAAAATATAAATTAATGTATCTTAACATTAAAGGCATCTCTTTAATGGTAATATCT
Organism: Cochliomyia hominivorax; assembly: GCA_004302925.2. Classification (NCBI taxonomy): domain Eukaryota; kingdom Metazoa; phylum Arthropoda; class Insecta; order Diptera; family Calliphoridae; genus Cochliomyia; species Cochliomyia hominivorax. Next base: position 26,451,604 of record PYHX02000158.1, read on the forward strand.
CAATTTTACTGGAGAATTTTCTGATTTTATCGATAAATTTTATGACGTTTAAAAATGTGGAAGAGAACTTTTTTGCTCGTTCAACAAAATATCTAAATAAAATTTTTTCATAATCAATGATATTCCAATAGAGAAATTGGTAGTAAATTTAACGTTTAGGAAATGTGGTGCGTAGTTTCATTAATAAAGGACAAAATTATGGTTTTTGGAAACTTTCCAAAGGAAACACAAAACTAAAAAAAGACAGAAATCTTATAAAATAAGAAGCAATTCGTAACGAATTGATTTGTAATTAAAGAACAAACAAAATCTTCCAGAGATTTCCCAACATGTTGCTCATATTATGCAAAAAGATGGAAACATGAAACAGAAGTTATTAAGGTGTAAAAACACCATTGAGAAAATAGTCTAAAATTCGGTCGAAAATTCATGAAATGGGCAGAGAAAAGGAAAAGGGTAAATTTCTCAAAAGAAAACAATATTAGGACTCAAACACATGTTATCGGCACGATTTAAGATCACACGATGTTTGGATTTTAAAACATAATCTCGGCAGTTGTACTGTTATGGCAAAATTTAAAAAGAATTGTTGATGCTCTTCTCTCTTTTATGGATGAGATTGCATATTCTAATAAAAATCATATTTTGTAATCCACAAAAATGTATCATCCACCCATTATGGGATATTCGGCTTTACCGAATCTTCAATGCCCTGCACTATAATTCAATATATTAAAATTTTCTTAGGTATAACACAGAAACACTAAATTAGTCAATAAATTTTTGCCTAAACCTTTTTTTACTAATCCAAATTGATAATTTTTGGAATTTAAGACAAAATTCCATTCTGATATGTTTGCTTGAACTGAGGGCTTACCTTAGATATCGTTATATAAATATAAATATACTGAACTGCTTTTGCTTGGCTTTTAATAGAAAATCTCTAAGGACTTATTAAGATCTATCAATTTCTGTGGATGTGAGCGTACCAACAACTAGCAGATGGATTTTGATTAGATGCAAGTATATATCGATATACATTAGACACGGAATCACAAAGTTAATATAAAAATAATAAAGTGAAATACAAATTATGTATTTAGTTAACAATTTTTTAAACGAAGTCTTATTTAATATAATAAAAATATTATTTGCCCACTAAATGAATAGTTTCTTGTTTAATTTATTCTAAATATTTTTTAAGAAAAACTTATGTGAGTTTTTAGGAATATTCACCACTGTATTTACAAAATATTAAAATTTCAAAATTTTGAGATTTCAAACTTAAATAAATTGAAAATTATTAGAGAGTATTAACGCGTTAAAACTAGCTTTATGATGGCCTCCTTGAATGTTTTATAAAATAACAATATTTTTTTATTGGAATAACAATATTTTTTGTGCTGATAACAATAACTATTGTTATTAATGCAAAATAACTAAGCAAATAAAGATCTCATTGATAGCACAACTTTAATTTCGTATTTAAAAAATTTGGAATTTAAATAACATTAAAAAGGCAATAATTTTGCTATCCAGTGTAAATATCCTGTATAAATCATATAAATTCCAATACTGACAGGAAAAACATATTTTTGCTGTTAACTATAATAAAATTGATTTGTGTCAATTATAAATATCGCTTTAAATATTCATTAAACTTTAAACGATTGCTCCATTATTTATGAAATATATATCTTATTTATATAAATTGTTGCATATAATGTATAACTAATTATATAATTTTTTATATTTTTTAAAAAATAAAAAATTTTTCATTTTATATCTTAAATTTAAAAAACCCACAAACATAAAACAAGAAACACAAATAAAGTATTTAATTAAAAATCTCAATAGCAAACATATGTTTGTGTAAGTATGATATAATTGTTAGTATATGTTTTATTTTTATATACTTACACATACACAAGCACACATACTTATTTAAAGCTTTCATTTTCATTTTAACACATTGTGGAATTAATTGAAAATAAATTTTTAATATTTGCGGTTAAAACAGATACTTATGTAGAATATACACAGAAAAAAATTAAGTTCAATTACAAAATTGTTTATATTAATAAATTTTTTATTTGATTTTGCTCCTATCACAAGAATGATAATGTTAATAAAATTAACAAACATTTTCTTAATTATTTCAATTAATTTTCATAATTATTTTAATTAAGTTTGATGATTGCTTGAATTACTTTTTTTATTTGTTTTAATTATTTCTCATATTTAGAATAATAACAGCTGCTATTGAATTTTCTATTATATTAAATATTTTAAATTAATTGTTTGTATCTTTTTCTTGCGAATATTAATGAAATACTATTTATTTATTAACAGTCTCTATCGAAGTTCGATATATTATTACACATAAATACATATATACTTAAAGAGGTTTCTGTTACAATTCGACCTTTATAGGTCTACAAATACGTGAATATAAGTCATATATTTACAATATTTCTATGTATCCTTGAAAATGGCTTTTGATTTTATAAACTCTTTATAAACCGGTTATTTTTCAAGGAGACTTGCAATATTGAAACATTTTCATTCTCAACTCTTTGAAGCATAACAATGATTAAGTGGATTTAGTTGGACAAACGACTTAATTTGCAGTATTTCTTGATGGAAATCAAGTTGCACATTTTGATGGATGCGTTTGCACAGTACTGGGGTTTGTAAGAGATAATGCCTCTAACAGTCTTGTAAAAGATTCTGTAAGGAGCAAGGAAGAGGAGTACACGGATATGTATGTCATTGAAATGTATGCGAATAAAACCAAATACATGATCTTGTTTCTGTTTAAAGCGACCGATATTCCTCATGACCCTCAATAATATATCGTATAGGCCAAACCAGCTATGTTTTAGGCAAGAATTGTCCTAAAAAACATGGAAAGTAATGATTTCATTATATATTCATTACTGATTAAAACATATACTTACCAAGTTATCTACTAAAAATTTCTTCCATTAAATTTTTTAATTCGCAAGAAATATTTTATATCTGAAAAGTTGTCTAAAATGTTTGAAGTTAATTGAAAAATTTTTATGAACATTTTTTCTGTGTACATACATTTCTATTATAATATAAAACGACACCATTGAAATATATTTGTATATGTGTGTATGTAAATAAGAGAAAAGGCAAATATATGTTTGTTTGTATGTTTATCGTATGATTTCTTTTATTTATATTTTAAATTGAACTTTAAGTGCTTAAAATGAAAGCTTTTCATTTTTTTAAGTGGAGTTAATTATTTTTGAATTTGTTTGTTGTTTTTAAATGAAATTTATTTGATCTTCTGGGAATCAGTTAAATTAAAGGCGTTGGATATATGCAACAACTGTTATTTTTTGTTAAAATAAAACATTATATTTATTTGGTATTTGTACAATGGTGTTTGGTTTTAAATCTTGTACACTGAAAAAATTCGATTTGCGTCGTTGCAATTTCAAGTTGCGTGGGTTTTGATTTCAATTTGCGAATCTTAAAAGAGTTATTTTTTTACTAATCATAACTAGATATTCCATTAACGATGTATGTCGTGGCACTTTGTATTTTAGGTAATCTCGCGAAGAAACCTTGGTAGATTCGATACCTGCATATAAAAGCGTATGGGTTACGTGAATTTTACAATTAAATAAATCATACGCCAGGAGCGACAAGGTGATTTTTTTCGAAGAGAGAAAAATTGACAGACAATTTTGAAATATTGTTTCTCATGTGAAAAATCAATAAATATTTTGTATACACTGGTGCATATTCCTAAAAACGCACATACCTTTTATTAAAGAATTAAAAAACAAGCCATAAAATATTAAGTCGGCAAATAAAACTTTTATTAAATCAATAAAGTCTTCATTTAAATTATTGTTGGCTAAAAACTTGATTTTTTATTCAGTTTTTTTAAATTAATTTTAGAATGTTTTCCCAATGGAAACATGTACGCAGAATTATATTGCTGAAAATGCAATATTCATCAATACTTCATCCATAAAAAAAAGAAAAAATTTACGTTAAAAACCTCAAATTTTTACAAAAACTTCAAACTTTCACAAAAATTGCAAATTTTCAAAAAATTTCAATTTTTCACTAAAATTTCGAATTTCCACTAAAATTTTTAAAATTTACACTAAAAATTCAAATTCTCATTTAAAGTAGAAATTTTAATTTCAAATCAAATTTTTCATAAAATTTAAAATTTTTCCTAAAATATCAAATTTTTCATAAATTTCAAATTTTCCTAAATATCAAATTTTACTAAAATTAAAATTTTTACCAAAATTAAAATTTGTGAGAATTAAATTTGTCATTAAAAATTGAAATACATATCTAATTAAAAAGAAGATATAAATAATTAAATACATATTAGATTGATTTTTTCCTAAATATTTAATTACTAATAAATATGTAATAAAAGATGAAATTTTAATAACTTTTTACAAAGAGTAGGATTTCTATCCGCTTATGATTTTTAAAATATCAAAAATCAAAAAAAAAAAAAAAAAAATCATAGGAAAGGAAAATTTGCCAACAATTTAATTCTTTAATTCATAAAAAGAACTAAAAAAATTTTATTTAATCAAGAATCAGATACTTTAATAAAACTCTTTCTAATTTCTTGAAAAATCAATATTCTTTAAAATATAACAAAAATCCGTTAAATTTCTTCTAAGCCGTAGATTATTACAAAATTGATCATGACGTTGCCTTTAGTTTGAGAATAAATTATATTTTCCTAGTTGACATAAATAACTTTAAAATAATTTAAAAATTCCGTTCCGTTGCTTAGCAAAACGTATGAGTGATATTGAATTTGAAATGAACGATTAAAATCAGTCATACGTCAAAGTGTCTAAAATAACATGTTTAGTATTTGATTATAAAACGAATAAGAATGCTACATTCGACTGTGCCGAATCTTTAATACCTTCCACCACTATATTGAAGGCAGTTATCTACTTTTGTTAATTTCGATGGAATTGTTTCATATTTTATTTCGAGAAGTGGGATTAATAACCAAATATGGCCGATTATTGTCAAACTAGTTTCATACATTAAAGACAGTTTAACATTTTTTTTTATTCATATTATGGTTTTATTAGTTCAAAACTGTTGAGAAGCGAAGCTACAGCAAAATATGGACCGAGACCGTTCATATTAATAATATATAAAGTTTGATAAGCTATAAATCATATTCCGGGAAAATGCGTTATATGGGAGCTATGTCAAATAGTAACCCACAATCTTTTTTCTTCGGATATACAACTGTATCAAAATAAATGTAAACGGAAGATATCAGTAAATTATCTCAAAGATAGCGAACCATATCACATCCAGATATACTGGTGTACTAGTATGGGTGTATAATTTTTTTACTAAAAAATCGATATCTCTGCTTTTAAACAGGGAACTGTTTAGGACAATGACAAATTCTCAAGCGAAATTTTATTAGGTACGGACAATTATTCAATGCGTAAGAATGTTTCCAAGAGACAGATGGACACACGAAAGGACAAAATAAATATACAAATCTGTAAGGTTTATGAATTTAAAGATAACTGTACTTAACATAAAGAAAAATAGCAAAATTTCAAGTAGAAGCAAACTTCTAATTTTATAATTTTTGCCTTAAGTCTACAATAATTCCCTTTTGTGTGATTTCACTATAATTCTCTAATATTTTTCTTAAATTATCAATCCATCTAAATATCTCATAGCAACACAGAAACCAATTAAAATCTTCTTATGCAAAATGAAGAAAAAAAACATATTTCATTATTATTCCAAACAAGTTAGTTAACATTTTTAACCCTAATCCTGTGGTTGAAATATTTAAAGCCAACTTGATCCTTTTCATTATAGAAAATTTTCTTATTTTCACTTATTTTTTCCGTTTTTCTAAGCTGTTATTTTTTTCACTAACAAATAATAAGTTTTTTTTTGAGGGAACATAACCTAAAACGAAAAAAAAAATAGGAAAACAAGAAAATATCATTGGAAAATTTTTCGTTTTTTGTTTAACTCATGATTAAACAAGTTTGAAGCTAGTGAAAATGACATTGATGACATTGCCATGCTTGGACACTAGAAAATAATAGAATTGCATGGAAAAATAAAATAAATTCACAAACTTTGCCATTTATTAGGAAGTAAAATAAGAAAGAAGGAGAGAGAGAGAATATAGAAAAAACAATGACACACAAGTTCTAAAAGTGCATAAAACTTGAGCGTTTTTGCTAAAGGTAAAGTTTTCATTTATGTTTTAGTCTTCTTTTTTTAATTTTAGTTTTATTCACCTACAAGTTGAGCAAACTTTTAGAACTCAATCCACATCTACCACTAAAAACACAAAAATCCTCCAATAACTAAACAACCTTCTAACCATCTATTCCATCCATCCATCCATCTATCCATTCACCAAACCGACAAACAAACAACTGTACGAATGAACGATGGTACAAACATATAAACATTCAACGGATTCAAAAACTTTTTACTTTTTAATTTTGTTTTCCTTTCTTTTGTATTTGGGCTTTTGTTGTTTTTGTTCGGTTTGAAAGTTTGGACAGTGGGTTGGGATAAAACAAATATTGGTAATAAGTCCATAACTTCTGGTTATTGGATTTAAATCAAATTCTACAAAAAATATTGTGGAACAAATAATATATCATCAAAATACGTGTGTAGTATTACATCATGTCTCATACATATGCAGTGTACGAATAACAAATGTATGAAATTTTTTCATAAATATAATATAGGAACATTTAATGATTTTTCGTTTGAACTAAGAGGTTACCCTAAATATCCACCTATATCTTTTGATATACTGAACTGATTTTGCTGGATTAAAACAGAACACTTTTCAAGATAATACTTAATAATTACACAAAATTTTTATTGAACTCTGGTCAATTATAGTGAATGTTAGAGTACCAGGTTATGCTAAATCGACTCAGATTTTACTTTGATTCCACAATATATACATTATGGCTTGATAAATAATTCCTTCCTAGCATTACACAGAGAATGTCAAAGTTAATATACCCTCTTCACCACATGAGGCGGTGAAGGGTATAAAAAAGGGTATCATATTAAAATTCTATTGTAGAATTTCAATTCATTTTACAGGGACTATTGATAGAAAACTGTTTGAGATTGTTTTTAATATTTTAATAAATTTCATTTATTTTGGGAAAGCTTTCAACGACCCTTTATACTATAACAAATGTCTATCACCAAACGATGATCAAACTACTAGTTGAACTAACAAAAATACTCAGGGAAAGAAATAAATTCATATCTATTAAGTTTTTTATAAAAAATTTTAGAAGTGTTTAACATTAAATCTAGATTCAAGTCAAAGATCATCCACAAAATATCAATGATCTGGGATGAGCACTAGTTCATCATTTCATAAACGAACTAAAAATCTAGTTTCAAATAAGTCATCCATTGACTACATAAATAGCTCATGTGTACCGAAATCCGACCATAATATTTGAGTTACAAAAAACACTATTATTATTCGGATAGTAAATTTTAATCAAGAAAAGCATTTAGGATTTAGCAAATGTGAAGACCTTTTACCAAAAGGTATTCTTTTATGGTAACAGCAACTTTTAAACTGAATAAATACAAAGATGGAATAGTAATATTTTTCAAATATTGTGGACAGACTTTGATGGATGGTATAGTCCCACTCAATCGGAAGCCACAAGTAATCAAATCTAAGAGAGCCTTGACAAGGTTTAAAATTCTCAAGGTTGACTAATTTGTTTGAAGATTTAAGGTGAAGGGACTGTTGATTAAAAACCCTTAAAGAATCTCTGGACACATAACATAAACTAGTTTCTTATCGACTTTATAAAAAATGTGTTATTGCAAACATATTTTCGAGAAAAGTCACTGAAGATTGATCGCCAATCTGCTAATCTCTCACAAAATATATCTCAGAAAAAATATGTCGAAATTTGTATTATTGTGAAATGATCAGTAGTATGATGCTCTCTTGGAAGTGTAATAATTACAGACATTCTGGGAAAGGGAAATTTAGGCGAGACTAAACGTTAACTCGAAAACCTTGGGGAAAATATAGAATCAGTAATTAAAAGGAGAAGATAACACAAACTATAATGTTCGATTAAAGCCAATTAGCGATTTCATAAAAATTAATGTTTGGTTTGCAAAATGTACTGTAAAATGTCTCAAATACAAGTACCTTAATTCTAGTTATCTTGAGGAGTTCTTCGATAAAAAAAGTGAGCTAATCTATGTTCTAACTCTAATTCTATATAATATGATTCTGGACAAGGTCCAGAAAAAAAGGTTAGAACCTTTTATAATGAAAAATGTTTTCTTATCTATTCGATCTTTCTTCAATGGTAATTGGAGAAATATATACCAAATAATTTAGTGCAGCGATATCTTACCTTGGTAAACCCGGGTTTTTCACCTGGTAATATATAACAACCTCTTGCTTAAATATGAGATAAAAAATTGTCTGACTTAAAAATCTTTAGCTCCAAATTTATAACACAACAAGTAAGAATTCTAAATTCGGCTATGCCGAATCTTCAATATCCTCCGCAACAAATGCGTATAAGTTAATAACTTATGTTTTTGACACTCACACATACACTCACAAACGTATTTAAAATATAAAAATTTTTCTTAAATAAAACACAGGAACACTTAATGAGTCATAAAATTAGTTATATTTTTGACTATAATTTTTGGAATTTTTAGAATGACAATGAACTACATATAACTTTATATTATGGCAAAATTTTGTTCTAATTTGTCGATCTCTGATTGATAGTTTTACGTAAATTCTTCTTGCTTTCGAAATTGGTCTGTATTTTTTGATAAACTGAACTGAATTTCTTAGGCCTAAATTTATTAAACTCTACCAGGACAAACAGACGGACAGAGAGACAGACAGATAGACAAACATACAGACGGACATAGCTAAATTGACTCAGATTTTAATTTGATACAAGAATATATAGATTATGAGGTATGAGATGACTCCTACTTAGCGTTACGCATGATATGACGAAGTTAATATATCTTCTTCACCACCTGTGGTGGTGGAGATATAAAAATTGCACTACATCATATATGTCATATTCCTAATAGGTAGCAGTCATCTTAATAATAAATTGAGTCTTTACTATAAGTTCGATATTTATCACATTTGATTTTTATATTTTTTCTTAAACGATTCCAACCCATTGTACTTTAGTTGGTTAGTTATTTGGCATTCAAGAAAATAAAAGACATAAAAATACTCGGCAAAAATTTTTCGAAAAACTTAAATTCTTTGTTATTATTGTTGTTGGTTTTTTGTTATTCTACGTTCGAAATTTTCTAGCAGTTTACATGGTATTTTAACAACGACAAAATATACTTTGATTTATTAGCGCCTCGTTTACTTTTCCGTTCAATACTCGATTTTTATATATAATTTTTGTTTTTGTTTTTATATTATTAAGAACACAAGATGAAGTTGCATGAATGTTGGTTGGCTTGTTGGTTTTTGTCATACTGGCAATTGGTAGCAGGTGACAGACATTTTAAAGAATTTATTCAATGTGAAATAAATTTTGCAGGAATTAAGTTTTATTAATGATACGCATTAAAGGGAAAAGTTGGAGGGAAATTTGTGGCATTAATTATAAAACAAATTTGAACGTGATTGTAAGTTTAATTTTATACGCAGAAAATATTTGGCTGATAATTTATGGTTTCAGTGAACTTACCATATGATTGTAATATGAAGATAATAAATAATTCCTTACCTGAAAAGAGAAGACAGAGAGAATACATTTTAATTTAAAAAATTTAGTTTTTATAAACTTAAGTTAAAAAATTGTCCTTTTAAAAATTTAAATATTCATTGTCAGTTATTTTTAAATCATATGCATTTTTTTATATTTGAAATAAACCTGAATATATTATCATCACAAGCACTTTTAATTCCCTGTATTGAAGGAGTAAAATTAAAAATTTTTCAACAAACTTTTTTCATAAAAACTTTTAACAGAAGAAGTATTAGTTGCTTTTTGTGATCAAGTGAGTGACCAGATAAAAGTGCGTACTAAAATCATTCAATATTTTTTTTATAAAACCCAACTTGGTCCTACAAAAGTTGGAAAAGTAGCAAAAGGTCTGCCACCAAACTGTTTTAATATTGTTAAATAGTACCAGGAGAACTTGTCCGTTCACAAAATACTTGATTGAGGTAGAAGCAACGGTCCACATGATATTTCTAATACCAAAAATAGAAAACAATATCCATCATATCCAGTAGGAAAGCAACCCGGTTACCCAAGTGTTCGTACTATTTGGTACGAAAAGTTAAAGCTTATGCAGGTCTAAAAACTCACAAGACTCAAAAAGTTCCTCACAGGAATGCTGGTACGAATTTAGAGACCTAAACCGAACACGGAAATTCTAGTCAGGTTTTTAAAAAAATATTTTTGCTGCATAAGGAATGACGAGACATATATTCTGGTAGATTTTTCGCAACTTCCTGGTCAAAAATTGTATGTTGATGTGGAAATATGGAAGAAAAGCAAGCATTCTGTAGTTACGGTAAAAGAAGACAATTATCAAAACAGGCATCATTATTACCGAGATTTACATCAAGAATTGTTTCTGTTCATTCATTCCGTTCGTTTGGTCAGTCTTAGCATTCCGTCACTATGGAAAACAAGGTATTTTTACCAAGAGAGATAAATCTTCAAAACTTTCGGAGATGAAGATATTGGAGAGATATTGGGCTTTTGTTTAAAGAGAATTTAAGAAGTCCGAAAGTGTAACAGATTTTGACAGGAGATGATCTATCTGTTAGAGCAAAATGACAAAAAAATATAACAGCATAAGTGAAAGGGTTTATGAGAAGTTTCTACACTAGAATAATTTCAATCAAATACAAAGTAATAAATAAAAACTATAATTAGTGGTTTGGTATATATATGTTAAGAATTTTTCGATCTCACTCCTGAGAAAAAATGCCAACTGGCAATAGGAAAGATATAACGTTTGAAAAAAAAAAACAATAAAATATTTTCAATACTCGTGCAATATTGCATTGTTTTCTGTGATAGAATGCAATGAAATGGTGTTCGCTATTGTAAATAAAAATATTTTGTTGTTTTGATTTTCCTAAGTTTTGTTTTTGCCATACGAACGTGGTATTTGGTTAACCAAAATATGGTTGGATAGTCACGTTTCATGGCAGCAAAAAAAGTAAGTATAAAAGGTATATAACTTACGTTTATTATTACAGCTAACTTATGGAGTTTTCAGATTTGAAAAAATGCAAATAATAATTATATTAAAAAAAGATTTAAATAAACGTTGGCTGAATTTAGAGAATGTGTTTTCTGTAAATTAAAGCAATTATATTTATATGGAATCTATTTCAGTTTTTATTTAATATTTGAAATGATATGAATAAAATATTGAAGTTATATTTTTTAATTTTTAATGAAAAAATATAAAAACAAGTAAGAGTGCTATATTCGTTTCTGAAATATGGAATATTAAATATTTTGTATGTAAGAGAGATACTAATCTCTCTTGCCCTATCCGTAAATTTTGTCTGTAGTAATGTGTAGCCAAAGTACTATTATTATGCCAAAGACTTTCTTTATTAGTTATTTTATAAACTGTTTTGTTTGTAAGAGAGATGAGAGGTGGATCTCTCTATACAAAATTTTTTAAAAGTTTATCTCAGATATCGTTCTATAACTTTTTTATGCTTAAGGATTTTGCCGATTTTAAATAGAAAGCTTCCTAAGATAATGGCAAATACTTTGGCCAAAATTCAATGAACTCTGTTAAATATTGTGAATATGAACATTCCAACAACAGGCAGACACACAGACAGACAGACAGACAGACAGACAGACAGACAGACGGAGATAGGAAAATCGCCTCAGATTTTGATTTGAATATATATACTTTTTTGATTTGAATATATATACTTTTTTGGTCTTTATAAAAATTTAATTAATATTTGAACAAGTGTATGTTAATTTGTATTTTTGTATAACCTCTAGCAACGCTTCATATATTCTTGAACCCATAAAAAATATTATCAGTATAAGTGTCTCGTATAGCAGCATATCCTAACTAATATTTAGAATTCAATAATATTAGGGCAAAATAGTGATTAATCTCTAACAAAAGTATTGTTCATCCATAAAATTTTTAGACATTATACATTTCGAATTAACGCCTTCAATTTTCCTCTAGTCATCATTTGTGCCATTATGTTGGGAATCTGGCATATTACTACTCCTTGGATTCCACTCCAAGGAATAGTAATAAGCTCTCATTTTTTCTTTACTACCACTCTTAGAACCATTAACAGAAAATTTCCACTATAAACGACTTCCAACATAGCTAGGTGTCCCTTGCATAGTGGGGAAGAATCTATTTTTTTGGTAATAAATTTGTATTTCCTTGAAATTTTATATAATGATAGAGAAATGAAGTATTATAACATTAAAATGATATATCCAGGACATGAATTTTTTAAACACATGTTCAATTTTTCATGACATTTAAAATTTTGTAACCATTTCATGGGCCTTGAAGAGGACATTTCAACATTTGCGTCTTCTTTGTTTAGATAGTATTGTCCTAAAATTTAAGTGCCTCTTGCTCAATGCAGCAGAATTGATTTTTTGAAAATAACTCTGTGAAATGTGTGAAATTTAATATAATAGCAGGGAGTATAGCATTTTAATTTTCACATTCAGGATTCCCAAACTAAATTTCTAAATTTTTTAAACTATCTTGTGGTCCTTTAGTCACATGCTTGTACATGATATTAATCACTTATAATTGTTTTAACAAATTCATTTTATAAATGAAGAGTTTTTCAGTGTAAATTTATATTTTTAAGAAAAATTGTGAGATGGAAAGTTCAAACTCTACCGAATTTGACCCCTTTTTCCTAAAATTTTAAATTTTGTTTATAACTCCTAAAAACCCAACGCCCGATCGATTAAACAAAATACCGCTTTAAAAGTCCTAATGTGTTTTTAATCACATGGTAATAAATTTACCAGACTTCAAACTAATATGGACAGAATCCAAAAAATCTTATCATTGTTATAATCCAGATCATTGAATTGCGTGAGAGTTATACTTGGTTCATGATATCATCTTGCATAATGTTGAATAAGTTCAGTGATAGAAATATCTATTTAACTTCAAAATTCGTTTGTAAAGTAATGGTTTGGCCTACACAGATGCAATTAAATAGATTTTCATTTATTTTTCTTAAAAAACTTTATATGATGATTTCAGAACCTTTAATCTGGTATTAGTTACCAGATTCAGATCATATTTTCAGATAAAATATTCCAATTACTACTATTCTGTTTAAATTTGTTTGATCGTTGAAAGCTGTTCAATTGTGGAATTCTTTGCCTAATTATTCAATTTTGGATCTTTTTTTAATTTTTTATAATTTACAATTTTATTTTGTTTTATTGACATGGAAATTAAATATTTTCCAAAGATACTTAGGACACAAAAAACTATAAAATAAAATATTGCTTAAGTGTTGTATTTCAATTTCTTTTCCTTATAACACCTGAGTTTTGTCTTCATCAATAAAAATTTTGTAGTCTTTATCAAATTGTGTTTTCAAATTTTTTTACTCTTCACCAACATAAGTGGTGAAAAGGACATATTAACTTTGTCATTCTGTGTGCAGCTCTAAGAAGGAATCATCTCAAACCCCACAAGCTACATATATTCTTATATCAAATCAAAATCTGAGTCGATTTAGCTATGTCCGTCTCTCTGTTCGTCGGTCTGTCTGTTGTTGGCACGCCAGCAAAATCGGTACAGAATATTAGAGATATAGACTGATATCTGAGACAACCTCTATTTTTAACCAAAAATTTTTCTTAAAATTGTCAATTCAAAATCAGCACATTAGAATATACTTTTGTCATAATATTATGCTGCTTTATTACCATTTCAAAAAATATCAAAATCGGTTCAGTAGAAAAAAGTTATATCTAAAAATATATCCAATTTTATTACTCATTAAGTGTTCCGTTTTATATTAAAGGAAAACTTTTATATATTGTGTGCATCTGTGAGAGAATGTGTGAGTGCGTACATACGAAAAATAACTTATTTCTTCACACGTATTATGATGGAGAGTATAGATGATTCGACATTGCCGAATATGGTGTTTTCACTTGTTTATCTTTCAATTACCAAATATTGTTTTCAAAGTTTAGCATTTAAAATATGTCACATGTTAAGATTTTCTTCTTAAACTATTTGCCTTTAATTAATTAAACCAATTTAAAGTGAAATAACAAAACAAACGTTTTTTTATTTCTTTCCTGAACTACAAAAAACACCAAGGACCACAAATTGTTCGAAAGATTTAAGGTTTTCATTTTCAATTACTAAGAAAAACACAATTACTCACATAACAAACGAAAAGTTTGTTTGTTGTTTTTTTTTTTATCCACTATCATACGAATACTTGAGAGAAACTTTAGTCTTAAGATCAACAACTTAGATAAAAGATACACTTTGTATGTGTCCATGTATTCTCATATGCGTGTGTATGTGAAAATGTATTTCTGTGAAGGTATTTGCACTGTGAATGTATCTTCTCTAACTAGAGCAAGTTGATGGAACATTAAGAAATTTTAATCAAAAAAGAGAAAAAACTAGGAAAAAAGTATTATAAAGTTTAAATTGATTTTTGCTTATGCATGTATGAAATGTATGTTTGTGTGTATAATTCTATTTGTATGTTTATACCCTATAACATCGTAGGTGTTGGAGCATTATGCGTAAGTGCTGACGTTTGTAACATGCATAAAAATGGTGTTACTTTAATTTACCGTTCGATTCAGAATCATTTTCTGAGTCAATTTAACGATGTCTGTTTGTCCGGCTGGCTATTCATGTAAACGTTTGAGATATTTCGATGAAATTTGGTTCATATTATTCTTTTGGCCTAAGGACAAAGCCTATTGAAATTAAAATTCCCAAACAAATGGTTCAGCCTTAATGGGGTTTTATGGTCATACAAGTCTCAAGTAAGTCTGATTATATAGTAAAACGATGTGCCAAAAAAGCGAGGGTCGACTAATTATTTCTCATAGATCCTTTTAAGGACATAATATCACATATTCCTAGGTATTGCGTTAATAACTGATCAAATTAAGAAAAATATAAGCAAAAATCTATGTAAAAACTAATACGAGGATCGGTTCATAATTTCTTCTTGCTCTCATATAATCTTCCAGCAAAGTTCATTTTGAAACATATAAATTTCACTTAAACTTAGTGTCCCAAAAAGTATTGCAAAATTAAGAATAACATTTCAGAATACGAGGCTCCTTCATATTTTTTTGTAACTACTATTTATAACCAACATTGTGATGTAGGGTATTACATAATCGGACTTGTCCTTACTTGTTTTAAATGAGTTTGTTTTTGTATTAAGATTATTAATTTAAAGATTGCAAAAAATTGTGTTCTTTTTTATTCACTTCTTTTTCATTTTTTGTTTGTTTATTTAATGTCATATTTTTGTAAGAATGTTGTTCTTATTTGAAGTTCGTATCAAACAATGTCCATTATTCATACTTACACTCATACATTTATGTGTTTTATGTGGTTGATGATCCCTTGATGGACTTGAAGTTCTATGAAAAAATCATATTTTTATTATGTCATATTTGTTTGTTTGCTTGTTGATGCACGTAGAGAAGTGTTTGAACAATTATTTTTTGGATTTTTTTCTGGTTTGCTTTGTTGCAAAACTTTATTTTTATATTTTTTACTTTAGTTGCATTTCTTTTTGGTTTGTTTGTTCATTTCACATATGTTTTTTCTTTTGTTGGGTGTTAAACTTAACGCTTGAGATTTCTTTTGAGTGCCCTACGGATATTCTGAAGGAGTAGCTTACAATAAGCTGGACACTGGAAAATTTTGTTGTTTAAATAAGAAATTTCACCGAAATAATCTTCACATACATTTGGTCTTTTTAAATTTTTTGGACAAAGTTTTTTTATGTGTTTGATTGATAAAAATTATCAATGAAAGAACAGAATAATGACTCGTTTAAAAAAGACAACATAATAATTAAGGATCCCATTTAGATTTGTTTATAATGTTATTAAAGTGTATAAGAAGGAGTTTCACTAATGAAAAGAAAATATGATAAAGCGAGTAAGAAGCCTTTGAAAACAGTTGTAAACACATGTGGCAAAAATCCATTCAAGTTTCACTGTCTGTTAAAAAACGTAGTATTTTTCTAAAATTCAAAGAGAAGTTTTAAACTGAGGTCAACTGTCTTGACAAGTAGAGCATTTGTGAATTGACTTCAAAAAGGTGTCTCAAAATGAAATGATTTTAAAGACAATCGAAGCGACCTTCAAACACGTAAGATTTATAATATTAAATATATGATGGAGTTTCCAACAGCAACTCCTAGTGTAGATTATAATTGTCCGATTTTGCGAAAGATCTTCTATGACAAATCAATAATATTACCAACACAAGTGATAATGAAATTAAATAAGTTTCCATTTCGTTTGTAATGCCAAGAGGGAATTATTTGGGACCATAGACAAATATAGTATTCTTACTGGTTAATATCTAGATAGTATTTAGGCAAAAAATAAGGGCTAGAATCAAAAGTCTATATATCACCTACACTCAATCATAGCTAATATGGAAAAACTTACAATTATTTGAAAGAAAACAAAATTAGAAGTAGATCTATTTTAGTCATAACTGCGTCAATATAGTTAAATCTGCAGTCGGTCACTAACAGAAGTTAAAAGCCTTAATATTTACAGATAAATAAAGCATATTCAATTGAGATGTAAAATCATGCTATGAAGTCATGGATAAGAGTTTAAATTACTATGGAATTCTATTACTCTAAAACAATGGTGAGCATACACACACATACATTACTATACATTTGACTTTGTGTAAATGAAGTATCGGAAAATCGCATTGTATGAATGATTGCTTTGCTCAAATTGGTGAGAATGTAAGGAAAGATACTTGTGAAGTAAAAAGAATTTCCAGTCTAAACTCACAAGTCAAGAAATCAGTATTTTGAGCTCTACTGCTCTAGAACAGCGGGCTTAAATAATTGCCACCATAAAGTGGGAAAATTCCTGACAGGCCAAAATTAGTATAAAGCTTTAGATTTTGTTATTCTAAGTTCAATAAATGGCCACTTGTATAAATAGCAATATAAAGTCAAATCAGTTGAATGATCACATATTGAGTAATTGTATGAAATGATTGCAAAAACAAATTTATGAAAAAATGTTTGCTCTTTTTATTGATTCAGTTCAATTATATGAACCTCATATTAAATATTTAAATGAAAATCATTTATTATTCAATATAATATTAAATAATTTTTAATAGAATTATTGATAACTCCCTCAAACTCTTCTATTAAATATGAGCGGAAATAATTAATATTCTTTTCCAAAAAGAAACTATCATCCTTAAAACTTCTTTTGTTCTGTTTACGCTTCAAGCTTTCAAATTTTTTGCAATCAATGCAATTTTTCCTTCACACATATAAATAAAATTATCAACTATCTTGCAACATAAAGTTAAACGAAATAAAGTTTCCTTAAAAGAGTAATGATATCGAACTTTATTTAAAGAAAACTTTATAAAAAAACTAAAGTATTTTTTCTATTAAAAATTCTAACAAAAACATCTGTTAATTTTACAGCAACTTTATAAGATTAATGTAGCATTTCATTTGGTCGTTTTAATTCTACCACAACTATTTGTAGCTTGATGTTTTCCTTTATTTTTTTCTCTTTCCACATTTTGCTCTTCTTTTTTTCTGGGGAGATATTTATTTATGTTTGTTTCGACACAACAACATTTTTGACAAGAAAAAGTAATACAACTTTTGTTATTTTCCAGTCAAAAATGATGCTTCTTCTACTTTTTTTCAAAAGTAAATTTTGTTTTTCGATTTTTCTTATTTTTTTTTTTTTGTTAACCAAAAAATAGAAGTGACATTGTTATTTGTGTTGTTGTTTGTATGCTACATTCTTTATGTTGACATTTCAAAGAGTGTAATGTAACAGTGTTTTCCTAGCCTTGTTTCCGGTTTCCGTTCTACTGATTTCTCTTGTTTGTTAAGCAAGAGAACGACAAGATGACAAACAAAACTTGTATGATGCTCTAAAAGAAACCCCAATATTTAACAATATAACAAAAAAGGAATAAGGAGAAAAAAGGGAAAAAACTGTTATGAAATATTTTTGCTTGAAATTGTTGTTTTGTTGTACAAATCCTTTTAACGTTATATTTTGCTGTTGACACTTAGATGGTCAGTTTGTTTATGTCATTTTCTTCATGTGCGTGTAAATTTATTTTTTATTATTCAAGGAAAAAGAAGTTTTACGAATAAATAAGAAAATTTTAAGTTTATTTACATATCTTTTTTTAAATTGAGAATATAAATCTGATATGGATTTGTTTATTTAACCAAAACAGTGATATGGATTCTTAATGCGAAGTAATTGAAATTTTTACCTTTTAAAGATAGATTTTTTAATTAAATTCACATAATTACTTATGTGTGTATGTGATTGGAAAACAAAGCAGAGATAGATTGTTCTATTGTCATATTTAGTGATATAAGATATATTAAACAATATTAATCCATCCAGGAAAATAACAATTTGAAATATTTTCTAGAACTTAATTATTGTTGCTTGTCGCAATAAATGTTGGAAGAAATTTTGGCTGAAATTATTTTCTTGGGTTATTCTATTTCCAAGAGAATACCAATCCCCGCATTGCTAAATGCCAGTAAATTTTCCACCACTATTTTGCAGGAGATATGCAATTGTTAAGGTTTTTAAGGAATAACAACGATTGTTCCTACTCCAACATTTTAATGTAATTGTTATGAATTTTGAACTATTGATAATGCTACATTTGTGAAATTTCCTGCATAAGTTTATAGAAATACAACTCCCCATGCCCTCCAAGAAATTGTAAAGTGGTAACGTTTAAAGGAAATATCGCGGGCAAGATTTTCATGAAAGTTTGGAATAAGCCCTAATAATGACAAGATGTTAATCGTTAAATCGACTCAGAAAGTTATTTTGAGTTCAATTCCAATAGTATGAGTCATATGAGTTCATCACGGAAATGGCGAAGTATTCAAATTTGGTCAACTATACTCTTTCCAATTTTTTAAAGGGACATATTGTATATGACGTTTTAAAATATCTGGAACTAATAGCTGAATTTGTCTCTAAAAAGTGCACTGAGCTCATAAGAAATATAAGACATAATGTGTAATTTTAAAATTTGCTTAAGTTTCGAACAATGAATTTATTAAATCAATGTTGTTTTTATTTAAATAAAATTTCAAAGCAAATTGAAATTAATTTTCGTTCTCATTTCTGCATCTTGTTAAATAGTAAATATAGAAAAATTTTATAAATCTTTGAGACCGAAATCTGAGACAATATCAAAATTCATAAATGTACATGGATTTAAACAAAATTATAATATGAAATAAGAAATCTTCGAAATTGAGTTGGTAAAAATCTATAAACTGAAATAAAGCTCCCATATAAGTCCCTTTCTCAAAGCAGAAAAAACTTCGTTTCAATGAATTACTGCATTGTTATTTTTCTTACTATCTTTATCTTACTTATTTCCCATCCGGAAATAGGATTTTAGCTCAAAAAAATTTATCACAATTATTTTTCTTGTAACTATGTAAATAACTTCATTAACATCAGAAGCATAAAGCTATAATACAGGACTCTTTTTACGGTGTAGGCGATAATGAACTCTTTAATATTAACTTACTTTTATGAAATTCGACAATAATAATTTTGGATTTGGAGCGCTGAAAAAAGATTTTTTATAAAGTCTTCGTAAAGAACTTAATTTATGAAAACAAAATCTCATAAATATCGACTTCTATTATCTTTCGTATTACTTTTACTTTAAGAAACTTCGAAATATTATATATATTGAAATGTTGGACGCTAATAATATAAACTTAGGAAGAACTTTACGAATTATTGGTCCACATTTGACTTAAGCTCTAATTTATTTATTAAACTCTTTAATATGAAGGGTTTTTAAAATAATTCGGATCTAATAAATTCATCTTGATATCAATATGTATATGCATATAATTTTGATAATATCAGAACATATATTATATGTTATACTAAACAAAACATTATTTTTCTAATATAATTTCTGTTATTCGTTCTTATTTTTTAAATGGTGGATGGATTAAAATTAGTTTCAACATTTCTGGAATTACAAATATTTTGAAGATTTTACATCTTCCTTAATTTTCAAAATTTTTAGATTTTTACAATTTTTGAGTTGTATTTTTCATTTGATAACTATGAAGCAGAACATTATTTTATTATTACCCTTTATTATTATTACCCTTTACTCAATATAAAAAATACATCCTTTTATGAAATATATGAATACCTCGTTTTTAATTTCCCAAAATGAGTAATAAACTCAATGATATTTGCACCAACTAAATTCCAAATTGCATAAATAATCCACAATCACATTTGTTCTAATATAAAAAAAAAAATAAATTATCGCCTTTTTACACAGGAGATTAAAACATTTTTCTTATTCATCAATTTAGATAACGTTTTTTTTTTCATTCCATTAAAACCTTTCATTAATGCATTTCTGACCTCGTTTTATATTTCTCGAGGTGGAACATGTTGGGAAATCTCCAGCTAATAACGATCATAAAAAATAAATTTATTTTTGATGTAGTATTTTTCATAACGAAAAATGTATCAACATAAAAATGCAACTACCACCAACACCATCAACAACTTCTATAGCAACCGCTATATAGAAATATGAATAGAATATAAAATTTATACCCATACAACTACAAGTACACATGTGTAATATGAAAAATGAAATCTTTTTAGAAATTCATGGCAGTTTTCCAAATTCATTTGAACTTTTTCTTCTTTCTTGTTGTTATTATTGTTATTGTTGTAGTTTTTACTTAGTTGTTGCAAGTTTTGGTTTTCAGTTTTATGTTTCTTTAGTAGAATATTTCGACCATCATAATTCACCAGGCATACGAAGATGTATTTGTGTGTGAATAAATATACATTCACTCACTCATACAATATTAAATCTATGACATAAGAATAAAAGTATCCGTAAACTATAACATCCATTAGAACTAAAACTATAACTTGTACTGGTAATATATGTATGTATTGCACATACATTTGTTTATACTTAGTTGCATATACATATATGGTATATTTATAAGCATCTGTATGTGTTTTTATTTATGTGTGGAAGAAATTCATTCAATGGTTTATTTAACTTCATACATAACATAACAGAACTAAAACAAGCTGCCATTAGAGTTGGATGGATTCAATCTAGTTTGTATCTAACAAAAATAAAGAAGACGAACAAAACTTTTGTGGCAACAAGAAAAGAAACAAAATGAGATACCATAATAAATAACAATAGGTTGTGACGATTTTTAAATACCCTAAAATTTTAATAATACGTTGTATTAAAATAAATTCTAATTATGTTCATGTTAAAAGTATAAGCAGAAAATAAACAGCAAAGAAAATGAATTAAAACAAAAGCAGAGAAAAAATATGGTAGTTGTTACCATAATTTGGTTGTCGCTTCACCATAATATTTTGAAATAAACTAACACAATATGGTTGCACCAACAGAAAAGGTTGTTCTTTCACTACAAGATACAGTTGTCCCATAAACCTTTTATCATAGTGTGGTTGTGCCTCAACAAAAATATGGTTGACCCACAATTCTTTTATGGTTACACCACATTGCTCTTTTATGTATGTTCACTATTTCTAAATATATATAACACATGTTGCAACATCGGTCTAAACCAATTGAATTGGTTCACAGAGTTATGTATTATTATTTTTAAAATAAGAAATAAAGAATATTATAGATCTAATAAAAATACTTTGTGGTACTTTTAACATTATTTGAAGATACTATTTGACTTCTTTTCATGAAATTTTAAATAAAAATAAAAAATTTATATCGAAATTATATAGAATTCGAAGGTGTCGTGAAATAAAAGGAAATTATTCTTTGGTACTTTTAGATGTTTTAAAAGTACCTTTTCAATAAAAACTAATTTAGAAAAATAGACATTAAAACTACGTAAAAATATAAAGCTTTATAGTAGGTAAGAACCGACTATAAAATACGATATTTGTAAACTTATCTTTTTGGAATTTAAGAAGTTAATCTGGACTAATAAAATTTCAAATTTAACGCAAATATGTTTATATTTATGAGTTTTATTAAATTAGATTAAAACTTTCATTCCGATAGGACTGAACATAATCAGTGGACTGCCAGCTGGACAGACGTCAATTATTCGATTTAGGAAGTAATTTTGTGTAGAAAAATATTAATCATGTATTAAAAAAATCCTGTATACTGGTGGTGTAAATAGTACTAATGAGTGACGAGAAAAAAATGTATCATAAAATTGTTAAATATTTTCAACAAAACCCAAATTGGTCCTACAAGAAGTTGGCCAAGCATTCAAATATCTGCCGCCAAACTGCTGTACAGTACCGAAAGAATTTTTTCGCTGATATGAAACCTGTCTAAGATACAAAGAATGATCTACATTATATTTCTTAATCCTAAATAAGAAAACATTTCTAAAAGAGCTCCCAATACATCCGGTAGGAAATCGGCCCAGTTAGCTCAGTGTTTGGAATATTTGGCACAAAAGTTAAAGCTAATGCATGCCTAGGGCTCAAAATTTTCCTGACAATAACGCTGCTTAGAATTCAAAGGTCAAATCAGCGACATTTATATCAAGGAATGTTTAAAAAATGCTGTTTTCATGCATAAGACTTCGTAATGTGTCCATTTATTTTTTGGCATCCTTTCACTATGGTAAACAGGCTCTTGAGTTGTATAAGAGCAATAATGTGGTTTTTGTACCAAGAAAAGCAAATCTCCCAAACTGCCCGGAGCAGATGCTAGTGGAGGGATATTGGGCTCTTAGTAAATATAAAAAGTGTCCAAAGGTGTGGTTGATTTTACACGAAAATGGATATCATGTTCGAGCACTATAAAATTGTTTGAGGAAGAAGTTATAAAAGTTTTTTTTTTAAATTGAATTTGAGTAAAAATAAATAAATAAAACTGGTTTCATTTTTATTAACATAAATGTATATTTAGATCTTTTCTATATCATTCCTTAATTGGATCTTTTTAAGATACCATACGAAGATTTTCGAATTAAGTTTAGAAATTTTGGAGAGGTATTAAATCCAATTTTTAGATTTGTTTAAAATTTTTTCTGTTACCTTAATATACAAAATATTGGTTCTAGCCCTCCAGCAATATATCAATTTCACTCGAACTCGAATCCAAAAAATGAAATATATTTAGTGGTGAAGTGTGTGGTAAAATATTTTTGGTTACACTCGTTCTAGCAGCCTTTGTTCTAAACGATTTTCTTTCAGTTGCATACTAAAGGACAAAACTATTTTATCCAGTTTATATATCTATTTTCGTGTAGAGTATTATCAAAATAGAAATGAAAAAAAAACGTTATCGAGATCCTAAATGAAAGCATAACAAAATGAACAAAACATGATTTTGTTAGTTGCAAGTGTTTTGCTATGAATCTATAAAATGCAATATTTTATTTTTATAATTTTTTCCTCTCTGTATCTCTCCCGGAATTGGCATGAGCAAAATAACTTATTTTTCAATTAGATTATTTTGCTTACAAATGTTTGGTACAATTTTCACATAGTCATTGGATATATCTAAGTTATTTGTATATAATTTTTTATATTTTAATTTTTATTTATTTTGTGGTCTCACTAATGGTTTTTCCTCTCTTTTTTCAAACACAAAATGCTTATGTTCGTATGTATGTAAAATGCTTATTACTCAAAATCCCACTGAGATATGAATCATTTTGGCATACGTAAAGGTGAAAGAATTACATTTTTTACAACCATTGTATAATGGGTAGACGGGTAATGTTGATTTTGCTAATTAAATTTTAGTTTATGAAAAAAGGAATTAAACTGAAATATTTTGGTTTTAAATAAAATGTTTAAAACTCGTAATCTGTATTTGTTTGAAAAGTATAATAACAGAAAAAATTAAGATTAAACAAGTAAAAGAATTAGAATAGTCGACAAATAATTCTCTACTGCATTGTGAAGGAATAATAAAATTATATCGACCATTGTTGTATTAGATTTTATTGTGTATGGGAAATTATGGACCGAGCCTTACAAAATTTGATACGCTGTTTTCCGTTTGCAATGATCTTAAACATGCAAAATATTATCACAGCCTTAACGTTAAGAAATTGGTTGTGAGGGAGCTTGGGTCATTTTAAGGCTAATCTTCTTGAAATTTGGCGCAAGAATTTAGACTGATATAAATTTTCTATATATCTGTGAATTCTATAAACTTAGAATATCATTTTGGGAAGACACTTATATAGGAGCGACTAGTTTGTTGAAGATGAAGTTATTGTAGCAAGTTACAATAGGCATTGTCCTTGTTTCAAATTAGTAACATAAGCAAAATTTGATCAAGTTACCTTACAAATTACAACTTAAAGAGGTTCACAACGTTCACATGAACAGCACGCTACATAGACAGACGGACGGATATCGCTATATCGGCTCAGAAAGATATTCTGTGTCGATTAGTTTTAGCGTATGAGAATTAGTGGATGTTTCATAAATAATTACAAATATATAATACACAGACCACATATAGTGACTCAGGGTATAAAGATGAATTAGTTGAATACGGAGCCACATAGACAGAAAAATATAATTCTCCTCATTTTTCGGTAAAAAATATCGTTAAAAATCGTCAGGCTTTCAATTTTTAAAAGAGTCTCAAATAATTCTTTAAAGTTTCGATCTTTCGAAAAAAATCAAACTAAATTCAAAAAAAAATCAAATTCAAATTTTTATTAAAGTTTCAAATCTTCACTAAAATTTAAAATTTTTATTTAAATTTCAAATTTTCACTAAAATTTAAAATTTTTACTAAAATTTAAAATTTTCACTAAAATATCAAATTTTCACTAAAATTTCAAATTTTCACTAAAATTTCAATTCTTCACTAAAATATCAAATTTTCACCAAAATTTCAAATTTTCACTAAAATTTCAAATGTTCACTAAAATTTCAAATTTTCACTAAAATTTCAAATTTTCACTAAAATTTCAATTTTTCACTAAAATTTCCAATTTTCACTAAAATTTCCAATTTTCACTAAAATTTCCAATTTTCACTAAAATTTCCAATTTTCACTAAAAGTTCCAAGTTTCACTAAAATATCCAATTTTCACTAAAATTTCCAATTTTCACTAAAATTTCCAATTTTCACTAAAATTTCCAATTTTCACTAAAATTTCCAAGTTTCACTAAAATATCCAATTTTCACTAAAATTTCCAATTTTCACTAAAATTTCCAATTTTCACTAAAATTTCAAATTTTCACAAAAATTTCAAATTTTCACTAAAATTTCAAATTTTCACTAAAATTTCAAATTTTCACTAAAATTTTCAATTTTCACTAAAATTTCAAATTTTTACTCAAATTTCAAATTTTCACTAAAATTTCAAATTTTCACTAAAATTTCAAATTTTCACTAAAATTTCAAATTTTCACTAAAATTTCAAATTTTCACTAAAATTTCAAGTTTTCACTAAAATTTCAAATTTTCACTAAAATTTCAAATTTTCACTAAAATTTCAAATTTTCACTAAAATTTCAAATTTTCACTAAAATTTCAAATTTTCACTAAAATTTCAAATTTTCACTAAAATTTCAAATTTTCACTAAAATTTCAAATTTTCACTAAAATTTCAAATTTTCACTAAAATTTCAAATTTTCACTAAAATTTCAAATTTTCACTAAAATTTCAAATTTTCACTAAAATTTCAAATTTTCACTAAAATTTCAAATTTTCACTAAAATTTCAAATTTTCACTAAAATTTCAAATTTTCACTAAAATTTCAAATTTTCACTAAAATTTCAAATTTTCACTAAAATTTCAAATTTTCACTAAAATTTCAAATTTTCACTAAAATTTCAAATTTTCACTAAAATTTCAAATTTTCACTAAAATTTCAAATATTCACTAAAATTTTTAATTTTCACTAAAATTTCAAATTTTTAAAATTTTAAATTTTTAAAATTTTAAATTTCTAAAATTTTAAATTTTAAAAATTTCAAATTTTTTTCAAAATATCAAATTTTAAAAATTTTAAATTTTCAAAATTTCAAATTTTTTCAAAATTAAAATTTTTACTTAAACTTAACGTTTTCAACAAATCTTCTCTAAAATATCCAATGATTGTATGTCCATCTATGTGCAACTATGTGGTTTTGATTAAGTGTGACTGTTTTGTCTGCTCATATGTATTTTATTATTTTTTATGTAAAATTCATGCTCAAAAACTTTACCGAAATTTATGCAATATATTTGACTATAATCTTTTTTTGTCCGATTTTGATCGTGTAAAGGAATGAATAAAGTAAAGCTGAATTTGACGGGTAACATTTAAGACTAATTTCATTAACAGATACAGATTCTCAATATAAGAGTGACAAATATGGCAGTATAATCATATTTACAAGTCACTAGTCCTAGCAGTTTTTTAGGACTACGCCTGAACTTGTCTCCCGATAGTTTAAACAACGATATCGCTATAAATTTTAATTTTTTTTTTAAAGAAGATATTAGTTCTGTTATTGCTAATTCATTATCGCATTTATCCGAAAATTCTCCTTTTATTAAATTATTCACTTTTCATAAAAATTTAAAATTTATTACATTTACTTTTTTAATTTTATTGGCCAACATTCCTGTTGTTGATCATAAAACAGTTATAAGTGATATGGAATGGAATAACATATTAAGCCCTTTTCTGGTTTTATGCTCATTTAAACAGTTTAGTGAACAAATTGTTTTAAGCACGAACTTAATATATATTTTAAAACAGTTTCCATTTTAAGAATCATGTAATTTGTCGGCAATTACATGTCTGAAAACAATTTTCTACAAAAATACCACAACTACATAGAAATAACATAAATCATGACCATAACAAGTATAAAGAAATGTATACATGTATTTGGAGACAGTAGAGTGAGAAAATAAAAAGGAAAATTTTTAAATGATTTCTTATTTTAGAAAATGTATATAAATTTATTTAGAACCCTCTTAAGACTTAAGAAAAGTTTAAGGTCTTATTTCGAAATAAATTTAATATTACTGGATTATTAGATATAACACTCTAAATATTTCTACTATATTTTACACCTCCACTGTACATTAGTTTCACAAAGATAGTCATTGGAAAGGAAACTAAAATAAAACTTGGCACTGTATACTCATCTCTTAAAAATGCACTTAAAAGCAAAAGTTTCAGCTAAACTATTGCATAACAAACTGGATACAATACACGCTCAACTTATACATACACACAAATACACATAGATTTGATACACAGGAAAATAGAAATGCATCCAGTCACATCAAACAGCACAAAGTGCAACAATAAATTTTAAATAAAACTTAAGAATAAATACTTCAAAGTATGAATAGTAAAAGTAACTATAGCAAAAGATATATATTTTTCTTATTCTTTTTTTTTCAAAAATAAATGTAACAATATTGCAATACAATACTATGGCAAAAAGGAAAGAAGGGAGAAAGAAGAAAATAGAACAAAATACTTTTAAACAGGTGAAACGTATTTGTTAACAAAGACAACGATTTTTCACAAGAATTTACTATGGGACACGAAAAATTAATTATTTGGTGGAATAAAAAATAATAAAAATAAAAAGAAGATAGATGTTTTATAGAGATTTAGGATAATTTATCCATAAATAATGAGATAAAATTCAAAAATTTTCATTGTGTTTAAATATTAATTTACAAAGATCAAAAATATGTTGAAATGATCTTTTCATGTTGTTATTTTC
This sequence comes from Cochliomyia hominivorax, assembly GCA_004302925.2. NCBI lineage: Eukaryota > Metazoa > Arthropoda > Insecta > Diptera > Calliphoridae > Cochliomyia > Cochliomyia hominivorax. The sequence continues at coordinate 26,479,725 of PYHX02000158.1, forward strand.
ATTGAGTTAAACAAATTTAAACGCATTGCAGTTATTTTTATTCATTATTCATATTATTATATTTTAGCTATTTTTGCCTCTAAATGAGCTTGTGTTATTTCTTACGATGCATCAATGCAGTCATAGCACAGTTTTTACTTACCCATAAATACATTAAATTGTTTTTCATGTCAAAAATTAAATGGAAAGAAGTCTTTAACCTCCGAGTGTCTAGTCCAATGTCAATGAAATTTCACACAATAATATCAAAATTACTGGCAAGTTTAAGCTTTTAACTTTGTGAACTTAATGTAGGCCGCTTCACATGGTAATAAATAGCACAGGTCGAGTCAAAAAAATATTTAAAACACTACAGGTTCCTTATAAATAAACACACGTAAAACATGGCAGTTATAATGTTAAATGACAAACAAATGAATATTTAAATTTATTAAATATTATCAATTAAATCCAACTTGGCCCATCCAAAGGTCTGTCGTCAAACTATTTCCAATGTTATTGAACAGCACTTCTTGCTGCATAATGTATGACTCTGGCAGACTTTTCGCAACTTTCTGGTCAAATATAATAAGTTGATGTACTCGAGGGAATGACAAGAAGCAATATGCAGTTGCAGCAAAAGAATATCGAAATATTTACAAAAAAGGATCCTTCTATTCTAAGGACTTATTTTCGGCCTGATTTGGTATGCTGCGCTATGGTCGTACAAGAACAATAATGTAGTATTTGTACTAAATTATACAAATCCTTTAAACTGTCTAGAGTAAGAGTCAGTGGGGAGATATTGGGCTTTTGTTGAAAGAAATTATGAAGAGCACAAAAAAGATGTCAAAAAGTGTGATAGATTTGAAATGGAGATGAATTATCTCTCCAAATAAATTGGCAAATTTTAATATAATCCAATCAAATAAAAAAATAATTAAACTGTATGTGTAGTTAGTTTTTCTTAACATATATGTAAGTTGAGAATTTTTCGATCTCACTCCTTAAAAAATTGCATTTTTTTCATATAAATACATGTGTATAAATGTGTTTTATGTATAAATTCAGTTTTATCCGAATACTTTTTTAATAAATTCCAAAAAAATTTTCTTCTGAATTTAAGATATCAGAACATTTTTTCCGGTTTCATACAGAACATTTTTTCCGGTTTCATACAGATAACGAAGGAGGACTATTGCAAACGTCCAGCAAAATTTCATCAGAATCGGTTCATTATTGTGGATGTGAAAATGTTTCCAACATACGGACATATATAACTCAACTCATATTTATACTTGTTGCAAGAATATATATATTCTTAATGGGGTTTTAGATGATGTCCTCATGGTGTTACAAATAAATTGACGTTTACTAGGCCAAAAAAAATTCACCTTTAACGACTGCGGTGGTGGAAAGTATAAAAAATTATAGCCAAAAATGTGATATATTTTATGTCTCGGAAAATAAATATGTTCGCTATGAGAAACATAGTAAGGTATTGTTTTTTATCACCTTTATACGAAGCATATTTGTATTTCTTCCTTAGTTTACCAGCATTACTTTCAACATGCATTAAAGACTTTGAACGTCTCACGCCTTTCGCTAGTGACATAAAATATCCTTACTTTTCAAGGAATCTTTGAATAAAATTCACAATTGATGTTTCCTATTCCACATCTTTAAATACAGTCTAATCTGTTGCGGTAGACAATGTTTTCTCTTGCCTTTTAAATTAAAGGCTCCACTTTTGAATGTAATATGAAACATCCATCAAGTTGAAGGATATTTTCAGACTTACTCTCAAAACAGTTTTAGTCTAAAAATTTCATATTTTTGACAAATGAAAGCAAAACTGTTTAAATAACTTCAATCTAGTCATATTGGCAGCTTCTCTTTATTTATAAAGTTGTTTTAACTCTGGCAAGCCAAACCACTAACAAGATATGTGAATTAAGTGTTTTGTAATATTTTCATAATACCGAAATGTTGGGGAAAAGGGTATCTATTATAATGGTTATATGATCTCATGGCCAAAATTTATACATTATGACCCATTGTGCAACTAGAGTAATGTGGATTGCATAAAAATACAGGAAAACGTAAGAATAATAAAAAAACTTATTTTGGAAAGCGGAAAATTGATATCAATATAAACCACATGCGAGCAATTGGCAGGCAGCACATGCGTTTAAAAGAAAATATTTTCTGTTTCTTTATTTTCCTAAAATGTTTTTCTAAGTTGAAAATAAAGCTTAAATTGAAAGCAGCATTTCTCTTCCAAATGGGAAGTTAACCTTAAAATGTGCCATATAAATTTCAATGTATTTCCATGTCATTATTTATATGCAATCAAGAGATATTTAATGCTAATTACACTTGTAGTAAAATATGTACGTATTCCTTTCACTTTACGCTTCTATAGAAAATTCTTTTTACTATATAGCACAGTGCATCTTTTAAATATAGCGCATTTCTTGCCTATAGGGTTTCCTTCCTCATTAGGGGATTTTATTTTACGTAAAACGTTTCTTTTTTTGCTATAAATACAATAAACTTTTCCTTTTTGTTGTTATCTCTCAAAAGTTAACGTTAAACTTTTTTAAAACATTTTTATTTCTAAAGCACTTAGTACTTATATTATAGATATGTTTGTATATATTATTACATGTGTGTGTTAGTTAATGCTTTAGGTATAGAAAATATATTACAACTTATTTAGGCTAAAACATTAAAGAAATGCACATGGGATTTGTAGGTAGAAAAAAATTTAAATTTAATTTATATTTATACTAAAATGTGTTTTTGTTAAAATTTGCAAAAGGTAATGGAAAAAATGTTGTAAAAATATGATTGATTTGTAATGTATGTTGATTTAAAATGTGATATTGATTGAAAAATATGTGAATGTGAAAAGTTATTTTAAAAAAAGGTCCTGAGGTGATAGTTCGGAATGATGCGAAAAAACGTATTGCGTACTTAATCCTACATTCTTTGAAATTTAGCTATATGATTTTTTACTAACAGACATTTCCATTTAAGAAATTACCTTTCTAAAACATGTCAGTTATTATGTTCAACGTCAAACAAATGAATCTGATAATTTGATCAAAATAAGTTACCTGAGAAGTGAGTACTATTAAATATTTTCAACAAAACACAACTTGGTCCTACAAATAATTATCCTAGCAGTTAAAGATTTCTTCTAAAGCCCAAAAATAGAAAACATTTTCAAAAGAACTCCCAACGTAACCGATAGGAATGCAGTACCCCATTATTATGGTACGAATAGTTAAAGCTTACACAGGTTTTAAACATAGACAACGGAAATTGAAGTCGAGTTTTCTAAAAAAATATTCTTGCTGCATAATGACGCAACTTATTTTCTGGCAGATTTTTTGCATCTTCCTGTAAAAAAAAATTATATTGCTGATGCTCGAGGGAATGTTGAAGTAAAAATTTCCCAAGAGGCACTTGGTGTGGCCAATCAAAAGAACTCTAATATTTGTTACAATGTGCTCTATGAATACCGAAATTTACATCGAATAATACTGCTTCCATAAGGCCTAAAATGTCCACTTTTTGGACTGCATTACAACCAGACACAATGGTAAACGAGCTGTTGAGTTATACAAGAACAATATTGCAATATTTTTACCAAATTTCCTCTCTAGTGATCTCACTCTTTTCATCAGGAGTAAATATTGAAAGTGTATTTCTAGAAGAAAACAATACTACGTTCTAATTTATATACTGACCCATTTATTGATATAGTTATATAATATATATTACACGGTGTAATGAAATTATTATATATTTCCATATTTATCAGTAATACAATAATACGTGAAAGAGAAAATCAGTACAATTCAGGATATTTTCCAGAAATTTGCTACCCATATAACTCTATAGTTAAGACAGATATTAATCTGAAAAACCTTTGAATTTTTTTAGTCTATATAAGTGCATAATGATGAATGCGTAATGATATGAAATAATATTAAGTATACGTCAATACTGCGAAAGAGATTTTGTAGTTTCATATATAACATGCGATATAATTATATTTCGTTAATTGCCTAAGTTAAGAATCCATATTAAAACACCAATAAAAAAGCGGTTTTCGCGATTTCTGAAATTTGGGGTTAGTGCTACCACTACTAACTACGAACAAATCTAGTAATTTCGCGATTTTTATTTTTTTTAGATTTCCCATACAAAATGAATTTTTTTTTGTAGATTACGACAAAATCAGTCAGGAAATATTACTTAAAATTGAAACCTTGCTAAAGGAATGAAACAAAAGTGAAATTGTTGCTAATAAAATAAATGATTTTGTAAAATTTATAAATAAATATTTTGTAAATTTAAGGACAAAAACATTTTTAAATTAAAAAGTAATGAAATTTTTAAATTTATATTTCTAATATTTTTTTTTAATTTCAGTTCATTAGAACTAAATCTTGATACTGGAAAAATAGCGTAAACGATCTAGATTTCTGGAAGGATTTGAAATCTACTTCTGGCTACAATTAATATTCCTGACATTAGTATTCCTGACTGACAAAACAATCCAAGGTTTCACAAAATTTCATGAAACTGGAAAGGGATGTATGAAAGCTGTAAATCTTCATTTATGACAACAAATTTAGGGTATATTAAATTGTTAGCAGATTAACGAAGATATCTGCAATGTTTGTTTACCCCAAGGTTGTATTCGGGTGAGTTTAATGCGCAAATTAATTCCACATATAATTATTAATGATCATGAATGATCATCAAAAACCAATCCAGGGACTACTGTTTTCCGTTCTATCAGATATAAGTCTCTAGCGAAATTTCAAAGGTTATTTACTAACAGTTTTAATGCAAAACTAGCTGGCTCTTGACCACATTATATGTACTTCTCTTACTACAACCACTAAACTACAATAAAATTCTAAAAGATTCACGTAAAATTATTGTCCAAGGAGAAAATAAACTCTAAGAATGGTAAGATATCGAAAATCTTATTGAAAGCCTGATAAATTGTTTAAACGGTAAATACAATTAATGTTACAGCATCCACATTAAAATTGTTCAGTTGGTATTATCCAAAATTAAAAATATTTTAATGCTACAGATTCCACGTCGTTTTAGATAATTTTTGAAAGTGAATGCTATTGCATACAATTTCACAATCGTATTAAACTAATTGTAAAAATTCACTCGTATGATTAATATTTTGTATTGATAAACAATATCATTTGTACGCCATGGGTTTTAAGATAATGTTTTAAAATGGACTAAAAATTCAAGTTTTTATTAATCTCAATTTTATTAAATTGTCCAGGGTTATGAAAATATATATTGTTTAAAATATATTGTTTATTTTATGGATTTTCTTTAAATTTCAAAGTATATTTTCTAAAAAGATAAAATATGCATTTTAGGATTTTGTAGTATCATAAAAATGCATTTACACTTTGCAAATATATTATAATTAATTACTCTTTCATTCATTCATTTCTTATGAATAATTGTTATTTTCAATGTCATTCAATTTAGATAAAACTGAACCACTGTATATATAAGAACTATAAACAAATTGATATCTTTTTCTACCTTGAATTTTGTATACATTTTCATTTTTCTTAAAATCAAGTGCATTGAGTTCGCAGTTTATCTGGTTTCATACGTAACTCTTTTACTAACAAATGCAACTAAACTGTTTGTGCGAATACTCTAGAGGTTGGAGAGATCATGTGTAAAATTTTTCTAAAGAAAAAAAGGAAAGATAAACTTTTCTTAAAAAATAATATTTTCCCAAATGCAACTTACAATAGTGCGATAAGAAAAGAATAAAAAAACTAAAATAAATAAAAAGTTGAGAAAAATGAAAAACAATCTTAAAGTGAAACGAATGTATTCGACATTGTTGTTTTGTGAATTTAGGTATTTTTTATGCTCTTGAACAATAAGAGAGAAAACGGAATGATAAAGTATTTCATTTATTTACGTTGTTGTTATTGGTGTTGATAGTTGTTGCTTTATAGTATTTTCTTATTTTGTTATGTTTGTTGTTGTATTGTTTATTTTGCCATAAATAAATCTTTATGCTAAAACTGCATTTAGTTTTTTTTTCATACACATATGTGTATGTGTGTTTGTACATACCTTCATAGGTTGTGTATATTATTTATCTTTGTATTTGAGTTTTTTCTTTTTCGAATGCAATACGGTTTCCGTTTAAGTTTTGATATGGTATTTGTGTTATACAACGGCGGAGAAAAAGATAGCATTAAAATAAATGAATATTTATTGGCACTTTATTTGGGGTCTTATTTTGGGCTGTAATCAGAAACATTGATGAAAAACTTTATTTGTGGGAAAAGGGTTAGATGTCGAAACATAAAAACCCGAAAAGTCAAAGAGGGGAAAGTCGGAGAAATAATTTACTATGAAAGATATATTTATTTCAAATTTCTTCACCTTTATTGGAAATTCAAAAACGTTCATTAAGATTTTTTATTTTTATCAACATTTTTATATATATTGATATTATTTATCCTCAATTGTCTGTAAAAATATTTTTGAAAAAAGTGCATACATATTTGAAATATCAGAAGCATCTAAACTAAATTTACGTTACTCTTCTTTGCTTTTATATTTTTGTTTTATTTATTGATTTCCTTTGAGATTTACTAAGTTTTTCTTTGTTTTGTTCTTCTCAACTTCGTACACTTTTGGTGTCTTGAACTTTTCTGTTCATCTAAAGTAATAAATAATGTGAGTCAGTGTTAGGAAAATAGTTTTGTTTGACTGTTTCAGATCCGTATAGTGTCAAAGTTTTGTGTTAAGATAAAATTTTATTTAATAAATTATTTATTAAATTTATTTTTTATTTTGTTGTTTCGAAAGTATAATAAAATATATATTAAAATTAAGAATAATGAGATGATTTGATTTTTAATTTAAAATCGACCCTAATTGATGTTTCAGATCATATATTTGATAAATAACAGTTTTGACATTTTTACTTATTTCTAATCCGTTCTCGTTTTTTTGCCTCTTTTGACAACATTTCAAGTATTTGATATTATATACATAGAAAATCCTACAAAAATTATAAAGGACTTGAACAAAGATCCAGTTGTTGGTATTTTATAGTATCTTGTTTACAATTTTGAGTTATTTAGAATTCGTCTATTGGCCGATGTTTAACAGTCTCTACTAACAAAATACACTTAATTAATTTAAGCTAAAAAATAAAGAAAATATTTGTTTATAGATAATCATTGTCCACATTTAAGATTTTTATTACCTGCTTTGCTTTCAGAATGTAAACTCACAATCCAACTTTAACAGTAAAAAGAAATGTATGTTTTTCGTGTTTTAAATTACGGTTAAGAAATATACCAAAGCAACTGAGATTCTCTTAAGGGCGTATAATTGATATTTTCATTCTCCTTACAATTCCATGTTAAGCAGATATGATTAATGATTATTAATGATTATGACAAAATAAAATTTTAGATACGATTAAAAATAATTATAAATTGTTTATATCATTTACTGCCAAAGATATCCTAAATAAAAGGTGTATATATTTTACTAAGTAAAATTCTGGGGCTTTTCTTGACATAATTTTGTTTAATTTCATAATAAGTGCAAAGTTTTACGTTATTTTTCATATATATACACTAAATCTTATTTTTTTTTTTTTTGAAAATAATACCGGATATACATTTAACTAAAACCTGTACTACAAGCTTTAGTAAGGCTTTGAAAAGTCAAGCAAACAAGTTATATTCGGTCATTCAATTCTTAAATACGCTTTATCTCTCAAATTATGCAAACATTTGAAGATATTGCTCCGTAAAACTACTTTAAGTCCATCGGCTTAAACACCAGTCCCGGAAAAAGGCATTTGTACAAATATTTTCTTGAAATTACCTTTAAATATTTGTATCGAGCCACACAATCTTATAACCGATTTTATTAAAAAATAATAAAAATAGAATTGAATTTTCTATGTGAAATTCAATATTTTTAAAATAAGTTACATATAATGAAAATATTTAAATAAAAGTTTGAATTTCAATGGAATTAGTACACACTTGAGAAACTTTTAACTTTTAAATACTATTCCGAGTAGTGGTATTTTAAAGTAGTAACAACCAAATATGGTCCCATAATTGTCAAACTTAATTCATATTTTACCGAGTGTTAAAAAACAATTGTACAAAATTTATATAAAATAGTTTAGAGTCCAATAAGCTTAAAGACTTTTTGCAGGTAGAAAAGAATTGGAGTTACTTCAAAATATGGATTCAAGATTGGTTCATATGCAAGAGCTTTAGAAACTCTTAATTGTTCCCCGCGAAGGGACCTTTAATAGGAGCTATATCAAAATATGGAATGAGATTGGTCAATGAATAATATATATTCTGTGCAGAAAAAATAAATAGTTTGAAAATCAATGTGCGAATTTCAATAAAATTGGTATATAATTAAGAGTTTGGAGTGTATCAAATTTTGGATATCATAACCTATAATTTTTTATCTATAATCCTATTCCGATGTTAAAGGACAAAAACCTGTACACTGTGGAGAAATACAATTAAATTGTTGTTACATATTGAAGAAAAATTTGAGGTTGTCAAAGATATCGGTCTATAACTTTTTTGCTTCTTGGTAAATTTATATTTTTACATTCCTGAATTCAATATTGAATCCTTTGTAAGGACTTAAATAAGAATTTACTTCACGAAAATAAAATGTGCGTGATGCGTATGATTAATATTTGTAATTACTAACAATAATAATGATCATACGTCATGACGATTTAGAAAAAAGCTTATATTCTTAAAATTACTGCAATTTATATGAAAATAATTATAAAATTAAAAAAAACAAGCCCTTTAATTTTATTTCATATTATTACTTTGTATACTTTACTATATTTATAGTAAATAAATTTATTATTTATTTGAAAACTAAAAAAAAGAAAAAGAAAACTAAATTATTCTTTTATTTCTTCACTGAGAACATTTACGAACCCTTTTTTATTTACCATTAAGTAATTTATATTACACAGAAATCAAAACCAAAAGGGAGAACATTAAAAAACTATTTATTTATTTATTTGAGATTATATTTTAATAACCTACACAACCACAAATGGTGATGAGGGTTAATTAAATTTGTCATTCCATGTGTAACACCAGGAAGGAAACAACTAAGACCTCTTACATTTTATATATTCATGAATCATATCAAAATCTGAGTCGATTGGTCTATATTCGTCTGTCTATTGGTTGGAATAATTCTAACGCCTGGCATAATTTTCCGAATGCAATAAAATTTAACAACATTGTTTTTTGTAGTCTTAAGCAGTTTTTAAACTTGATCCAATTCTTTAAACTGTCTTTAGTATATGAATCTAGTTTGAGAATTTTAAGATCATATTTGGTTATGATACCTTTATAATCCTACTTTCTGGATATGTGCTTTAATATTAAAATGTTCTTAAATATGAAATAGTTCCAACGAAATTCAGATAATTGGATAATTGTTTTCAATATATGTATCTAATTTCTTGAATATATTCATTTTTGATTAAATTTAAATCTATATCTTGGTACCAATATTTATGTGTATGTATATGTTACATTCAAAAATATGTTACCATGTGTCCTTTTTACAAACTAATGAAAGAATAAGTTCTTTGGTGCAACATTATATAAGTTATGTTAATTTTTGCATAATATTAGTGGTGGAAGGTATTTAAGATTCGCCACAGCCGAATACAGCATTCTTACTTCTTTTATTTTCTACACACAAAGAAGATACAAAAAAATTAAATAAATGAAAATAAGAATATTTTTTTTCTTAACCAGAATTTTCAATTTGTAATGAAGCGAAATGAAAAACGCAATAAAAACAACTCTTAGTTGGAATTTATATTGATTTCAAAGTAACATTTTTGTATTTTTTTCTACTTTTTACCAAGAATTACAGCTTAAGAATTATATTAGAAAGAAGAAGAAGAAAAATAGTTAATATAAATTGTTATAAAAGCAAAGAATCAAATGAGAAATTATTAAGAAATAGTAAAACTACATTAAAGAATATTTATAAATGTAATAAATTTATAGAGAAATGAAACCAATAAAATTCAATATTAATGAATATTGGTAGTTTTTCTGGACTGGATGAAGGTTTACAGTACATTTAATATCAGAAGAACTTTTTATAATGTTTTTTCTTCTAATGAAAATAATAATGAATATAAAGGATTCTTGAAGAAGTATAGGATTTTTGAAGAATTATAGTAAAAAATCGAGTATCAACATTGACTGATACTGATTCAGTGGACTTTAGGGCAGAAACAATTTCGTTTCATATATCCATCTGTAACTTTTAACTGAATTAGATTTCTTGCTCAGCGAAATAATAGCAGAGGAGTGTAGAGGAGTGATCTTAGGAGTATGAGCCCCATTGGAGCAGTATAAATGGAGTTATATTTTTCGTTTTCATTTATTTAGTTTCTTATTCAATTTAAATTTTTTCGGGAAAAAATGTGTTTGTTATATTTTATAAGGTTTTCTTACGAATAACATTGCCAATTTAAGTCCAATCGAAAGATCAATACAAATTTGATCTTCACAAAACCCCTTTTTTGCCATATTGTACAAAACTTTCGGGTCACTATACCTGACAAAATATCCACTAAACTAGAATGGAATCGAAAGCAAATGACTTCAATTTGTAAATATTGAAATTTGTACATTTTTCATACCCAGAAAATGCACCCAAACAATAATACTGCAGTCACCACGTTTTGCTGTGTTCTTGGTGAACCAAGAATTAATAATTTAGTTAGCAAAAGTTTTGTTTATCCTCTCATAAGCCGGGAATATATGAGGATAAACAAAACTTTTACTATCTGACCCAATTCTATTAATTGCTATTTCGTCACTCCATAACACGTTTATGAGTTCTAGTTTTAGGAAAAATAATCATTTTGAAACACTTTGTTTAGAATAATTTTTATTTTTAGCGATGACTTGAAAGATAAGCTTTCGCCAAGCCTCTGTTCGAGAATCAGTATTCTGAAAACACGGTATCCATTTGCTTATATATCGGAAATTGAAACACATGATTTAATCGCATTATACACCATTTTTGCGATAAATTTGCATTACTTCGGAAATTTGCGCCACTTTTTTTCTATCATTATGAATTTCTCATATAATCCACCTTTTCTTCATTCTAATATGTTTACCCGATCCCATTTGCAATATTTTTTTACACTTTCGTATTATGTATGCTCTTTTTTGAACCAGACAAAAAATAAGTGATTCGAATTATATTTACGGGAGAACTGATTACTCTTATGGACATTGTGCTATTGAATATCATCATTGCCATGATATTATTTATATCATTTTACAGAGTTGAAACTGAAATTATTTTAAAAGCATTCAGAGATTAACTAAAGGTTTTTTAATGTATTTTTAGAAAATCTTAAATTAATGCACAATTTAGATTGTGCTATTTTATGTCCATTTCTATCTTTCATAAATAAAATTTATATTTTAACTTAAATAAAATTGAAACGAACAATGATATTTATTTGAAATCTTAATGCGATATATCGATATATCATGAATCTGGGAAATAAAAAATCCCATTTTCTATGCAAAAATACCGATATCGATAAACCCGTCCATGAATCGAATTTATATATAAAGTACGAAGTATTCAAATCATATAAATAAATAATATTAAAATGTTTTAATTGAAATTACAAGGGTCGTTCAATGGAAAGTATTTTTTTTGTTATATTTAAAATACATTTTTTCTTAGTTTTGAAATCATCGTTCCTAAAATTATCAAATTAAAACAGTCTCCAACTAGCAACTATTACAAATCACTTAGAAAATAATTAGTTTTACCCATACGAAATTTCACTAATATGTTTTTGAAACTTTAAGTCTTCTTACTAGAAAGAGATTTGGACGCACTGTGTCACATTTGTTGATGAAAGTTTATTTTTAAAAACTTAAAAAGATCCTTTTATTATTGAATTAAATTATTTTAATACTCTCCACCACCATTAGTGGTGAAGAGGGTACATTAACTTTATCATACCGTGTGTAGCGTTCACATCCGCAATAACTGACAGATCTTAAGGAAATTTGGACTTTGTATTTCTTATTTCCCTAAAAAGTTTCCTATTTAAAATCAGAAATATCAGTTCAGCATATAAAATATATAGACCAATATCGGAGACAACCTCTAAGCACAAGCGAAGTTCAGTACCAAGTCGTCGATTTATAACAATTTTGGTGAAGGATATTGAAGATTCGGCCTTGCCGAATGTAACAATTTTACTTGTTTTTAATAAAATTAATCAAATCCATGACACCGATTCAATCAAAAGTTCGTCAAAAAAAAAAAAAAAAAAAAAAAAAAATAAGAAACTGTTGGATAAAAATATCCTTTTTTATTTTTACATCTTGAAAATTAAGATTTTTTTCGGTGAAATTCTCTAAATTACATTTAAGTACAAAACGCGAGATATAGCAAAATAAAAGAAAATCCTTTTAGAATTATTTAATTTCTTAAAACAAGAAAATAGGTCACGCTAAAGAAAACTGCATTAATAAGAATTTCTTATCTTTAAAATGAAATAACATTTTCGTCTTAAATTTCAAAATTTCAATTTACCTTTTTATTTTATTTTTTCGTTGCTAAAAGAAGATTAAAATCATTTGCCTTTTTCGTTTGGACATTTTTCTTTTTGCTTTTGTCAATAAAGTTTTAATTTTCCTTTTTTTGGCAACTGACTGATAATCTTTTAGGTTGCAAATTAAATTTGTTTATTGAAATGTCAGCAGAGAAAAGTTTTTTAATGTCAGAGAAGAAAGAACGACTTTAGTTTAAAATTTAATTATGTATTTTCTTCATATTTCTCATTTTCTGCATTCTTTTTTTATATATATACATGTGTAACAATTTTAACATACATACACATGAACAAATTTCCTCAAGAAATTTGTGTATCTTTTTATTTTGTTTGTTTACTAAACAAATTTGTCTTTTTTGTTGTGATTTTTTACCTGATTTTTTGTTTTTGTTGTTTTGTTCATTTAGTATATTTGATAAAAATCATTTAGTTGCCTTAAGGTTAACTTGAATGCAAGGTCTATAGAAAAAAATACAACATCATTAGTAGTAGTTTTTTTTGTGCTATTGCTGCTGTTGTTGTTAACAAGATGAAAAACAACAACAAAAACATATTATATTTTAAGAGAGGCATCTGATAGTGACTGTTGATATGTTGTAGAAAGAATAGGGGAAAATACAAGAAACAAAAAAATGTGAATGAGCTGATGGAATTCCTACAACTGCTAACGTTGTATATTTTAACTTTTTTTGTTGGCTATAAAGGAGGCAGGTTTTAAAAGAAACTTTTAAAAATATAATATTTAATGTTAAGTTTAAGGGGCTTTTTACAAGCTGTTTTCATACAAAAGGAAATATAAAGATTTTGTAAGATTATTTTCTTATATCATGACACTGATGTATTTGTTTTCTTTTGTTAGTATTAGTAAGCTTGTATGTTTCATTGCATGTACGAATTATTAATGTATGGGTAAGAAAATATAAATAAATGGCTCAATAATATATTTGAGTCAGTTTTGCGGATAAGATGTGAGAATTAAATAGACCTAAGCACTACCTTCGAAACCCATTGTTTCTGCTTTCGTAGTTTCATTTATATTATTTTAAATTAATAACTCAACTGTTAATATTTATCGTCATGACTTAGATGCAAATCAATGTTTGTTTGTTTAATAAAGTATCTTCGCATTCCTTAAGAAGATGATCTCGATTGGAAATCACAAAAATTAGAACCGAACTAGAACTGAACTAGAGCTGAAGTAGAACTGAAGTAGAACAAATGTAGAACTGAAAAGAACTACTAGAACTGAAATAGAACTGAAATAGAACTGAAGTAGAACTGAAATAGAACTGAACTAGAACTGAACTAGAACTGAACTAGAACTGAACTAGAACTGAACTAGAACTGAACTAGAACTGAACTAGAACTGAACTAGAACTGAACTAGAACTGAACTAGATAAGATCTAGAACTGAAATAGAACTGAAGTAGAACTGAAATAGAACTAAACTAGATCAGAACTAGAACTCAACTAGAACTAGACTTAACTAGACTAAAACTGAATTAGAACTCAACTAGAATTGAATTAGAACAGAACTGAACTTGTAGAACTAAACTGGAACTTAAGTAGAACTGAAATGGAACTGGAAAAAGAAGATTATCTAAAAGCTGAAATGTACCGATAAATATTATAATTTTATCTAGTTTAATTATTTTAAGTTATTTATTTGTTGTTTCTATATTTGTCTTAATAATTATGGATGAATATAATTTATCTATTTAGAACCCTTTTTGCAACCTGTTCCTTTTTTTAATACACTAAAACGAGCATGTATTATGCGAATAAGTTAATGCATAATTTATTGATTATTATTTATATCACCATAATCATGCCAAAAAATATATTTTAGAAATGTCCTATTTTTGTTATTAAAACCTTAATTTTTCCCCTTCTTTATTTTCCCATACATTAGTTGCATAAAGAATAAAAAATTAATGTATGACAATAACAATGTTTAGAAATTTTAACATCCTCTCTTTACACATTCTTATATGTAATACACATACAAATATGTAACACATTTATATGTGTATGTATTTGTGTACATTATTTGTAAGTTTACTTGTATTATGGTTATTATAATGCACCTGTAGCTGTAAAAGTACCATGAAATAATATTACTTTAGTGTTTACACTTCTAAAAATATACGATGTTGTCATTTTTCTTGTTAGTTTTTTTTCTTTGCTATTTTGGTATTTATTTTACGAAATTGACAGCTGAATGAAAAAAAAAAAACAACGACAAGGAGAAATCCTATACGAAAAAATTTAATATTGTTTCTTTTTTTCTATTCTTGAGCTCTTAAAATTGAAGGCAAAAAAATAGTTTAGTGTTACCAACTAAGAGGTTTTTTGTAGAATTTTTTATTTCATAATTGGTTAGTACTATTTCTCTCTCAAGGCTGTATATTTTTTGGCTTAATTACCTACTAAGAAAAAGAGGTTGCATACATAATGATAACTTTGGAAGAGGACTTTAGAAGCTGACAGCAAATGTTTTGGGGAATTTAGTTCTTATGACTTTAGGTTTTTAAAATGATGACATACAGTTCTATGAAATTGATAAAATGATTAAAATAGCTGGAAAACTGGAAAAAAATTAAAATTCCTTTTTAAAATTCTTGACAAAGTTTTATTAAAAATTTTATTTTTATATAAAATTTAGATGTTTTAGTAAAAAATTAAAAAATCACAAACATTTATTTGTAGTGAAAGATCAATGAATTTTGATGAGATTAATATTAAAAACTTATTTATTGGTATTTAACAACAATGTTATTTTTTGGAATTTCTTGTCTTGAAGTTTCATGTTAAATTTAATTTTAAATTTAATTTTAACAAATTATGAAATATTTATTAAAAATAATACTTTTTGGGAAAAATTGAGATTTTTGAATTGCAAATGAAGTTTTGTATATAAAATAGAATTTATTTTGAAATATAAAATTCTTATTAAATAAATTCAACTCAAAAACAAGTGGGTATTCCATATTAGACTGTGCCGAATCTTATATACCATCATTCACTTATATTATGCAAACATTTGTGTGAGTTGAATATATCAAATTATAAATTGATAATTAGTTCATCACCTTAAACACCAATTCTAGCAAAAGGTCTCTATTAAAACCGGAGTATAATATGGTAAAAAATACTTAAAATTACCTCTAAATATTTGTACCGAACCATAAATTTAATGCATTTTTTTAATCTAAATCCTTTAAGCCTAAATGAAAGTGCAATTATACAATCCGAATACGACAATCCAAAATACGATAATTAAATTCATAAAATAATTAAAATTGTTTAAAAAATATTTGCACTAAATTTCCATAAATTTGAACCAAAATTTCAAGAGATAAATCTTAAAATCTTTCCAGCAATGGCCTTAAAAAGGAGCAAGATATGGCCCAATATTATTCAAATTAGTAAAATATATTAAAGAAAAATAGAGAATAAGGATGTCAAATTTCAATGGAAATAGTTGAAGTTTAAAGTCTTTAAATCTTAAAGCCATTTTTCTAGAAGGAGTTTTAAATATAAACTATAAAATATTGACCGATATTCATCAAATAATTAACACATATTCCAAAAAAGGTAGAAAATAATGCGAAGATTTTCAATAAAATTGAATCAAATGGAAGAGTTTAATAAGTTCATAAACGTTTTCCGGAAAAAATATATTTGGAAAAATGACCTTATGGAACTTTGGAAGAAATTACTTCAGTACAATTTTGTTTAATAAATATTTGTTGTAAACTCAGAAAATTAGTCTTTAAATTATGAATCTTATCTAATTTTGGGATTTATAGAAATTTTGCATATTATAAATTTTTGGATCCGATATTAGTTATTTTCGTGAGATGATAAAGTATGTTATGATTTAGTTCTGTTGAAAATTAAAAAAAATGAAAAATTCTTTTTCGGAGTTTTGAGGTTGTCTCAGATATCGGCATATAACTTTTTGTTCAATAGACCATTATAACTGGTTTTAAAAAGAAAACGGCTTAGGAAAATAGCATACAATGAGCCCAAGTTTCATCGAATTTGGACAATTATTCTAGGCACCAAGTTGTTTCCAACCGACAGGCAGATTTCTGTAGAAATTTTACAATGTGTTGAAAATTATTTAATGGTAACTGAGATGATGTACTGATCGTATACTTAATATTTTATTTTGAAATAAATTATACGCAGCAAAATAAAAATTTCAATATTTGGTCTTCGTTTAGATTGTTTTTCATGACATTGAGGACACAGTTGTCCTGATTAAATCAAAAAGTAATTAATAGTTGCTATAAAAATAAGAAAAAGAAAGTAAAATAAATTTCACAAATCGTTTAAAAATTTATTTTCCTAGAAAAAAGATTATTCATTGGTCTCATCATTTTAAGAAAATCCTTACTAAAGATGATGTACAAAAATGGGCAACATGTTTAAATGGGTTTCTATTTGCTGGAATTTTTACCTTTCGTATTTTGTTCCTCTTGTCTGTATGTTACCGAATATAGAGAAATGTATTCTTATTTATATGATTATATTATAAACATACATGTATATGTACACATGTATGTTTATATATATATTAAAGACTGCAAGTATTATATATACTTGAAGTCTAGATTTTAACATTTATTTTTGTGACCATGACTAAGTATATATTCTCTCTCTTTTTTTTATTATTTTTCCATTTTTTGTGGATTTGGTGCAATTGTAATTAGTGTGTTGTGAACTGGAAACAAAGTTTTAATATGTTGTATTTTGTTTTTGTTATGTTGGTTGTTTTGTAGTTATTATTGTTGTTATGCTATTGCTCTCTATAAACCGAAAAAATTAAGCAATAGCTTAAGGCTTTACTTTTACTACACTCGTAGATATATATGTATAGATAAATGTATTTTGTTGATGTTGTATCTTGCTTCCACATACAATTATTTACTCGTACAAGTGGTAAAGTACAAACGTTTATATGATCATTTTTACAATGTTGTTATGTGAATGGATGTACATTAGGGTGGGTCGAAAAATAAATTGTCAGTCACCTCCCAGAATGAAAGAATAGTTGGTGTTTTTTTTTTCTCACGCTCAAAAAGAGCCCTTATTTATATTTGTATATAGCGCCGCTATTCTTAGTCCAATCGGAACATATTATATATTGTTGTTTATGATTTAAAAATAGCTACATTTTGCCCTTTGAGAGTTTTTAAATCTTACACATCTTCTATTACTCACTTCTGGCATTCTGATTCTTTCCCATCCCCCTACTATTTATATATGGAGAAATCACCTTTCACTTGGGAGCATTCTCATTAAAGGTGATTCTGATTTTGGTTAAAATTTGTAATAAATGTAAAAATAGTAATAAAAGTATCTGAGAGGGGAAGAAACCAAAATACTTTTTAAACCATTAATGACGATATACAATTTGTTTCGATCGGATTAAAAGTGGCGATGTTAAATACAAAAACTGAAAAAGTATTTTAGGGCGTGTGGAAAAATAATCTTTTGCACTTCTTTCATTCCAAGGGATGACTGTTACAATTTTTTTATTTGAAGGCTGCTGGTATGAATTTCTATTATAACAAACGGAATAAATTATTTTGAAAATTTAAAAACCGTTCCCAATTTGGCATAAAATCCATTTATGGTCGAAAAAGCCGATTAGTTTAAAAATTTAACTTAATATGTGGCAAAAAGTGATTTTCCTTATATTTACATAGAGGACCTTAGGGGAAAGGATCCGAAGTACCAGAATGAGTAATTGAAGTTGATGACAGTTTATGAAACAATAAAAGGTCGTAGCGATATATAATAGTTCCGATCGGACCTAGACTGGTGGCGCTATATAAAAAAGACAAAAATGCTGTATTTTGTTGCATGACAATAAATAAAAAAGAGCATCAACTGTTCTTTCATTCTGAGGTGCTAACAATAATTTCTTGTATAGAGACCGGCCAACCCTAATGACCATGTATACCAATATTTAAATATACATATATATAAATATATTTATAATGAAAAATGTAAAGCAAATACAAGCAGGAGTATTTATTCTATTAATTTTTTATACCGAAAAAAAGGGTATGTCTATCAAGCAGTCACTTGTATGGAGATGCTGATGATGGTTTATATTTTTGTTGTTTTTTTCCTTCTTTTATGTAATTCATTTTACTTTATATTTGTTTTTGTTATTTTTAATTTTCAATGTTTTTAGCTTTTGGGCTTTTTAATGGAATATTGTAAAATATTTTTTATTCGTTTTTGTTGCTTTATTGAAAGAAGAAACAACATTTATAAAAGCAATTTAATTTTAAATCTGTGTTAATATGGAACGTATTAAATTGTAAAATTTAAATGTTTCATATTTTAACGTTACTTATTAAAATTATTTAATTTTTTTTGGATTAACTATTTAAAATATTACTGATGTATGGAAGTCATAGGTTAAAATATTTTGTAAAATATGCTTGTTGGGATCAACCTTTTATTAAAATTTTTTGTCTAAAAAAGGAAAAATTCTAAAAACCAGGGATTACATTCCTAAAAAAAGATAAACCTAACAATTCAAATATAATAATTTCTAAGAAATTACTTTAAGAACACAAACTCATGTAAACATAAAATATATCTGCAAGGAACTGAAATAAAAATTTAACAAAAATTAATTTACAGCTGCGGTAAAAATAATAGCACCACATATTTATGTCTTCTTTAATATGACATAAAAGCCATTTTAATAAATAGTTGTTCTTATTTTATGATTTAGTAAAATCAAAAATAAGTTAGAAATATAATAAAGAAGAAAGACACCATTTCTGTTCACAACATTTCTTTAAATTTATTTTTTTCCAGAAGTATTGATGAAACTTGAAGTTAAAATAACCGAAATACTGTAACAAAAAGCCAAAACTAAATAATGGTTGTTTAATTTTTAGTGGCATTTAATCAAATTAATATTACGAATTATTTTTAGCATTTTGTAGTATTTCCTTTCTTAGTTGGCTAAGTATCCCATTTCTATTGAATTAATTACATTCTGGCATCTATCAGGATAATAGAATTCTATGCTTAATTTATAGAGGTCCAAAGATCACTATTTAGTTAGCGACCCCCAAATTTTATACCTTTGTACAGAAATAATGGACTGGATTTATATCGGAAGACTGGGCTGGTCATGTCGTTACAGTGACTCCATTATTCTGAAATTAGTTTTTAGTTATTTGTTGGTATGTTTCGGGTTGTTGTGTTGTTGCATGAAATATATCTTCAGATTTATAGGGTTGCATTATTTCGTCTTATACTTTTCCATATATTCTGAAACATCCACAAAAGTATAATATGGTAAATTAGTCCAACACGATTGAACGAAAAGCGTATCTATGCCATAACCATAGAACCATCATGTTTAAAAGTTTTTGTTGTAAATTTTTGATTATATTCCTTGTTAAGATGGCTCCCTTACAAATAAAATTATTTTAGACTGAATGATCCATGTAAGTTTTAGCAAACTTTAATCTATTTGAGACATGCAAAGCAGTTATCCTTTAGATACAGTTTCAGTACTTATTAAAGGTGGCGCAACAGTTTTTTGTCCACGACTTCCTACTTTTAGTTTTTAGGTTTTGGTATTTTTAACAATTTTATTTGATAATATTTCTTATTTCGGGATATGTTTGTTCATTAGGACGATATTGAGTTCATGCTTTTCTAAAGTTAAAAGAACTGTTCAGAGTGCTTATATTTTTATCAAAGTATAATAGAAATGCTACTAATCTGATATTTTGTTTTTTAATATAGTTAATTGGTATACTCATGTTAATTTATAAGAAATGTATTCATTTTCTCAGAGAATGTAATTAAAATAATGAGATTAGAAAATTGTGGATAAAAATATTCATGAACAAAAACACAAATCAGCAACGAGTGTGATATGTGAGTGGTGCTACTATTTCGACCGCAGCTGTATGAGTAGAGATTAAAGAAATTATATAGATATTCCTTATGAGTCAATATTTTATCTATGTATTATAGTATTTTTATAGTTTTGATCACCATTGATGAAATTATGAACCTTTTTTCGAAACCTTTCCTTTAAGGTTTTATAGTATTTTTTATAATTTTACTCGAACAGTTTGTCCATTTCCGTTATAAATTTACTACACTTTTTGATACCATTTTTGTGCATTTCAATTCTCTTTTAACAAGAACCTTTTTTGCAAACTTTCATTGGTATTAATTTCGCAAACAAATGAACTTCTTTTCAAAGAAATTTTGACTGCTTTTAAATTCTTCAATATTTCTTCAATCATTCCCGACTAAATCATTTTTTATAGAAAGGCAGTTTTTCTTGGCATTGCACATAGAATGATTAAGTAAATGTCATCACAAATTTGGGTGGAATCATCTTCTGGTCATCTTTAACATGTAGCTACATATATAAGCTCCTAAAAAGGGATTTCTGTCAGATGACTCTAAAAATTACAAGGCAATAATTTAAGTGAAAAGAGTTAAATGTTTAAGTACGTTTTAATTGCTTTGTGATTATGGGAATGTTTTTAATTTTTTTAAATTTCGAACAACGTTATTTATGTCGATTTGATTAAATTTAACCTTTAACCTTAAAAAATATCAAGAAAAATGTATAACAATTTTGGCATTTTTTAAAATTTATTTCTTTATTTTTGTTTTTTTTTTAGTAATAATATTCATCTTGAAAACTATTTCATAAGTATTAATTGAAAAGAACCGATTCCTTTTTCAATTAGAAATTAAGTAGGACAATTTATTATAATTTCTTTTTGCCAATTAGAATTTTAATTTCTTTAATTAAACTGCCAATTCATAAAATGCACAATAAATAAATAACTATAATTGGATTGCGAAGACTTATTATCAGTTCTCATCCTTTCGCCTTCAAGTTTCCCAAAAGGTGCCTTCTCTTCATAGTCAGTTTGGTTTTCGTTTTGCACATAGAATGAATAACATTTTACGCCTTGTTCTAATTTAATCTCATTCATTAATTTTTAATGAAATTCATGATCTATTGTTGCGGATTTTGCATTGTAATGCATAATCACTAAAATATGCAGCAGGAAATGTTTTCTTATGCTTTTAGTTTTTCTTCTTGTTCTTTTATTTAGTTCAATGTTTCTTTTATAACAAGCATTTCATTACACAGATACATTTCCTTTCTGGGCTATAAATATGCAAATGTAAATGTGTGCGTTAACTCATTCTTAAAATTTATTTGCGGTTCATTTCTTTAACTCCCTACAATTACATGAAATTTTCCAATCTTCTTAAAGTCATTTTTTTGTTTAAGACATTCTTTACATTTGGCGTTTTCTTTTGCAGGTTTGTATTTTACGTTTTGTCTATTCATTGAATATTATTTGTTATATTTTTATAGCACTATTGCATTATCTTGTTGTCTACCTAAGAATTACTTTTTTCTGTAAAAGAAACGTTACATTAAAAGTATGAAAAATAATACTTGAATAAGTACGAAAAAGTAAAGAACAGTTATTGCATCCTGTGCTTTCTGGAGAAAAATCGTAATGACATTATTTTACATTTGTTGTCTTTGGTTGAAAAAAATGCAAGCAAATGATTTCCGTTTACTATTTTTAGCTTTGGAAAATATTTTTGTATATTTTTATCGGGAATGAAAAATAAGGAAATAATTAGAATATACGTTTCTTTAAATAATCGTTAACGTAACTAAATTAGGTAGGTGTTTACTGAAAGAGTTTTGGTAGAAATTTATGGTAATTGTAAAGATAAAATAGCAAATTATGAACGGAATTAAAATTTTAAAGGTTTTTGATGGAAAAGAAATTAATTTTTTATCTTTTACTGAGAATGAATTTTTGCTTAAATAAATTTTCAAGTATTCTCAAAAGCTGTTATAAAGTTTTATTGACTTTTAAAATTTCTACCAAACCAGTTTTCAAATTATTTGAGAGGCGATTAGATCCTTAACGGAATTGGATTTTCTGAGACAAGATTAGGCAAAGTAGAAATTTTTTATATGTGATCTCATAAAACAGTTAAGAAAAATACATTAATCTTCACTAAAACCCGAAGAAGATTTGATTACAAACTTAACCCAACACCACCGAAAGTAGAAAAGCGGCTATACTAGCTTTGTTATTTAAAATGAGCTATTTAACATCCTGTTAGCAAAATCTAAGTCAAATTAGTTATGTTCAATTAATCATGTTTCTATTGGAAACGTTATCATGGTCAGATTATTTATCTAAAAATAATAAAATTGCTGCTGTCATTTACAGTTTTCTATATAAAACAATATTGTTACAGTAACAAAAAAATAAAAGACCAACATCTGAGACAACCTCAAAATTCAGACGAAAAATCTTTCTAAAATTACAATTAATTGAATATGGACGAAATCAAATCACAATTTGGGGCTATTTAAACATCATCACAATACCAAAACCCATCAAATGGAAATGAGGTTTAGATGAAAACAAGTTGTAGACAAACTAATTCGAAATTTTTAAACTTCGCAGATTAAAATTATAGGTCGCAATTTTTTTAATAATAATGCAAGAAAAAAATATAAATTATTATATGGAGCTGTAACCATTATTTAAGCTCCCTCCCGGATTTTTATATATCTTTAATACATGTAATTTCAGGAAATATCTGTTCACATTATATAATAGATACCATAAAAAGTCGCCTTCCTCGAATAGGGTAATTTAAAATATAAAAAAGTAACAATTTTTGACTCAGTATAAATTAGAAATACGAATTTCAAGAACATAAACATGTTAAGTTTAAGTTTATAAAATTTCTTAATGTTATTTTATAATGATAATTGACACAAGAAATTAATTTCTTAACATTGAAGTATATGATAGACATTTAAATCATCGGTCCACGTTAACCCGTAGCAACGTTATTGGGCTCGATTCCAAAAGTCTCAGAAACTCTTCAATATTAAGGTTTTTTTGCATTCCATGCCATCATAAATAGTTGCAGGATTATGCGTTTGTATATATTTCTAAATATACTGTTTCAAGTTTCTGTCCAAAGTTACTTTCAGAGTCATCATCACGTTTTCTGCCCCGGCTGACTAGCAGTCCATGCTTAATTCTAAGAAATTAGTGCCGTAATATCATACAGATATCAAACATTTTAAAATGTAAGAATCTCAAACAAATGTTAGTGCTCTGTTTCTTCCATTGAAGATTTATGCAGTCAGAAAATAAATTAGAAAGTTTTTGGAAATCGCACAATGGTCCCAAAACGCTGAATACTTTTCGACTAAAATTAATATGGATTCTCGAAGTCGTTTGAATAAGATTTCATAGGATATACTTAAAAATGATATATATTTTCATTTTAATTAAGTTTACAAGCTAAATGCTTTTATAAATATATCAAAAATTCATACAAAAAAATGTTCGGTGCATATTTAACAAAATATTCGTTCCTAAATAAAATTAAAAAATCTTAGTACTAAATGAACGAAATCGCCCTTAATATAGGAGTGTAAAAAATTTTCCACTTTTTCATTAAAAAAAAAAAAAACAAAATTATAATACGAAAAATAAAGAAATACCAAAAGGACTAGCAGGGAATGAGTTTCTCCTTATGGCCTCGTATATGTTCAATTTTCATTCACGTTAGGATGTCTTTCAGTATTAAGAAAAAAATGAAAGTAGCGAAAAATAGTTTATTTTAAACTGGAGAAATATTACACCATTTAAGATGAAATCAAAAAAAGACAGAATTTTTTCAAAATAATTTCAGAGTTATACAGTTTTTTGTTAGATTTACATAGGTCGAGTTCAAGAACGTAAGAGAAGTAGGACAAAATTTTTCATTGGTTTTTATATCTCTTAAACTATGGAAATGAAAAGGGGAATTAGTATTTATGTAATTATTTTTAATCAAAACGGGAGAGTAAATTTGGAGTTTTATCTCCCAACTGCAGGACCCACTAGTACATGTCCTATCCCAAATCAAATGAAAAATACCTCAAGAATGTTCAACAGAACTTTCATTAAAAATATTAAAAATATTCAATAGTTACAGAATTATTCTTAAAAAAGTATTCCACTATGGAACGATTCATAATTTAATTTTCACCTCCGAAAATCTTTTCAAACTGCATAAGCCTCTCACAAATGTGAATATAAGATTATATTTTAAATAAGTATGCAATGTAGATCTGTCCATGTCTGGTTTAACATTTTTTCTACAATCACATTAATAATTATTGCATACTGATAACATGGGGCATTTGTTGTTTTTTCGAATCGTATCTTATATTACAAAAGAAAAAGAATTTCAAAATATATTACATTTATCAGTCTTATTACAAAAAATTAGTCGTATGATTAATAAAAATTATTTTTAATAATAAATATTCATCATACGCACCCTGTTTTAATATGCTTTTTAATAAGTGCATTTGAACAATATTAGCATATTTCATTAAAATACTTTTATTTTTCATTATAATATCTTAATCTGATCCCTTTCATAACAGATTTATGTAAAAATGTTATTTCTTAGTTTAAAAACTGAAAACTTTTAAACACAAAAATTTTATTGCATTTAAATAAATTTGCTTTACAAAAAAGTTGTTATATTATTTTTTTTTAACCAGAATTGGGTGCAACTTTTACATAAATATTAACTTATTAAAGATAAAAATATAATTCATATTATGTTTACATTTTAAGTTTGTTTCATTTCTCTCCATTTTCATTTCACCTGTTTCAAACAACAATGGAAGTTTTGTTCTTTTTTTGTATTATTTTACATTTAATAAATAACAAAATACTTAATAATAAACAGAAACTATTCATAATTCATAAGAAACATAAAATACAGGAAGCTAAAAGGAGAAAACTCAACAATTGAATCATAACTTAAAGAGAAAGAAAGTTAGTTGTTGTTGCTGCTGCAGTAGTGGAAGTAGTAGAAGTAAATAAGTTTAAGGAATGAAAATGCAAACAATACATGAAGTTTATTTTGTAGATCCTTAAATTTCTTATATTTTTGCGTTCATTATAAGAGAATGAAACAGAAACATAAGACTTTATATGAAAATAATGCTTGAGGCTGTATTCATTTACTTTATTTAAAAAATATATATTCTTTTCTTTCCTTCTGTACGAAAAAAGTGTGTTTAGTATACATTTTTTACGATATAAGGACTGAGATCGATACATTTTTAACACACGTTAAAAATTTATTTATTTATAGTAAATGAATTTAAGAGACCAGAAAAAATGGGTACTGAAAATATAAAATATTTTAAACAACTCCGAACTTGGTGCTACAAATATTGGCCAAGAATTCCAAAATGTTTCCAATCATATTTAACTGTTCCTGGAAAACTTGCTTGTACATAGGAAACCTAGTAAAAGTGGAAGGAATGATCTAGATGTTTTGGAAAGCATTTTCAAAAGAGCTCCCAACACATCTGGTAGAAAAGCATGAAAAATTAAGGCTGCCTCAAGTTTAGGAACATACAAGGCTCAAAAAGCATGGAAATTAAACTTAAGTTTTCTTAAATAATATTCTTGCTGCACAAGGGATGAGAATACATATGTTCTGGCAGATTTTTCACAACTGCCTGGGGCATTGGTGCTCGAGAGAATGTTGAAGAAAAGTTAAGTATAAAAAAATTTGCGGTATAACAAGCAATATGGAATTGTGGCAAAGAAGCCATTTATTTGTTAAAAAGCAATATGTAAATATCGAAATTTACATCAAGGAATATTTACAAAATTGGCTGCTTTCATTTCTAAAACCTCATAACGTGTCCACTTAATTTGACCTGACTTGGCATTCTGTTGCTATGATAAAAAAGCCAAGTAAGTGGTATAAGAAAAACAATGTGGTATTTGTAACAAAAGGGTTAAATACTCCAAACAGCCCGGATCTAAGGCAAGTTTCGCTCTTGTTAAAAGAGTATTAAAGAACACAAAAAAGGTTTGTTAGATTTTTAGCGAAGCAGGACTACAAGTTCAAGCAAAGTGACTGAAAATATTATAAAAACATTAGTGAAAATGTTTCCGAAAAAGGTTTAAAATTTGAAACTCTAAGTTTCGTTTTTATTAACATATCTGTATTTTTGGAATTTTTTAATCCCACTCCCTATTGCGTAAGAATATAGAACAATATCGAAAATATATTTTTTATTATGTATTTTAGCTAGATGATGATTTATATAGGGGAGTGATGAAGTATTGTTAAAAAACATGAAAAATTTAACTAGAACAAAAAATGAATACATATTAAAATAAACAACAACAATAATTTGCCTCAAGTCAAACAAAAGTATACTTTTACAAAAAAGTAAGAAAAGTATTTAGGGTTTGTTGTGTGATTTACGTGGAAAACTTTTCCTCAAAAAAAAAAAAAAAAAAAAAAAAAAATTACAAAAATTTTATGTTAAGAATTAAGAATTTACTACCGCCAAAGTCAATATCAGATTAACATTTCTCTGGGTGATATCTATCATGTTGCTTTATGAGAATGTGATTATGGATATAAATTTTTGTAGTTGATCCTTTATTATTGTTATCACAAAATGAAACTTTGACCTGTAATTGTTAAGAGAGTAAAACCTTAATTAAATGTTATATGGAGTTTGATTAAAAAAATCTTGACATACATATTTCATTTCAGTTTTTAACCCCAGTATTATTTAATTTTTTATTGATTTAGTTCCCTTTGTAAAATATGTCTCTCAACACATCTAATTGGAAAGTAGATCGGTTATGCTGTTAAAAATTTAGATGCCGAAAACAAAGCACGGAAATTGAAGGCAAGTTTTTTTAAAAAATATTCATGCAGATTAATGGATGACGAAACAGATTTTTTTAATTTCCTGGATAATAATTTTATGTTGGTGATGCCTGAGAGAAGGAAAGTTTAGAAATCAAAATGGTCAAAATTTCGCAAAATGTTACTGGCAAGCAAAATGCAATTGCGAAAAATAAGCCAAAAACTGTTGCAACGGGCTCCATAAAAACCTTGATTTAGATTAAAGAATGTTTATAAATAAGGCTGCTTTCATTCGCAATATGTCCATTTATGTTTGACCTTAATTGACATCTTGTCACTATGATAAACAAGGCTTGAGTGATATTTGCACAAGGAGATGTAAATAATTCATTCTGCTTAGGCAAGTGAAGAGATATAAGGCTCTTATCAAAAGAGAATTGAAGAGCGTGAAAAGCGTTTTTCCGAAAAAGGCCTTAAATTTCATCACTAGTGATAAAAACTTTAAAAATATTTCTTTAATAAATGGTAAAAAACTCCAAAAAAGTATTAATTTTTATTAACACATATGTATGTTAAGAATTAATTAAATAA
The DNA here is from genome assembly GCA_004302925.2 of Cochliomyia hominivorax. Classification (NCBI taxonomy): domain Eukaryota; kingdom Metazoa; phylum Arthropoda; class Insecta; order Diptera; family Calliphoridae; genus Cochliomyia; species Cochliomyia hominivorax. The sequence goes on from PYHX02000158.1 coordinate 26,507,806, forward strand.
CATATTGTAAAAATACCAATAAAAATGTTTATGTTTCCTTTTCCTCTAATTGCGAAAATTGTCTATATTTAAATCAATTTATTTATAATATAATTTTTAATTTAACACAAATATGTGGTAAACTATAAATCATTATTATTGTAATAATATTTTAATAATAATTTTTTTGATTTTTTGTTTGTTTCATCAAATACAACAAATAATTATATTGTATTCAGATCATAAATGTTAATAATACACAAATAATAAATAATGATTAATGACGTTTTACAAAATATTTAAAGAATGTTGTATTATGTAATAAAATATTATGAAATGAAAGTATTTTGCACATTATTTAATTAATTTCTAGAAATATATAATTAAATTTCTATACATGTTTGTAGGGTGTGCTAACTTCATATGCCACTTCAAAAAGTTGATAGATTTTAAAATTTTCAGATAAGAAATTGAGAAATTAATATTAAGACAAGCAACGATTTTTTATTTGTAAGATAGAGGCAGGAGCTATATTCATACTGCACAGCGTGTCCAAATCGATTTTTAGTGGAAATAATTTTGCAACTTAAGAATTGTTATATTTTCACCTCATTTTGAAGTGATATGTTACGGATATGTTGATATATTTAAAATTCACTGAAAATCAACTAAAAATAATTTATAAAATAAATCTCTTGCATTTTCAGAGATATTTAAGTTTTTTTCTTACACGAATCACCTATTAGGTGCGACTTTGTTTTCAAAAATCCCCTTTCTGTGCGACTTTTCGAAAAATCTCAACGGTAATGCTAGATTCAATTAGTTCTAATTTTTCTGAAAATATGTGTCAGATTCCCTGGTTAATCCGATAAAAAGTTACATTAAACCGAAGTTGAAATATTGCCACCACTAATTGGAAATAACGAAACAAGTCTCTATGTAGATTGAAGGACGTCTGTCAGCCTTCCGTTTTGCTGTCTGTCCTCGTAAACCTTTTGAACAATATGCAGGTTGTATTTGTAAAGATTATTTTGTTGAAATCTAGTCTAAGGAAATTAATAATGATGGGTCTATTAACTTACAAGACCCCCATAAAAATGGTCGCCCCAGAATGTCGCCTTTAAAGTCTTAAAAGTCTTAAATATTGACTTTAACGAAATTTGTCAGAAATATGTCCTATAATATTCTTAAACTAAATAACGAATTATACAGTATTATGCCAATTTGTGATTACTAATAGCTCCCATAGATATATATTATTGGATCTTGCATGGCTTTTTATTAGCGTTATAAGGAATTAGAAGGTTAATGTGTGATGGTGGAGGGTATACAAATTGTATTAGTAAGGAAATACAATTAACTGCTCACTGCCATACATAATTTGGTAAATTATGATGATTTTTCATTAAGCTCTATCCTCTTTAGTTGGAGAATTACATGTTTATGAAGTTACATTTTGATTTTTTCTAATTCCCTATCGGAACGAGTGTCATAGGAATATTCATACAGTGATACAAAACACAAGAATTTATGCCATTGGTTTTACTTTGAACTGGTCTGTTGGATCTAGAAAATTTTCCAAAATTAAGGTGTGGAATCTTAGTACGAACGTTTTGGCAAATACAGTGTATTCAGGCTATTCATCTTTGTAGGTAAGTGCTGGTAGCGCTTATATGCTTTTCTAACAGTAGATTTAGTAGTTATCAAGCAAATTAATTAGCTAGGAAAGGTTCATCTCTAATATATTATACAGAAATGGTGAAAACTTTACCGTAATTCTTACTTTTTATTTTTCTACTCATTTCTATCATCATAATGAGCACTTTTATATAAACTAAATCAGTCGGCTGCTGGCCTTCATAAATTACACACACTCATAATTTTCATAACAATTTTTAAACTGGGACCTGCGAGAATTTTTAAATTTGATCCTAATGACTTCTTGTTTTACTGGACAAAATGTAGGACGGATATGAACAGGGGGGGGGGGGGGTGGTGAAAGTAACCCCAGACAAAGCAAATATTGGTTATCAATTATTTAAAGATTTTCTACAGCGAGAATTTGTGATCTTGCATTGACGATAATTTTTGTGGAGCAAAGCGCAATGGGCCATATTAAATAAAATACGACAAAGAACTATTTTGTACGTAGAATTGAATAAATTTTGTCTTATTTTATTTGCGACTAATTACTGCTAACTTTACTGATTTACTGACTAATTTTTACTTAATATTTGTTGATATAACATAATTTGTTGTTATTTTTTTAACGAAATTTTATTCAATTTAACAACATTTACTAAAATTATTTCCATGAAATTTATTTTAAGTATATTTGAAAAAAATCTATTAATTAGAAAAAATTATTAAACACTTTCTTTTTCGTTTAAGTTCTACTACCATTTAATCTTTGAACGATTTCGTAAGCTTTTTGAATTTAATACAAATTCAAAACCAAACTTCGTCACATACTTGGATCCACTCATATGAAACCACTTTTGTAGATATAGAAATGATGCAACAATAAAATCGCTTTTAATATTTTTAATTCCAGAAGTAGACAATAATTAAATTTTCATTTTCATCATCATGTTAATTTACGTTCCATAAAAGTAATAATATCCAAAATTAAATTTCATTGAAGTCACAGTATATCCCTTTAAAAAAGTCATATAATTATTACTTCTGCTTCTAGTTAAATCCCTGATATGAGTGACTATAATTTTATTTCCATTTAGTTGGTATTTAGTTTTATTTTATATTTTCTGTCTCTCAATATTTTTCCCATTTTTTATTAGATAATAAATTTCATTTTGGTTTTTATTATTATCACTTTCTATCGTTCTCGCTCTCTCTTTCACATTCTAAAAACTTACCGTTTTCACTCATTTTAGTTGTTTTCTGCATATGACGACAAAACATTTCATATTCACCTGCTGTTGGGGCTGATGTTGATGCTGCTGCTGCTGCCGCCGCCGGATTTGTTGGTGGTTGCATGGTAGATGATGGCATTGTTGTTGTATTTATTGATGCTGGTGTTGTGACTGTTGGCACTGTTATGGTTGTTGTTGCATCTGTTGTTTTAACAGATTGCATGTGTTTTGTAAAGGCACCCACTATGGCTGCCATACGATCAAAGGCGTTTATATTTATGTGACCATTTGGTAAACTGTTGGAAATAGGAAGAAAAAGAAAACATAATAAAAATAAATTGAGTAACACAATTTAGTCTATTTAATGTTTTAACTTTACTTTTTATTCTATTTTTTCTGTTAAATGTTGAATGCTTTTGAAATGTTGTGTATGGAATTAGAAAATGAAGAGAATGTGAGTGCAATAAATTTGATAATAAGTATTATGGTTAAATTAAAAACAATTTAAACTTTTTTATGGGGTATTAAAAAATTCCACATAAAAATTGTTAATTCAATTTGAAAAAAAATACAAGTTAAATTGCAGAATAATTTCTTTTAACGATGATAATAATTAAGAACACAAATAACCGTTTCTTTCATTAACTGGAGAGAAATATTATGAAAAAATTTATGTCGTTGAATATATTTTTTATAAATGTGAAATAAGTTGTTTTCTCCAATTTATTACATATATGTATTTAATATTATCATTTGGAAGGCTTAACCCTTATAAATCTTCATTCACACTTTTTGTTTAAAATTAATGTTATAACCTTAAAGTGAACCTATTTTATGGGTCGCAATAAAAATAATTTTATTACATGTAAAATACAAGGAATACAAGAAAATATATTTTCTTAAATACTTAAACGAAGATCTAAAGTAAAATAGCATCTATAATCTCTTAAGTCGTTGCTTAGAGACCTTCGAGACCACCGCCACTAATAGTGATTAGGGTAAATTAATATTATCATTAATTGAGCAATAACTAGAAGGAATTATCTTGTACACCATAAAGAATATATATATTCTTGCATCAAATCAAATTGTGAGCCGATTTAGGTATGTCCGTCTGCCTGTTGGAAACCTTCTCTCAATATCAAATCGGATCAATAAAAAAGTTAAAGGCTTCAAAATTTTTAATAACCCGAAAATCTGTGTATCATAATCGTCGCATTTTTTAAGATAATTAACTGAAATTTACCATATATATTTATTTTCAAACAGTAATAAACCCAAAGAAACAATATTTTGTTGGGGTCATTATTTGGCCTAGCTTCCATAAAACGACCCTATCCGGAATATGGTTTATAGCTTATAAGACTGTTAAACATGAAGAGATTCTATTAAATTTTGTCACAATTAATTCCCTAGATATCTTAAATATAGTTTATTAATATCGGTTCATATTTTGATATAGCTCTCATAAAACGCCACTTTCCGGAAAAGGGATTGAGCTTATAAAACACTTAAATAAAAACCGATTACATTGGAGTTCGACACGATGATTTTTCTAAATGTCATTAATATATATTTTTAAAATATCTCATATTATCGGTCCATAATTTGCTGTATTTCCCATATTAGGCCCATTCTCGGAAACGTTTTTGTCCTTAGAAAATTAGAAAATAATGATGAATTCTGTTGAATTTCAGATCAATTATTTTTCTGATTGTCTTCAATATATTTTATTCATTATCGTTCCTTATTGGTGGAGGGTATTTAAGATTCGGCACAGTGCTTAATTTTATCTATGATAATTTTTCAAAGATCATCTATTGCAGTCTACGAAAAATATATCGCTCAGATGATCTTTATATAAAATTTATTCCATCGATGGCCCGTCTTATACGAATATTACATTTTTACTTGTTTTGAATTTAAAAAGCATATCAAATCATATTTAGATGCTCAAAGCTCATCCCAATACCAATTAGAAAATGCCATGAATAGATATTATAAACAAGAATATATTTTGTAATTCATTGTAAACTTGTATTTTTACCTTTGGATTTTTTTAAAGTTTAAATTAATTTACTTAAATAATTCATACTTCAAGTAAAAACCAACAGTACAAATAAAATAATTTGAAAAATTTATCTTAAACCACTTACAATTACTCTTTAATTGCAGACAATATTTACTACGTGTATGAGTTGTATTCTGTTTGAACTTATTACACTCGTCACGTGCTTTAAAATATCAAATTATTTATTTTTATGGTATTATTTTCTTTTCATACAGAACATACTTAACTTGTATATTAAGCTGACCTTACGTTAAATTGGTAATAAAGGGGCATATGGGTATTTCCATAGATTTAATATAAAGAAAAAATATTTATTCAGATTTTAAACTCTACAATTAATTAAAGATTTCATGAAATATTTTCATTAAAAATTAGTGGAAAGATTGATTTTTTTAAAATGTTTAATATTTTTATGATCGAATTGTTTGAGAAGTATTAAATTATTTTAAATTTTTATACCACACCACCATAGGTTATGATCGGTCCATTATTTTTTATAGCCCTACACAAATGTTGCCTCGGAAGAGGGTTTATAGTCCATAAAATTCCTAAATATAAAACGATATTAACCAAATTTTGCAGAAATAAGTCTTATCATATTCTAAAATGATGTACAAAATAATACGAGGATTGGTTCATTATTTCTAATAGGTCCCATTAAACCATCCTTTCAAATATCACATTAAAGCTCATAAATCACACATATACGTGGGTATTGTAAAAATATTTAGTCAAATAAAAATAAGTATAAGCCAGTAGCGCTGTACATAATAATCTATTGTACACATCAGCATAAATAAGAAGAGCATATTATACGAGGGTCGTTCCCAAATTTTCTTAGCTGTCATTTACAACAAACAATATCATAGAAGAAGCCAGTATATACTTCAAGTTTCAAATAAAATGATTTACTTATTATAAGATTTTATCTCTTCAAGACCTTAATATCGTAGAATTTATTTTAATGAAGGAGCACATATTTCAAAATAAATATGCTTTTAATGTAATATGTTTTAATACGTATGAGTAATATTTATATTGACACGTGTGAATAATTTTCCAATATTTTCAAAATAAATATTGCTCATACGTCCAAGTATTGCAAATAAAATATTTAAAGTAAATAAAAAACATTCTCGAGAAATAACTTTATAAGAAAATTTTAAATAAATTCTGAAATTGAAAAAAGAAGTTAGAATGCTAAATTGATTTTATGTAGTTTTGTACATAATTTATGGACATTTAGGTTCTTTTTGATATTTAAAAAAAAAAAAAAAGGAAGAAGAAAGGCTTCATCCAACTATAAAAATAAATACTATTTTTGGCCTGAATTGGTATGACCGCTCTTTAGAGAGTGTTATAATAAAAATATTGTATTATTTTTATTAAAAGAGTTAAATCCTCTAAACTGCCCGGAGCTAAGTAAAGTGGAGAGATATTGGCCTCTTGTTAAAAGAGAATCGAAGAGCACAAAATAGGTGCCCAAAGGTCTGATATTTTTAATTTATATGAACTAGCTGTTGGATCAAAGTGACAAAGAGTCAGAGTATAAAACGTTAATGAAAGGGTTTCCGAAATAATATAAATATTTATTTGTAGTTTAAAAATAATGTCCATCAAACAAAAAAATAAAACTCTAAGTTAATTGGTTTTGTTTTTACATACTTATGTGTATGTAAAGATTTTTCTAACATATTATACAATAAAATAGAATGGCGGATATTTTATCATTTAATCTTTAGTTTCACTACGAAGTTTCCATAAAAAATATTTGTTTTGAAACATTTTTTTATTTTATCTCTTTTGCTACAAAATTGCACAATATAGAACATTGGTAGATGTTTGATTTTTATTGATTTAAATAAAATTTGAACATTGTATTCGTTTTCTCTTAAAAAAAGACCGTTACAAATTGCATTAGATGCATAAATACGTTTTCATTTTTTACACATATTGAATTTTTTACAAAATTGAATTTTTTATATTTTTACAATGGAATTTTGTACGTTTTAAAATATGTTCAAAATATCATAATAAAATTAAAAAATATCACTATTTTTTGTAATGAAATTATTAGTTTGAATATGTTTCAATATGTTTTCTGTCAGTATAAACGTATGAGTGATATTCACTTACATTTAAATAATAAATATTAATCATACGCCAAATAGGTTTTTGGATAAAATAATACAATAAAATTTACTCAAAATTTCCTAATAGTTAATTTAGAGATATATTTTAGAAATTGTCAATAACTCCAATAAATATTTATCGTTATATTATCAATACTACTTTACATTATTTATATTCATATTCACAACTGCAATAGCACTTAAATTATAACTTCTCAATAACTTTAATAGAAAATCCCATATAGAATACATAAATAAATCTCATAAATAGAATTGACCCTTGTTTATAGTTTAGTGACCAATACTTTGTATGGACCACATACTACAATTCTTAAACCAGACTATTTGTTTATATGCAGTAGTATTTTTAAGTTTTTTTACTTTTGCTACTAAAAGTAGCAGTTGCCTTTTGTATGATGGACATTATTAAGTTTATTTTATACTTTATCTTTCATCATTTCTTTTCTTTTTATTTTTATTTTTTTCATCTTGTTATAGAAATCTATAACAATGTATCGTATCTATCTATTCAACCTTTTCAAAATGTCTATTCTTTGGTTTTTTGTATTTTTATTTGTTTTGCTTTTCGAACATCTTAAATAAGGTAAATAACCAAACACGTATACTCTTTTGTGGCATTTTATTGAACTTTAAAAAGTATGTGGCATTATAAAGTAATGGTATTGTTTGTATGTTAGTATATAATGAATGAGATTGAAAAATTCTTATCACACGTTTTTCATTTAAACTTTTTACCCAAGTATTATTTGATTTCATTTGATCAAGTTAAATAAACATATATATTAATCTAATTTAAATGAGTGACCAGAAAAAGTTATGGATTTACAACAACACTAAAATTAGTCCTACAAGAAAGTTGAGCAAGCATTCAAAGGTCTGTCGTTAAGCTGTTTCCAATGTTACTGAACCATACGGGAGGAACTTGTCCGTTACTATCGTAATTGGTTCAGGTGGAAGGAACGATCCAAATGCAGTTCCGGATAATCATTTGGTACAACACCCAAATACCGAAATTTACATCAAGGAACATTTATAAAATGCAGCTTGTGTGGTACAAAAACAATAATGTGGTATTTGTAGCAAGAGAGACAAACCCTCTAACTGCCAGAGCTAAGGTCAATCAAAGAGAGAATTGAAGAGCACAAAAATATATCGAAAGGTGTGGTAGGTTTTAATAAAGGTGAACTGCTTCTTCGAGGGAAGTGGCAGAAAGCACTGTAAAAACGTTAATTAAAAAATATCCGAAAAGGGTTCCAAATTTTAAGTTTAGTTTTGCATTTTTAGTAACATATATATATGCTTAGAATTTCTCGATCTCACTTCTTATGTTTCTTTGTGTGTATTTGTGTTTTTTTAAAGGGGCAGCTATCATGCAATCATGCTGAAAGCATTTTCATAACAATAATATAAAATAATTTTATAACAAAAATGGTTATAAAATGTAACAACATTCAATGAATATATGAATGAGTGAGTACTTGAAAGATTGAATGAATATGTATTTACGTTTGTTAAGAAGTGTATTTTTGGGTGGTTTATTTAAGACTTTTTGTTTGTTTCTTATTTTGAAATTTAAATTTAAAAGTGTTGCATATCTTAAGGCAAAAATTGAAAACTATTTGTTTTAATGCATATTAAGAATGTTATATCAAAGTGAAGTATTTATGTAATAACATCTAGAATAATAAAACCGATAATTGTAAATTGAAGTAATCAAAGGAAAGACAATTTTTGAAAGGACAACATGCAATTGCTTCAACTAAATATATAATTCATTACATTAAAAAATAGCGAATGCACCGATTTTTAAAAACACACTGTATTTTTTATATATTCATTAGGTTATAAGATTTTTTGTTAGGACCAGGGGTATTCCTCAAGATTTATTATGTTAAGCAATAAAAGTGGAACAATTTAAGAGAGACTACACAAGTACTATTCATAAAGATACTGTAATTTGATTTTATTTATAAAATTCTGCATTCTAAGAATGAAAAAATGCAAAACCTTTATCTAAAGAACAATTTGTGTTAAAAGCGGCTTCAGCTAATTCATTAAATTGGCTCCTTCTCTTTATATAATTCATTATGCATCAGTACTAGTCCATTATGCAAGAAATGTATCCGTACAGCTTTATTACCAGAGGTGACCAATGGAAAATTTACTCCTTGACTCCCAAACCTCCTAAGACCCTGTAACGTAGGTTGTATAACTCAGGACTATCCGCGAGTAATTCTAATCAAATACTTTTTGTAATTTTGAAGTTACTCTTCCAATTAACTTCTAAATCACGCACTCACATCTACTATAACTGACAGAGCTTGATTACGGAGTTTAACTAAATATAAAAAATTTTAATTTTACCCATTTTTACCATTTTTTATAGGTCGGATAACTGAGTCGTATTTTTTAATATGTTCCAATTTTCTCACCGACTACGTATTCCTCACCGTTTAAATATGTTTCAATATAAATCATGTATTTGTCATCATACACTTATGAGTGATATTATCTTATATGTCAATATTAAATATTAATTATACGCACAAGAGTTTTTTAATAAAATAACATTATAAAAGTTGCTAAAATTTTAAATAGTTAATTCAGTACTATATTTCATGGATTGTCAATAACTTGGATTGTCAATAACTTTTTTATTTTCAAAAATTACTATAATTTAAATTTTATAAGCCGTTTTAACCTGTCATCTCTTGATAAGATTTGACACATGTCATTACTTTGCGCAAAGACGATGTCTATTAAAATTGGTGATGAAAAAAAATTGGTGACGACGTGCCAAATTATCAATCCAATATTTCTCATAGGTGCCATACTACCCTTTCGAAATATCACTTTAAAAGGCATAAATCATACATATACGTTACATATCGGCCACTGTACAGTCTTCTCACTTTTCTCCTATTACTTATACAAAAGAAAAATCCAATATAAGAACATGTATCTCATAAATATGTTTGAAATATCTAAACACTTTCATGTTCTTAACTATTTTGCCCTTTTTGATGTCGCCTATATAATCAACAACACAATTGTTTGCAAACACACGCACTCACACACTTACATTGAAAACGATTGAATTTTTAGCTATGCAACATTCACACGCTTGGTTAACGCATTTTCAGAGTCATTAAATTTTTTTGCTGGCAGCTATTTTGGTTTCACAATATGTTTTGGCATTTGTGTGTAGCAAAATTACTCTACTTTACTAGATGCATAGAAAAAAAAACAAAACAAAGTGTAAAACTGATAGAAAAAGTTCTTTTCCTTAAAACATACATACAAATAGACACATATACACACGATATCTATAGATATTTGTAGTTCATTTGTATGGATACCATCATATAGTTGGGATTTTTATGACTAAATAAACTTCAATTTTATTGGAATGACAACAAAGTTTCTCTTCTCTCTGTGTTCGTTAGTTGTTTCTTCGGTTGGTTCGTTTGTCAGTATGTAAGTTTAAGTTATTTTCATTATTTTCTTGTTCTTATGGTTGTTGTTCTTGTTCTAACTTTGCTCGAAGCAGTTTAAATAGAAAAATCCTTTAGGGGAATTTATTTATAAGTATAAATATTTTTATTTCACATTTTTTTATACACTCCACCAACACAAGGGGTGAAGTAAGTATATTAACTTTATCATTTTATGTGTAACGTTCAGAACCCAAAATGTATATATATTTTTGAACCAAATTAAAATCTGATTTAATTTAGCCATGTTCGTCTGTCTGCCTGTCTGTCCGCTTGTCTGTCGTTGACGCTTATATCCTAAATAATTGTCTGAGCCTGAGTATTTGTTATTACTCTAGTTTCCTACTTAAAACAGCAAAATAGGTTCACTATATCAAAAGATATAGACCGAGATATGAGACAACCCCTACGTTTAAGCAAAGATCTTTCGTAAAATATCAATTATAAATCGATAAGTTAGAATGAAATTTTGCCATAATATTAAACTAAATTCATAACCATTGCAAAAATGATCAAAATCGGTTCAGTAGAAAAAAAGTTATAGCCTAAAATATGAGTAAATTTATAACTATTTTCGTGTTATATTTTAGACATATATTGTATGTGTGAGTGTGTATGTACTTTACGGACGTATTTGTGCTGTAGGGTATTGAAGATTCGGCAAAGCCTTTATAAGGAATTTGTTAAGAGTATTTATAGGTTAAGTCTGTATTAGTTAAAATAACGTAATTGATAAGCAAGAGACGGAAAGGGAGTTTAGATATAATGATGTTGCAAAAAAAATTGTTAACAAAGGAATATTTTCCAGAAATTATTTATAGAAATAAAATAGTAAATTAAGTATTGTTGAAAGTTGTTTTAAGTTTAATATGAAAATAAATAACATAAACTTTAGGCTTAACTTATTTATTCTCTCTTATTGAAATTATAAAATAAGGAAAATAAATTATTTATGGGATTTTGCGGGAGTCTTTATTAATTAATTAATTAATTAATTTTTAAGGCGAATTAGTTAAAACAGGAGTTTTCCAATTTTTTATGAAACACAAGTATTTTGTTTCTTAAAAATTAAAACAAAATGATTTTTGTAATTCTAATTAAAAACTTCTTTTGAAAATTGAGATAAATAATGACATAATCAAAAAGTCTCATGTGGGATTTAATGGCCGGGGGCTCATAAGTTAAAAACCTTAATAACTATTAAGGCTAAAACGCAAAATTTCCACAATATATTAAGATAGAAAATGAAAACAGATGAATATTACTGTAGTCAAAAAGGCAATTTTTCTGAATTATAAAAGTTTAAATCTTTTAATATTTATTACTTATTATGTTTATATAATATAAGTCACGCATTAAATTTAACACTTTTATGAGCTCTAAACTTTCGGAATCAATTTTATTATTAACTTAATATTAAGAAAAAATCGGATTGTGTAGATGTTAAAGTGAAACTTTACAATTTTGAAGTTAAAAATCATGTTTATATCAGTAATTGTGAATGTTTTAAAATTCTTTGTAATAAAAATTTTGAATTTGTTTTTATAAAATTATTGTTAATTTTTATTATTAAATTTTATAAAATTTTTAAATTTTTTTTTTAATAATTTGAAAATATTTTTCGCAAACCTTATTTTTATAAGAATATTCTTATAAAACGAAAAAATTTTGGACAAATAATAAACAAATTAAAGAATTCCAATTGTAATTAGAATGAAAATTTTATTAATAAAAGTATAAATATCTACAAGTCAATAAATGCAAAAATTCTTAAAAATCTAAAACTTTTTTTATCAATTTTCTACAAATAGAAAATTATTTACAAAGTTTTCCAGAATTCGATTGCTTTTTTAATTTATTAAAAATTGATTTTTTAGAAAACTTTCTATAAATCGATTGCCTTTTTAATTTTCTATAATTTTTTTAGAATTTATTATAAATTTAAAATTGCTTAAATAATTTTATATAAATTCAAAAGTTTTTAGAAATTATTCAAAATGTTTAAAAATTAAAAAAAAAAATCAATAACCTTTGGAAAATTGTCTACTAAACATAAAATTTAAAAAAAAAATATTCTAAAAGTCTTACATTTTTGAAAACTTTTTAAAGTTAGAGAATATTAAAAAAACTTTAAATCAAAAAATTTTAAATTGTCATTGGAGTATAAAAATATATTAAATTTTAAAAATTTTGAAAATTTTCATTCGAGTCGAAAATTTTTAAGTCGAAAAAAAACTAAAAATTATTTTTCTAATCGAAATTTATTGGAAAAGTATTTTTTTGAATAGAATTTTTTGTTACTGTTTATATAGAATTGATTTCGAGTTTTCTATCAAACCAAAAAAAAAAACTTTAGAAAAATTTAAAAAAAAACTTAAGTAAGAAAGCTTTTCAGCTATACCGAATCTTCAAATAACTCAAGTAAGAAAGCTACTTTTGGTTATACGGAATTTTTAATACCCTCCAACACGAATGAATGTGCGAACAACTACTCTAGTTCTACTGAACCGATTTTGATTAGTTTTAGAGCGTTAGAGCTTGCCTCATATATCGGTTTATGTATTTTATTAAACTGAAACGATTATCTGAATTTAAATAAAAACTATCCAGGCCAAATTTTATTGGGCTCTGTAAATTATTGAGAATGAGGATTTAGCTAAATCGATTCAGATTTTTATTTGATGCAAGAATATATTTACATTATGGATACAAAGTAAGTATACCCTCATCACCACTTGTGGTGGTGGTGGAGGATATAAAAACGCCTTAAAATTTTGACAAAATATTAACTTTTTCTGCAAACACATTTTTTTAATCTAAAAAGATTTTCTAAATTTCTTTTAAATTAATTTTGTACAAAAATGATTAATTTTCTTTATTCACCAAAAAATATTTTAAATTAATTTTCATTTTTCAATGAATTCATTTCTATTATAATTCATTTGGTTTTAATAATTTTTATTTTTTTACGAATTTCCTTTTTCCTCTTGCTTCGTTCTCATTTTCTTATTATAATTTTTAATCTGTTTATCAAATTGTTGTAATAAAAAAAAAAAAAAAAAAAAAAAAACTTATTGTGAAAAAGTGTAAACGAGCAAAATGATTTTCTCACTATTAGACGTTCTGCTGGTGTTGATGACGAACGTTGACAATAAAATACTACCATAAAATATTCAAGTGTTTTGTTGGTGTTGTAATGATGAAAAAGAAGAAGAAATTATTGAATAGCAATTTTAACGCTCGAACCACCAACAAACTTAATTAATTCACCATTCATGCATTTAAGTTTCAACAACTAAAGCTTAATTGCTGTTAGTTGTTTGTTCTACGTTCCGTTTTTTATATTTTTTATTATTTTTTTCTGTCTTTGTCATCATCTCACTCATTGTTTTATATATTTTTTGTTGTTAGATTTTTATACCCTACATGCGTTTGCGCTGATGCTTGAGCCGATTAAACGATGTTTGTCTACCGATGGTTGTTTATGTAATAAATCGGTCGCAATTTTGAAATATTATGATGAAATTTGGTACATATTATTATTTTGGTCTAAAGACAAAGCCTATTGAAATTGGCCATGTTCGGTCTAATATTTTTGGTACATCCCATTCAAATTTCCTCGCGTAATGAGGTTTTAGTCTTATAAAAGTCCTTAATTTAAAGCGATTTTAACAAAGTTTTACAAAATGCCAAATTATGCGATTGTCGGTCCATTGCTTCTCATAGGCCCCACAAAAACCTCCTTAAATTTATCACTTTGAAGGGCATAAATCTCACATATACATTGGCCTTGTAATCATAATTGTTCAAATTTACATAAATGTTAGCAAAAATCGATGTGAAAAAATATACGAAGTGCGATCCATAATCTCTGGTAGCTCTTATAGAACCCCCCATATAATGCATAATTTCGTATAAATGTGAGTATCACAATAACGTACAACTTCAATAATTTTTTTAACCAACAATGTGGTATAGGGTATTAGATATTTGGACTTGACCGATTATAATGTTCTTACTTGTTTTTTGTTTTAATTTTTTTGTCAGGATTAAAAAAATTTTTGTAGAAGTGTAAGTAGTTGTTGTCGTACTACTTTTTTAACGGTTTCGGTATTATTTTCATTTTATTTGTCTTCGTCTGATTTTTCTTTCTTTTATATTTTTTTTTTTATTTTTTATTGTAGTCCTTGGCTTATCTGATTATCGTTATTCCTTATTGTTTATTTGTCCTTGTTGTTCATTTTTTCTTCTAATGTTTGTACGTATTTTTTAAAAAGTAATGAAGTATGATATAAAATCAGCATCATAAAATTTGTAAATACTGCACAGTGGTCACGAAAAAAACCTTAAAATTTTGATTCAAATCAATATTAATTTTCAAAAAAAAATTTTTCTTTGTTATTAAAGAAATTTGTCGCAAATTTTCTCTTAATGGACAATTTATTAAAAATGTATCATATCTTTTTTCAATTCGAAATTATCGTAAATATATGAAAAAAACTTATTGTAAATTTCATTAAATCGAAAAATAAAGAAAGTTTTCCATTAATAGAAACTTGGTAAAGAACTTTCTTTCAAAAATAGAAATTATCGAAATATTTCTCTCAGTTGAAAATTATAGACGAATTTCAAGAGAAGATTTCGAGTTTGAGAACAGTTTCTCATAAGAAAAAGTTATTTTTTATTGAAAATTTTCGCTTAATCTTAAAGTTGTAGGAAATATTTCTTAATCGGAAATTCATAGAAATTTTTCTCTTAATCGGAAAATCATGGAAAATGTTTTTTAATCATAGAAAAATTTCTCTTAATCGTAAATTCATAGGAAGTTTTCTCTGATTTTTCTCTTAATAAAATTTTTTTGAAAAGATTGTTTTTATCGAAAATTTATAGAAAAACTTTCTATTCAAAGAAATATTCATTAAGACAAAAAAATTTAATGAACATTTCTCTTAATAGAAATTAAAAAAATGTAAAAATTTACTCTCAAATGAAAATACAACTGTTAAAAATTATTATCGTAATCTAAAATTGAACTGTTAGAGAAATTTCTCTTTTTCGAAAAGAATTAGAAAATTTTTTCTTAATCCAAAAGTTTAAAAAACCGTTTACTTAATCGAAAATATATGGAAAAGTCTTTTTTTAATCGAAAATTTATCAATCAATTTCTTTTAATTTAAAATAAAAAGAAAAGGTTCTTTTAGTTGACAATTTTTGAAAATTTTCTTATGTAATTAAAAATGTAAAAAAAAAATATTCTTTAAATCGATTTTTTTCAACTTTCTTTTAATCGAAAATTGATCGAGAAATTTTCCTTTAACATTTATGAATAGAAAATTTTCTCCAAATGGAAAATTTATTGAAAAGTTTCTATATAAAAAATATTCATTGAGGATTTTATTTTTAAAGAAATTGATCGAAAAATTATCTCTACAAAGAAAATTAATGTCAATGGTAGAAATATGTCAGTAAATGAAAGTCGCAAAATTTATTTTGTCTAGATTGATTTTGTAAAGACGAATTATTTCGAAATCATAAATTCAGAAATTGTCGTTAAATAAACATTTTATTGTATAAATATTTTACAAAAATTTGTAATTCTTTTGTGGTTGAAAGTAAAGAATTCTGAAAATCCCCACTGTAACCTATTATCAACGACAATCATTGCAAGTTCTGAAAATGAACAAATAATTGTAAAAAAACGCTTGCAGCATTTTCATTAGTCTTGCTATTCGATGTGATTTTTTCTTATACCCGTAATATGCCATTATTTCCTACTTGAATTTCTTTTTTAACATCTTCAGAGTGTCTAAGAAATGGGAAATTAAGACATTTAAAAAAACAAGCTTCAATATCAAGAATATATTATTTGTTGTTTTCTTCTATTTTTTGTTATTTATCACCAGCAGCTGCATTCTATAAATTTGCTATAAAATTATCATCAGCATGTTTGTATGTAACTCTATTTTTTTAGCAGGATAATCAATACATACACACATTCATATAGACGTACATATGTTTATTACTTAATGGTCTTATGGTTTTTTGTTTTAAATTGATGTTAAATGCTTTTCTAGCACCTTTTATTCCCGATACCTTGAAAAATACCTGTAAGAGGGATAAAATGGAAAATGTTTGTAAATGTGTTAAACATTAGTGTACTTAAGCTGATTTTGGTTGTTTTTTGTTACAAAAGTATTTTTTCTTATGTTTTTTTTATACCTTCCACCACAACAATTGGTGAAGAACGTATATTAACTTTGACATTCCGTGTGTAACGCGAAGAAGGATTCATCTTAGACACTATAATGTGTTCATTAGAAAAAATGGGTTATTGCTAAAAATTTAGATAATTTTAAGACCCACTAAATGTTCCTGTATTATATTTAAGAAAAACATTTATGTATTGTATACGTCAGTAAGTGTATGTCTGTATGTTTGTATGAACGATACATAATGTGCTTAAATCACACGCATTTGTGTTGGAGGGTATAGAAGATTCGGCATAGCCGAATATGGCATTCTTACTTATTTTACTTCATCTTCTACTTTGTCTTAAAGTTTACATTGTGTAATTAATGTTGGTTTTTTATTAGTATTTTTTATTATTTTTGCTAATACCATTATCATGTTTGTGCTTTGTCTTAATTGTTTTTTTATCATCCGTTTTCTTTTTTCCTTATTTGTAGAATAAAATAAAATGTAACAAAAAAAATGTCTTTAAAAGTTTTAAAAACTTTGTAAAAGTTTTAAAATTATCTTTTTTCTTCGTATTTGGTACCTTTTAGTAAAAATCAATTTTATTTCAAACTTTGTTTAATTATAAATTTTTTTTATCAATTAGTTTTGTCGTTATTGTCAATATTTAAACAATTAGTGAGAAAAATATTGAAGTATAAGTTATAGTGAGAAAAACTTTGTCATCATACACATAAATGAAATTTGTTATAAAATGTTCTTAAGTAAAATGCTTTTTAAAGAGTGAAATTGAAATATTTGCAAAAAATATATTCTTAAAGTATAAATTACTAGTGATGTGATTGTGTAACTCTTCTATAAACGTTATTATAGTGCCTACTATCACCTTGCTTGAACAGGTAGTCCATTTCCGTTTGCTTGAATCACCTAAGGGCCTTTTTTACAATAGTGACATGATGCTAAAAAAGGACCCATTATAAAGTGTAGTAAGTGGAAGCAACCTTTTTTGTTTGATGTATATTTTGATATTTATAGAGTCTGAGGTAACAAATAATTAGATCCTTTTGCTGCAACTCTATGTTGCTTGTTATACAAAGAACTTTTTTGGGAATTTTGACTACTTTTAGGTCCTAAAACTTTCTTAAACATACCCTCGAGTATCGACCAGGAAATTGCGAAAAATCTGCCAGAACAAACGTTTCGTCATTCATTATGCACCAAGAATATTTTTTAGAAAACTTAATTTTAGTGCTTGGTTTTTGACATCTAAATTTGCGAATAAAGCTGTTTTAACTTTTTCAAAAAATAATAATTATAATCTTGTACATGAATAACCTCTGCAAGAGGTTTGACCCTTCACAATCGGAACAGTTGATAGAAAATTTTAGTCCGATATCTAATACGAGAAGAAAATTGATTCTCATTTAATTAAGGGTTAACCTTCTTCTTTAAAAAATAAATAATTTTGTCAAGTGGAAGCCTGGCAATACACATGTTTTTATGTGTGTAATGTCAAAAATATACCAGTAAATTAAAAATTCTCAATTTTCTAAACGTAAGTACCCAAATTCCCAGCGACCCGTTGATAATACTTTTCGTTTGTTTACCTAAAATATGATTTAAGAACTTATCAAAGAAGTGACTATTTTTTAATGGATAATTTAGAATTTGTGGACAAGTTCGTTTTGTAGATATTTGTAATAGCAAGAATGTATGACTCAAAATCACTTTCTACATTCATTTAAATACTATGAACCAGTGATATCCTGATGTTATTTTATCCAAAGACCATGTCTCTTGAAATTTATTATGATGGGTATTTCTCTTAGTCTCTATAAAAATGTTCCTTCGGAATGGACTTTTAAGCCCACGAAATTTGTTACAAAATAAATTCTAAAAAATTATTCATATTAAAGAAATTTAGGAAAAAATCAATGTATAAAAGTATAAATCTGAAAAGAAAATAATACTAGGGACCTTCTTAAATTTTCGTATATTTATTCTTGTTTACAACATTTGTTCTTGGTTTACAACATTTCTTTTATATTCATTTAATTTTATTAACTTTAAATAGTGATCTCCATTTCGTCATAGTACACATTTGTGCTAAATTTCATAGATTTAGAAATAGTAAAGAAGAATAACAACAACAGAACGATGCGATAGTATTACACACGGAATGACAAAGTTATACCCTTTTCCCCATTTCCAATAAAATTTATTGCAAAATATTTCAATTGTCCATAGGAAGAAATATGATTTATGTGATTTCAATATAATTTTAATACCGAAGTCACATGTATTGTTTTCTCTGATCGATCTGTATTGACACAGTTCCATTATGGTGCACTTTCTTAATTTGCACAACAAAAAAAAACGTCATTGAATTTGTATAAATTATCTTATTATTTAAATAATGGCAAACACGTTTGTCTGCCATAAAAAATATTATATATTTTCTACGAAATACATTATCAAATTGTTTTGACTCTTGAGTTTGAAGAAAGATTTAATTGATTTAAGTGACATAACAAAAATTTGTTATAATACAATTATAAAATTAATATATTCGTATTGAGGTCAATGGCCTTAAAAAATAAGTTGCATAATAACTAATATTATTAAATTTATGATGCCTTATAATAGTTTATTATTATAAAAATAAAATAAAAATTCTCTGAAACTTAATTTTACTTATTTTTGAAAACGTTAAATTGAAATATTTCTAAATTTTTGAACTTGTAACGGAATTTTTTGTGCTTTTTTCTGTGAAAAGATTAAAATAATGTTTGTAAGAAACCATATAATTTAAAATGTGAAATTTTAGTGGTAAAAAATATAATCACATATAATCGAATCACCTTTAACCTTAAACCACTTAACTGATCGATATGTAGCAAAACCAAATATTTTGTCAACATAAAAAATTCTATTTGTGTTTTTTTATGGTTTGAGATAAGATCAACAATGTATTGAAATATGAATTTTTTGAAACAAAAAGCAGAAAAAATAATAAAAAGAAAAATATTTTTTTATTTTAATATAATAATTTTTGCATCTGCTTTTATTTGCATTTTGCAGTATAAAAGCAAGAGAGCTTTGCATTTTTTGATATAGTAAGAATTCAAAACTCAAACATCACAAAATATGTCTAAATTATTTGTAAGTAAAGTTAAATTTTCTATAAATTTCAGTTATTTCTGATTTGTTTGTGTCCTCTTCCTTGATAGATGATTTTACTTTTCGCCTTAATGGCTGTTGCTTTTGCTCAACATGGCTATGGTGCCGGTGGTCATGGTCAACAGCAACATGGTAGCCATGGCGATAGTCATGGACATGGTCCACAACAAGATATTCATGGAGCTTATGGTGGACGTGGACACCATGGCGATGTTTCTGGTCATGGTCAACATGGTCCTCAAGGTGGTGTCGGCCAACAACAACATGGTTACAAGCAACATGGTTATTAATTATTTTAAATATAATATTGATTAAATAAATTGTGTTAGAAAGAAAAGGAATAAATAATTTTATAATTAAAATAGTACGACTTTATACACTACGTTTTTTTTTTGAAATTTCAACAGAAATTTATAAGGTATACACGTTTGTACTTTTTTTCCAGAAATGAGTGATAGAAGTTCCTGGTATTTACAGGTTTATATAACATATAGAAATAACTTAGAATGAAATATTCGGCTAAAACAGTTCTGAAGTACTTTGTACCACTTACATTTATTAAAATATATTTTACGATTTATAATCTTTAAATCTGATGTCAGGAAAGGAACTTCTATGGAAGATAGGATGAAATATGATTAAAGATTTTTGAAATTCATCATAAGCGATTTAAATTTATTATTGCAGAATTTTATTAGAAAACATTTGAATTGAAGAATTTTATGAGATTTTTTCTGGAAAGAAGTCTTATGTTGCCAATAGCCAAGGTGACCATCCAAGAGTGGCCACCTTGGCTATGTTAATTTTTTAAATATTACGTAAAATTATAGGTTGGATTCTACTTTTTTCACTAACCTTCTCATTAGAAGGATCGTTTGACAGGAAACACTATATATTGCTATATATTAAGGACAATACAAAGATTTGGGAATTATACAAAAAAATTTATTATATTTGTTTAATTTTAAAAATTTTTTTATCTTAAATTCATCAAAATTTAGTTTACATGAGTTCTAGTTAAGATTTCTTTATTAAACATTAAAAATATTATAAAGTTTAGAACAAAAAAATGGTTTTATTAGTCAATTAACGTTGCCAACTTTTTTGCAGAAAAAATTATATTTTTTAAATTAATAAAATTAATATAAACTTTTAACGAATTCATATATTTAAAATGGTGTCAAAAAAATATTTTCTTTCTAAATTTTTGTAGGAATCTGGAGCATATTTATAAAAAATTTTAAGACCTGTACTAAGCCAGCTAACTAAAATACAAAAGTAGGTCAAACATTTATTTAGACTTGAAAATCTCTGGAAATATAAGATATGACCTTTGTAAGCATATTTTATAGAGATTTATAAAGATTATCTTATCTATATACACAATTTTTTTGTCTCAATTTATAAATAAACTTTAGACCAATTCAGAAAAAAAAAGAATTAACATACCCGATCTCGCTAAATTTGAAGGACCAACGACTACGCCATTGACTACATAAACATATCAACTTAAAATACCCCTCCCTCTAATTATATGAAATTTTATTAATATATCTCAAACATTTCAAAAGAATTGATTTATATTAAACTAAAAGTATAATAAAATTTTATAATTCATGTATTCATTCTTTTACTTCGTTGCCTTGAGATAAGGAGAATGTTATTTGCTTTAGGTGAAAATGCGTATAAATGAATTTAATCTGATTAATTATATTTCCTTATTTATTAGAATAAATAATATTTTCACAGAATAATTATTTATTTATATGAAGACAAAAATCCAATCTTTTGTTTGTAAACATTGTACAGTAGACCCTTGAAAAGTGTGGATGGTGTGTTAATGCAAACATTATAATATTATGCCGAATATAATAATTGAAATCGAAAAATATTCAACATACATATATATGGTTATAATAATGAAATCACTATATTTTAATTTTTTATACCCTACACTACCGATACAGGATGCCAAGTTAGACCATTAAGTATTAAACTTCTTAATTTTTAGCAGCGTTCCTGTCAGGAACTTTTTGAGCCTTGTGCATTTTTAAACCTACATTAGCTTTAACTTTTCGTATTAAATAGTTCGATTACTGCTTCCCAACCGGATGTGTTGAAAGTTCTTTTGAATATAACAATTGATTTATAGGGTTCTTACAAATACCTTGTAAAATATTATTAATTTATCTATTGATCAATAATTACTCGTGAGTTAAAATATGTAAGAGTGTTATATTCGGTTGTGACACACTTTTTAGAAAAATAAGCACGAATTGATGATATTGATTTAAACAAGTAAAAATGCTATGTTCGGCCATGCCGAATCTTTAATGCTCTCCACAACAATGGGTGTGAATGCGTCTTCACACAAATTTAATTCTAATTTGTCCATTTATAATGGACAATATTAAAAAAAATTGTTTGAATGTAAAGGATACCTTAGATATTGGTCTATATCTTTCAATATACTAAATCAATTTTGCTAGTTTTAAACAGAAAACTTCTCAGGATTATAATAAATACTCAGGCCAAATCTCATTGAATTCTCTCAATTATTGCTGATGTGAACGTGCCAACAACGGACAGACAGACGAACATAGCTAAATCAACTTCGATTTTAATTTGATGCAATAAATGTATACACTATCGGGTCTGAGATGATTCCATCTTAGCGTTACACTTGGAATGACAAAATTAATATACCCTCTTCACCACTTGTTATGGTGTTATTAGCTTAAAACTTTGTCCCGATAAAGGGTTTGATAAAAAAAAATAATTGATTGGATATTTCTATCATATGTGGAAATTATAGACAAACATACTTCAATTCTCTAGGAATTCTTGATGGTATGTCAAAAAAAAATTTCAACTGATTATTTTGTATTTTCATCAACTTTAAACTCAAGTTCGTGATCGTGGTTTTATATTAAAAAATATATATTTATTTTGTAGGAGTAATAGTCACATGTGGACTTATATTGAAGAAACCAGTTTTATATATTAAAGACAATTATAATGGGTCCATATATAAACGATTTTTATTAGATTGATACTCTGTTCCGATGTGGGGTTATAAGGCATTAATGTTAGATTTCCTAAAAAAAACTTAAAAATTTTGGTTCTGTCTCTTGTCATAATTTTGCAGAAAAATAAAGCTTTTCCTGTTTTTTATCTAGAACTTTTTTTTAACTGAACCGATTATAGTATGATAAATTTAATAAATTTCATTTAAATCCATTAAAAAGATTTAGTTTCGCCTGAATTCGTCTTGTTTACAATTGGACCGATATTGCTGGTTAAAAGTAGGAAATTGCTTTAGATAATGATAGATGAATAATCTGGTAGATTTTGATCCAATTCCGATAATTAGTACTTCCATGAAAATCCTAATAAAATAGGCAGAACAAACTCAATTGGGCCAGATTTGGAAACAATCCAGAAAATGAATTTAAGTTAATCCTTCACTATTTGTAATTAATGCTTTACGCTTCTATAATATTTTTCAGAATAATGACTTCCGGAAATGGCTATATATGTGATTCTGATCCTTGGCTATATTTTTAAGTATTTTAGAAATTTTAGGAATTCCAAATTTTCCATTTTAGGAAATTAAAACTTTTTATTTCATATTTTTTTAATTGTTAAAAATGGGTTTTTACTAATCTAAGAAGTATTTAAGTATTAAAATTCTATTTTCAATGAACTTAAAATATAAAAATATTTTTACCCACAGCAATTCTAGCACAAATCATTAAGAAAAACTTATGTACAGATTGATAATACAATCCAACAATTATGAGATAACAGATTTACTCTTAATCAGATTTCTGATGTTAAATTAATAAAATTGTTGGTCATTCTAAAACAAAAACATATAATGAACCAGTTGTGTGCATGTATATACATATCTATGTTATGCATACATGTATACAAGTATGTCTATGTTTATATTGCTTTTGAGCTCAATTTTAATCGAATCAAAGTTGGGTTATTGATAAGACTTTAAACATTAATTTAGTTATGTATGTGAGTGTTCATTAGTATGTGTGTATTTTTGTGTTTATAAAATCTTTAATCTAAAGCTTTTTTCAAACGAAAAACAATTTTAATATTTTTTCTTTTTAAATCTAAAGATTGTTTTGAAAATATTTTCTAAAAAAATCATATAAATAGTGTTTTTATAAAAATTTGAAATTAGTACAAAATTTTGCGTTAAAGTTTACACAAGTGAAATTAAGAAAAATAGTAAATACTAAAATGGCAAAAATGATGGTAATTGTGAAAATACTTAAAATTTGAAATTTTTTCCACTTCAAAATATGATTTAATTAATATGAAGAGAATTTGTGAAAAAAATGTTATTGAAAAATAAATTATTTCCTGTGCAGATTGTGTTTGTGGCCTTATTAGGCGTTGCCTTGGCTGCCCCTCATGGTTATGGTAGTGGTGGTGGTTATGGCGGTCATGGCAACAGTTTGGGTGGCGGTTATGGCGGTCATCAAGGTGGTCACGGTGGCTTTGGAGGACACCAAGGTGGTTTAGATGGCGGCCATGGTGGCTTTGGAGGACACCAAGGTGGTTTTGGTGGCGGTCATGGTGGTTTGGGTGGTCACCACGGTGGTCATGGAGGCTTTGGCGGACACCAAGTTGGATTAGGTGGTGGTCATGGCGGTGTGGGTGGTCACCACAGTGGTCACGGAGGCTATGGCGGACATCAAGGTGGATTAGGTGGTGGTCATGGCGGTTTGGGTGGTCACCATGGAGGTTTAGGTGGAGGTCATGGAGGCTATGGTGGTTCGCAAGGCGGTTATGGTGGCAGCCACGGTGGTTACAAAGGACACGGTTATTAAACATTCATATATGTCAAAAGTAGTTAATTAAGTATTATGTAAGGAAAAAAATTTAAAAAAAAAGAATTAAAAAAAATAATATAAAACAAATAAGAATGTTTTAATCGGTCAAGCCCGACTATGTCATATCCTACAACACAATATTGGTTATTGATAATAGTTACGAAAATCTAATGGTCTAACTTCAGAGCTACAAGAAATTATGGACCAATCTATGTTCATCTATTTTTGGTTATATTTATCTTAATTGGCCAATTCTTATTACAACACGAAAATATATATAAGATTCAAATCTATATTTGGAAGGGGTTTCTATGCGATATTTGAGAAATAATGAAGCGATCCTCGTAAAATTGGGCATATCGTTTGAGAAAATCATAAGATTTATTTCTATTAAATTTCGTTAAAATCTCTTTATACTTCGGATTTTTATGAGCTTAAACTCTCATTCCGGGAAGATATTTGTTTGTATTTAGAGGAAAATGTAATATTGGACTGAACATGACCTAATTCAGTAGGGTTCTTGAGAGTGTTCACAACATTAACATGGACAGCCCGTCCAACAAATGAGGGGATGTACATTGTTAAATCGACTCAGAAAGTGATTCTGAGTAGAACGGTTTACTTAAATATGGGCGTAACGACATTTTTCTGCATGTTACAAACATTAGCATAAACGCATTATACCCCAACTACCTATGACGGTGTAGATTATAAAAATTATTCTTTTCGATGGCGTTTGATAAAAATATATTTCAATATATATTTTTAGACGAAAAAATTGCAAAACTTTTTAATTCATTCCCAGAAATCTCAGATTGAATAAATTCATTCATAAATCATTTTTTAAGAAAATTTAATTTTGCATTTTTTGCTCTACTTGATATATTGTTGTGTTACTTCTTGTAAGATTTTTGTTATTTAAAGAAAAGTACTTTCAAACACTAATTAACTAACAAAAATGAAAAGCTCTTAATACGGCAATGACTTCAGGATAAATATGCAAAAGTACTTGAAAGTCTGCAAACATTGATTGATGTTGTAATGAATAAGAGTAAACGATTAACATCTGAGAATGAATTTGAGCGACTATAATATATCCGTGTTTTAAAAATAATTGTTAAATAAGAAATTTTATTGGACTAAAAATTCAAAATATTTTTCTTTTAAATAGTTCCAAAAATATTTAAATGTTTTTGCGAACTTTGAATTTACTTTTGAATTTTATATCGAGGTCAATAAATATTAGCTAAAAATCTAATAAGGGAAGGATCCGAAGTGCCAAAAGTGAGTTATAGAAGACGATGCCAGATTTAAAAACTATCAAAATACAAAATATAGCCGATTTCAAATCATAAAGTCCAATATATAACTTATTCCAATCGGAGAATGTCGGCTTTTTCTAAAATAAACTTTTTATATAAAATGTATATTTTTCGAAAAGTAAGTTTATACGGAAAGACATTTTTATAGAAAAAATTTCTCCGGTTTAAATTTTTTTCTTTAAATAATGTCGGCATTGTCTCTAGATATAAAATTCATCGAAAACTCTCAATAAAAATAACGTTTTTGAAAATTTTCTCTTAGAAAATTATTATCTTTCTTTTTAATTACAAAACTTTTATAAGTTTTTCTCTAGATAAAAATATGGACAAAATTCTTAAAGATAGAATTTTTTTCTTAATAATGAAATTTTCAAATTCAAATATTTCTATATCAACATTTTCTCTAAATAGAAAATAGAAACTTTTCTGGAAGGAGAAAATTTATCTCAAATTTTCTTAAAAAAGAAAATTTATCGAAAATTTATTTTCAAAATAGAAAATTTATCTGAAATTTTCTCAAAATAGAAAATTTATCTGAAATTTTCTCAAAATAGAAAATTTATCTGAAATTTTCTCAAAATAGAAAATTTATCTGAAATTTTCTCAAAATAGAAAATTTATCTGAAATTTTCTCAAAATAGAAAATTTATCTGAAATTTTCTCAAAATAGAAAATTTATCTGAAATTTTCTCAAAATAGAAAATTTATCTGAAATTTTCTCAAAATAGAAAATTTATCTGAAATTTTCTCAAAATAGAAAATTTATCGGACATTTTCTCTAAGAAAATTTATCGGAAATTTTCTCTAAAAGAATTTATCGGAAATTTTCTCTAAGAACATTTATCGGAAATTTTCTCTAAGAACATTTATCGGAAATTTTCTCTAAGAAAATTTATCGGAAATTTTCTCTAAGAAAATTTATCGGAAATTTTCTCTAAGAAAATTTATCGGAAATTTTCTCTAAGAAAATTTATCAGAAATTTTCTCTAAGAAAATTTATCAGAAATTTTCTCTAAGAAAATTTATCAGAAATTTTCTCTAAGAAAATTTATCAGAAATTTTCTCTAAGAAAATTTATCAGAAATTTTCTCTAAGAAAATTTATCGGAAATTTTCTCTAAATAGAAAATTTATCGGAAATTTTCTCTAAATAGAAAATTTATCGGAAATTCTCTCTAAGAAAATTTATCGGAAATTTTCTCTAAGAAAATTTATCGGAAATTTTCTCTAAATAAATTTTTTATTGGAAAATTAGGAAATTTATCGGAAATGTTTATTTACTAAGTCCATGTGAATCAATTAGTAATTTAATCTATCTGAAAGCAAATATGGAAGTGTGTGTGAAGAGACTTCGTTACTTTAAGATTTTCTTCATGGAGTAATAAGTGAAGTTTGTGTAAAGTTCTAGTGTAAATTGGTTCTCACTTACTCACTTAAACAAAACGGAATTCATACTTAAAAATACATTTATAATTTTCTATATGTGTTAGTGCTCTAGCAAGAAAAAAAGGATAATAAATGAACAATTTACATATGAAAGTTTTTTGCACATAATTTACATTTACATATTTACGGAAAAATACTCTGCTTTCAAAAGAAAGCTAATTATGCATTAATTAATTAAATTCAACAATTATAATTGGAGCGGTGGCAAAAATTTAATTTATATTTATAACTCTGTACAATATTATTTATAGCTGTCAATGAAGAGTAGTTTATAGAGTTTTTTTTTCAATCTTTAGTTGAAAAAGTTGTTGTAGTTTTGTTTTATGGAAATGCCTCAAACTATAGTACAAAACCAATTGAGTAACAATACTGTTCGAAATAAAAGAATATATGAATATATGAATACAAATACACACATATATGTTCCTAGAGGAAGGTGGAAAAAATAAAATTATATTAATAATAACAAAAACAAGGGAGAGAGAAAAAATATATTTGCATTTAAAGCAATATGATATGATTTCGATTCGAGAAAAAATATTTATGTATAAATTTGAAGGAAATAATTTTTAGAAAAAAATATAAAACAATATAAAATTTAATGAAAATCGGCTTAAATTATTTGAAATTTTTTATTTTGAGTATTTTAGAAATGTAAAAATATATTTATCTAAGGACTGAGATCGATAAATATTCAACATACATATATGTTAATAATAATGAAACCTCTATTTTTATAATTTTCTTTTATAACCTACACCACCGATACAGGATGCCAATTAAGAACATTAAGTATTAAACTTCTTAATTTTTAGCAGCGTTCCTATCAGGAATTTTATGAGCCTTGTGCATTTTTTAACCTACATTAGCTTTAACTTTTCGTATTAAATAGTTCGAGTACTGCTTCCCAACCGGATGTGTTAAGAGTCCTTTTGAAAATGCCTTTTTATAGAAAAATTGTGTAAACAATAACTTTACTGAAACAGATTTTCTATCAATGGATTGGAAACAGTTTTATGTCTGTTGATTTTTATAGTTTTTGGCTTTTGGGTTTTGTTGAAAATATTTAATAACTTTATTTCGCATTTTTCTTGGGTTAAACATTTAATGAAAATCGTGTGTTAGTAATTTTTCGATCTTATTGCTTATATATTTTCAAGATATGATAATTTCGTAGTTAAATTATTTACATTAGTTATGGGAAATTACCTCAAATACACCCTGTTTCGAGATATATATTATGATATTCACAGAAATTGCATCAAAATTAATTATGTTGAAAATTTATGTTTACACTTTTCAATTATTTATATTTTCATTAAAATTGTGTACATTTATACATTATACACAAATATATACATATATATACGTGCTTTATTTATAAATATCTATAAATATTTATCATTGATAATCAACAACAATGAACGCAACAAACGAACCAATAATTGTAAATCTCATAAATCTTTAAATTAAATACCACTGCAATGTGAAGGATTTTTATTATATACCTCTGATTTTGGGTACTTTTTTTCGAACAAAACATAAAAGGACTAACAATTAAATAAATTAAAATAAACAAGAGGCATTTTGATTGGTCATATAAAGTGGTAAGAATCACTATCTTTAAATAGGAAACGTATTTTTTATCTTTTTTCATTAAAGTTATCGTACATATTATTTTTATTATAAAATTTATCGGATAAATGTTTTTCAGAATTTTGTCTAAAAACTTTTTTCGGAACTTTTCTCCAAATTAAAAAATATCGAAAATTATATCTTAATAAAAAAAGTATCGGTTATTTCCTCTAACTAGCAAATTTATGGAAAAATTTCCACATGTACAAAATTTATCGAAAATATTCTCTAAAAAAATATATCTGAAACAAAAAATGTATATGAATTTTTCTCTAAGCAAAAAATATATTTGAAACTTTTTCCAAAATTTATCGAAAATTTTCCTAAACAAAAAATTTTAGGGAATTTTATCTATAAAAAAATTTTTGGAAAATTTTCTCTAAATGTAAAATTTGAGAAAGTTTTGAAAATTTATCGAATTTTTTATAATTATAACAAATATAAAAAACTATAGATAATTTTCTCTTAATAAAAAATCTGTTGTAATTTTTTTCTTAAAATACGTTTTATTGAAAATGTTCTATCGAAATTTTTCTCTAAAAATATTTTTGGCAAAAATTTTTGCAAAAATAAGTTTTATCAAAAAAACTAAAACGTTTCATCAAAAATTTCTGCTAAAAATGTTCCGAAAAAATACGTTTTATCGAAAAATAACGCAAAAAAAAAAATGTCGAAAATTTCCACAAAAAAAATATAAAATAAAAGTTTTGTCGAAAGTGCGTTTCATAGAAAATTGACTCAAAAATTACGTTCCAGTAAAAATTTTCACAAAAAGCTTTTTCCTTAAAAAATAAGTTTTTTGAAACTTTCCGCAAAATACATTTATCGAAAATTTCCATAAAAAATATATATTTTATCGGCAATTTTCTAAATAAAATACATTTTATCGAAAATTCTTTACAAAAGGAAATTTTAGAGAGCGATTTATTTCCACATTTTCTGAACTTTGCTCAATTTTTTCAATGTAATTACAAATCCTTCTCCTATAATTATTTCCTTTTTATTACAAATAAAATAAGTAGCATAAGACCGACTTTAAGGTAAAAATTTTATAAAATATCAAAAGTTTTTATGAATCTTTTTCTACGAACATGCAAATATTCGTACAAAAACCTGAACAACGCGTTATATTTTTTAATAAAAAAAATGAATAAAAATAGTCTGAACAAAAGTACATTGTACACAATAATAAAAGAGATATATTATTGTATTCTCATATAAATACGTATGTGTGTGTTTGTGTATGGTGAGAAATAATTTCATATGAATTAACGCTTATTGCATAAAATTGTATAAAATACAAATAAAAAGCGAACATGCAAATTATGACCACAATGGGATAAAATTGGTAATCATATATACATATACATATATGTTGTATGTATGTGTATAAGTATGTTTTAAAGTAAAAAAGAGCAAAATACTACATACAATTTATAAACTTAAATTAAATATAGGAAAATGCTGATAATTTTATAATGATTGAAACAAAAAACTACTGAAGTGAATTTTTAGTTTATTGAAAGAATTTATTTTAAAATAAATAAAAATTTTTAAAAAGGAGAAAAAACTTGAATTTTATCACAATTAATAATTTAAGAGTTTTTTTAAGATTTTAGGGAAATAAATTAAATGAAGCTTTTTTACAGAAAGATTCAAATTTGGTATTATATGTGATTTTCAACTCAAAGTCCATTGTTGTACAATTTGATTATAAACTTTATTGGTCTGTTATAATGTAAATTCAACTATGCACGCAGAGAAAAAGTATATTTGTGGTAACGAAAAGCAACATACTACTATCTTGAGATACTGTTACCGTAACTAAAAATTTTGTTTATTCATATTGTGATTTTACATTAATAAAAATAGTTATTTTTAAATTTTATTTCTATTTATTTTAATTGTCATTTATAAATAATGAAAACATTAATTTAAATATGTATTATTTTCCATGTTAACACAAATCGTAAAAAATTATAAAGAAATGTTTGTTTTGTCCTAATAAAGGTGCTTTTTTATAACAATAGAATTGTGATCAGTTAAACTTATTTTCAAACATATTGCGACCACAATATTTTTTCTATTTAATAAAACAAATTTTATTACAGCAACGAAGTTGTTATCAAATAAAATAAATTCAACAATAAACATGTTAGCAATAAATGTTTACCGCGAATATATTAGTGTTTGCGACGAACATATTTCGAAATGACGTTTCTCTGTTTGTGGAAAGGTTTATAATTGAGCTGTATATATTGGTATTAAAACGTTATATATTTTCAATATTTCTATGAATTTGAAACCAATGCATATTTTTAATAAAGTTTTTTGAAGGCTACAAGTCGCATCTATCCAGTGTCTCTTAAGTTTTAAGAGATATTTATAAAATTTAATCCCATATGTTTTCTAAGAGAAACTTTTTCTTTAAAAAAAAGATTTTGAAGATTTCCTGTAAACAGCATTTTAAAGGAAATAGAAACATATAGAATTCTTCAAAAATTTTTCTTTTAATGGAAAATTTCTCTATACCTAAAATTTGCTCTTAATATAAATCGTTATCAAAATATTAATAAATCTTGTATTGGGAAAAAATATCGCAAATAAATTTTATAGAAAATCTGCTCCCCAAAAAGAAAAAAATAATTTGTCACTTTTTAGTTTTGATAAATTTTGTATTTAGAGAAAACCTTATTGCAAGTTTTCTCACAATAACATTTTTTTAAACAAATTATTCTAAAATTTTATCGAAAATTTGTTCTTTTTTGAAATTTTGTTAAAAATTTTTGGAAATTTGCTTTTAAAAGAAATTAAGATAAATTGAAAAAAAAATTATCGCAAGTGATCCCCAATTAAAACTTTTATCCAAAATTTGGTCTAAAGAAAAATTTTCATAGTAAACATATCGAAACATTTTTTGTAAAGAAAACATTTATCAAAAATTGATCATTTTACGGCAATTTTATGGAATATTTTTATCGGATATTTTATTGAAAATTGTCCACTTATCGAAATCTTATCAAATATTTTCTCTATTACTTTCTTCAGAGAGGTGTTTGATTGACAATTTTCGTCTAAAAATGTTCGAATATTTTTTTCTTCTCAGGAATTTTATAAATAAATTAATAGATAAAAAATTAAAACTTTTCTCTGAATTAATTTCTTAATATTATATCTAAATTGAAATTTTTTCCTTTCAGAAAATTATCAATAATCTTGTCGAAAATTATCCCCAGATCGGAAATGCTATTTTAAATAGAAAGAATTTTTATTTATTTATTTTTTAATAGAAAATTGTTCAACATAAAATTAAAAATTATTTAAAAAAAATCAAAAAACCGGTTTAATAAAATATTTATTTTCCTTAAATAAAAATCTTTTATCATGAAAGAAAAAATGTCTGAAAATAGAAAATTTATCGAAATAAGAATTTTCAAAAACATATTTTTTAAACGTGAAGCTAACGAGAAGATTTATTTAATTTTTTCAAAAGGAATACAGTTTCCATATGATTAAAATTTGTGAATATGCTGGAAAAAAATATAAAATTTCAATCGGGAAATTTGTTAAATGCTTTCAAACGAAAGAATTGTTATCGATAGCTTTCGATAATGTTTAAAAGGTCGATATATAGTCACATAGAACAGTCATTAGTTCATTTGCTATAAAAAACAAGTCAGATAAATATTTGCAAAGCTCGCCCCACATTATTGTTGATTGTAAATATTATCTAAGAAAACTTATTAAACGAACTGCGTGGGATTTGGTTTTATGATTTCAGGTTAAAGTGGTTATATAGCTATGGAAAATTGTGGACTTTGATTTGTAAAATTTTGAACTTTGATACCTGTTTATGCTTTTCCTTTTTTATACTGTCACATATGTGAGATGTATGGACTTTAAATTCGGATATTTGGAAGTGGAGATGGTATAGGAGCTATAAGAAATAACTGACCTATACCCCCTTTTGATTCCACTCAGAATCGGACTTAATGATGCCCGTTCGTCTGTCTGTCCATCTGGTTGTACATGTAAACCTTGTAAGCACATTTACAACCAGTTGGACAGACAGACAGACGAACGGACATCATTAAGTCCGATTCTAAGTGAAATCAAAAGCCGGTATAGTAAAATTTACAAACATCAGTATAAACGTCAGCTATAATGGTGTAAAGTAATGATAAAAATCTGGTGAGTAGTGAAGGCAGTTATGTGATTTCCAAAATAATCACTGCAGCTTTATTTAAGTAAGAATTTGTTATTGCACGTTCAAGTATAAACCGTTGGATAAGTTTGTATTACTTGATTTTGCTCTTCAACATATAGGTTATTTCGAATTAAATACTACAAAATATATCAAGCCAACCTGTTGGAATGATTACTTTTTTCAGTTTTCATATTATCGCACATATTGACGTATGATTAATATTTTATTAAATACGTTGCTTACATATTTATATTAATATTATAATAATATTTTATTATTTTATTAATCTTAAATAAATTATTATGTTTATTTATTCAAATTTATATAAATAAACATTTATTTTACTTTTAATAAATTTTATTTATATTTCATATTCAATTTAAAATTTTCCCTTATAAAATTTATTTATTTATGTATAATTTATTTTATTACAGTTTTTTTTTCGTTTTTTGTTTTATTTATTTTTTTTTTTTAATATATATAAATATTATTATTTATTCAGTGTTTGTTCTTTCGTAATAAAAAAGTAAGTAAGAATGCTTTATTCGGCACTACAGAATGTTAAATACTCTCCACCTCTTACAATATGCTAAAATTAGAATGAGTTGAAGATATTGCACCAAAAAAACTTATTATTTCTTTATCAGATAAACACCGATTACGAAAAACGTCTCTATGAAAACTAGAGTGAAATATGGTAACATATTCCTTAAGGTACCTATAGCTATTGTTACCGAGCCATGCATTTTAATGAACGATTTTATATCAAAATGCAGTTTTACATATGAAATGAAATATGCATTAAATAAGATACATAAAGATAAATGTCTGAATTTCGATCTATTACAAAACTTAATATTTAATAAGAACCTTTTAAGTCTAAAACACTATTCCAGGCAGTGGAATTATAAGGGAGTAATAACAAAATTATAAAAAACAAAGTGTGGCACTTCCAATTAGTAACGCATAGAGCAATAATATAGAATTTCGAAGAACTGTTTCAACTCTAAAGGTCGAATAATTTAAAAGTTTTTTCGGAGAACTAAATAGGAGTTACAGCAAAAAAAGGATTGATATTCGGAAACATAACACTTATTCAAGACAGTTAAGGAAATAATCAAACTGTGAAGTATCTTTTTATGGGAGTTATAGCAAAATATGGAACGATATTTGCCAAATTAGTAGGATATATTCAAGACCAATAAAACTCCGTCCGTATTTACTAGTTTTATAAGCCATTTTTTTGGTAAGAACGTTACATTGGAGCTATAGAAAAATATGTACCGTTATTGGTCAAACAAATAGCATGTATTCAAGATGATTAGAAACTTAATTGTGCCAAATTTCTATAGAATTGGTTCACAGTTTTATAAGCTATAAACCATTTTCCGGGATTGGACCTTATATGAGAGAAAGGTCAAATAATTACTCCAATAATTAATATCTTGGATTTTATTACCGTATCAACATAAATATATACAAAGCAAATTTCAGAAAATTATGCCCAAAATTGCGATTTTTATGACAAATTATATGTATGAATTTTGTATCAAAATTTTTCATTTTTAAACCTATAAGTTTTTTATATTGATTTTGATGATTCTTTGTACGATGATGGAGAACTTACAACTATATTTAATAGTTGCATTTTTGTCTAAAGACAGTTCGTTTTTAGAGAAGAATGTTATTCGGAGTTGTTAATCAATGAACCGATATACATGGTTTTAAATAGGAAACTGCTTAGGGCAATAGCAAATGTTGTGGTCAAATTTTATTGAATTCGAACAATTATTGTAGACAGAGAGACAGCCAGGTGAACATAGGTAGATTAATTTAGATTTTGATATGATGCAAGAACATATACCTTAAGAGCTCTTAGATGGTTCCTTCTTGATGTTACCTACGGAATGACAATATTAATACACCTTCATCATGACTTCTGGTGGTGGAGAGTATAAAAATTACTTATTTTTAGTTAAAAATAAAATCTATAATAAAATAGAAAAAAATTGAGTCATGTTTTCCTTTTTTCTCATAAAATTATTCTTGTTGTATTGGAATTAGGGTTAAGTTGTAAAAAAGTTTTATTTTTTATGAAACAAATTTGTTATTATTTATTTCATTTTAAATTATGCAAATCTTTGTTAAAAAATATATAAAAAATATTTTACTACCAATTAAAATTTAACAGTGTATTTTTTGGATTTGTTTTATTTTATATGGTAAAATATTTTTTTAATAAAATTTCATTTTATTTGCATTTTAATATTTTTTTTGCTTTCATGTAGAGAATATATAACAATTTTATTGAATATGTTAAATGTATAAACGTTTATTAAATTTACGATTATTGGGTATTGAAATTTTAAATACACAATGGTATGAATGATTTGTTAAAAATTTTATAGCATAAAGTTACTAATGCTATGATTAGTTTGTAGCTAAAGGGAAAAGAGCGAAAATTTGCATTTAATGGTTATTCATATATAGTCAATTGATACTTTAATAATCATAAAATAATTTAATTTTGTTGTTAGGAATAGAAATGAATTTTGCAACAGTAATTTTTATATATAAGAAGAATTTTAATAAACTACGTTGGGTTGAAAAAAGTCATCGCAAAAACCAAAGATTAATTAACAATTTTCATAATAAAGCCTCCGGTTTTGACTACTATGGACAAATTTCATAATTATTTCATTCATTATGTAAATTTATTAGTTTAAAATTGATATTTCATACCCTTATCCTCTTCTATTTTAGGAGACGCTTTTTTCTTATACTGAATTTTGGCGTCTTTTTTTTATTAATACACAAGATGGTAAATTGTGAAGTTATTGCCTACATTCCCACGGCTTGCTTAGAATTTGGACCCTTTCAAACTAATTGTTAAACACCTTAAAATGTTCCATGTCAAAATTACAGAATTATCAAGTAATAAAATATTTTGGAACCATTGTGCATTAAAGTCCTCATTGAGTTTAAACTCTTTACTATTATATACTAATACATTTTTAGAATACAATAACTAAAATTTAATGCGCATTATTTTCCATTTAATAAATGTTTAAAATTTCACCATAAAATTAATTCATTTAAATTTATCCATAAAATCATAAAATATGTTTATTTTACTCGGTTTAATCTCTGATATTTCACATTTTGCATTTAATTTAAAACAATTGATGTGGTAACTTTTATTTAACATACCAATTTGAATGCTCCGAATTACACATGGGAACAGTATTTAACATTTTAAACTATTAAATTTTTGTTGGAATTTCTGTTACCACATTTTCAACAATTTATTGCAAAATGAATGGAATTTTTGTAGCCAAAACTAGTTAAATGTACGTTGACACCCTGAAAGAGGTGATATGAAATTTTATTAAATAATTTATTTTTCATTTTAGTGTTTTTAATTTTATTTACCCTTAGAAATGTGCAATTTAGGCAAATTTATTGGAATGGAATTTGATAAAAATATATATTTTGTTTTATGTACAAAATTATATTTAAATATGTTTGACATGAAATTAAATATTTGTATTTAACAAATATTTTGTGACAAAATAGAGTTATTAGAAAACATGAAAGAATGTGATATGTCGCTGGCACGTATGGCGGATACCCTACAATACTCTGCACCAACTAAGTGAAACGACATAGATTGTTCAAGTAAAAAACGAAGTGGGAATGTATTTAAAATTTTAGACCAACTGTTCTAATTACAACGAAATTTTACAAGTAGCAGAGGTGTAAGCATATTAGTGGAAAAAGCGGCCCAGGTCATTTTTTCCCAAAAATATCTCTGGTTTTAAAAATAATTAAATGATCAATATCTGTTGTATCTGATCCGATATTAAGCATTTGGTTTATAATCTTATGGGTTTATTGTACTAGTTGGAGATCTAAAACGACGAGGTTTGTTTTGACATTCCATAAATAAAAAAATAATAAAGAAAGTTTTTCTTTTTGATCTTGACTAACTTTTCTTAATATGGCAGTTTCAAACTTGATCCGATTTCATTTTATTTGAATTTTCAGAAAATTCCGATTTGTAGCTATTTGTGTTATATTTCTTGTTATTTGTAAAAAAAACAAAAAGTTTCAGAAACTTGAGTTTCAAAATATTTTTTTACACCACTGCAATTTCTTAAATAGCAAAGCTGAAATTTAATAATATATTTAAAATTTTTGGTAATAGAAATTTTGCTTTCCGATATCGTTTGAAAAAATAGAAAGAACGCCAGAAAATATTTTTAGAGCTTTTTGAGATTTGTTTATAAGAAAACTTTGTAAATTAACATAATTTGTAACAAATTTCAAAAAAAAAAAAAAATAAATTAAAAAATGTGCAAAAAAGCTATAAAAGACTTTTACAACACTTATCCGCAAAAGTATGAAACGAAATTTATTTTTATAAACCATTTCATAAGTATTTGAAACTAGTGATAATTTTCAATATATTAGAACAATTTTACGTTTCATTTCCACAAATCATTTTTCAAAAATTTAACAAAAAACTTTTTTAACTACTAATCTTAAAGTATGCATTAAATTAAATTAAGAAATATATATTTTTAATGTCAATAATTTAGTACTTTTAATAATGTAAATTTTGTACAAAAATTTAACGTTTTTCTATACAAATCATTTTTCAAAAAATTAATAAAAAACTAGCAGCTGTTCCTTTTTAATATTAATCTGTAATTATGCATAACTACAAATAGTCATATTTTGCATTTCTTACATCAAAAATTCATTATTTTTTAAAAATGTTGTTACACACCAATATATTGGAAAGGTCTGCCTTCTAGTATTACGAATGGTTATTGAAATATTACAGCTTTTAGTTACTAGTTCTTCAAACTGTTTGGGTAAAATCTTAATTCCATCACTGTTGAACACGGTACCGCGTCACTTGCCTACATATATATGCGTTTCTTCAAATAGTAAAATTTATTTTAAAAACCAAATAAGTTTTTTCTAAGTTCTAAGAATTGGTTACTTAAAATGTAGGTCTAAAATTCTCTTATTGCTTAATTAATATTACAGGTTATATATATGAAACAGCAAATGTTCAGGCCAAGAATTTATTCTGGCCCTGAAAATATAAAAACATGTACGGATAGATGGACTGATATACAAATTTGAGATTATACCTTCTTGGTTACATATGGAATAACGATGTTTTTATACCATCATTCATATATCATCCATATATTGTGATTTACGCTATAAAAACAAAAATATTTAGTTGTTTTATTTTAATTCAACAAATATCATTATGGTTTGTTTAATTAAGAGAATATTTTAATAATTATACAAATAAAATTTCTATTTTTATTTTATGGTTATTTAGAGAAAACATTAACACTAATAATACCTACATATTATTTTAATTTGATTGAATTTAAGTAATTTAATACAAAACCACAATTTGCTTTAAATTTCTCCATGAATTTATTTAACCTTTAAAATTTATCGAAAATTATTGCATCATTTAACCTTTAAGTTTTCCTTTTTCATTCATAACATTTTCTTTAATTAACCCATTACGTAAAATAATTGGAAACCACTAATAATAAGAAAATTGCACATATAATTTAATATAAATTTAAATTTGTGGTTATTTTTGTTTTATTAGTTTCAAAAACCACAATTTCTAATATATAAATCTATTAAAATTTATAACTAATACAAACAAACGTGCTCATAACATAATTTAGATTTGTGATTTAAAATCACTTTAAAGTTCTTAAGTAAAATTAAGGAGTTTTGTTTAGAAGAAAATGATAATACGTAAAGTATAACATAAATTATATGTAAAAATGTACACGTATTTTGTTAAAATATCATAAATTAATTTTATATCATTATACCCTACACCACCGGAGGTGGTTGGGATGTTATGCGTTTGTGTAACCTGCAGAAAAATTGGTGCTATAACCTCTTTTAGGTATATCGTACGGCTCAGAATCACTTTCTGAGTCGATTTAACGATGGCCGTCCGTTCATTTGTCTGTCCGGCTGGTTGTCCATATAGACGTTGTGACCAGTCTACAGATCGCAATTTTTGAAAATACCGAATGATATTTGGTACATATAAGCAAAATTAATTTTAAAT